>JACEEZ010000512.1:0-80000 GCA_016584305.1 Chionoecetes opilio
TTTTCCCCCCTCCCTAAGCCGGCCTAGGAAGTCCCGTGTAGTGGCTCGCCGCGTCTCCCTACGAATCCGCTGGCCAGGTTCGAATACGGGTCATGGCAGGTCGGCGGGCCAGCTCACATACACCACAAGTGCCCCTACCCACCCCGGTATTATTTCGTAGTGGGCTTTCAAAAGTCCTAGGATTCCTGTGCCGATGGCGACGGTGGAGTTGCACCTATTATCTTATTAGATATTGTTTGTCCGTGATTTTGACCAAATTAACAGCTGCCAAAAAAAAAGTTTGAAGGTTAGTAGAAGACGTGCATGACAAAGAATTAGTCCATCATAAGGTAGTAAGCGAGATATGGCAGGGGCGGAAAAACGAATCTTAACCCCTCACACCCAGATCTTCCTTTGCTATATAAAATCATCGTTGTTAGCCATAAAACTACGAATGAAAAGTCACTGAATATACCAAATTATTTAGTGGACAAGGATACTAGACAGGTCCTAACCTAATATAACCTAATAATAACCTAATAATATAACTAATAATAATAACAACAATTTACGATGTTTTTAATATTCACTTATTATTGTTTTAATGTACTCTTGTTCTTTATGTATTTTCGTTATTTAAATATTTTTAATTATATCTAAAATTTGTTTTTTAGTTTTACTTTTCATGTATCTTAATGTAAGCAGGCGTCAATAACCCCGCAGTTGCGGCCTTAAAACTATAATCAATCAATCAATTATTTCACAAAACGTTATAGATGAATAAATATCATGAGTTCAAGAGGCCTCCCTGTGGTGTAATTGGGAAAAAAATTCATCGAATAATGATTGCATGAATCTTATTTTTTCATTGGAGAAGTGCCTTTTAGCCCACTTAGAAAATGGTAAAACATTATTATCTCGAGACCGTATGTTATGCACCCCAACATTATAAATGAAAAGAAAACCAGGGTTCAAGAGGGTTCCCTGTGGTGCAATCAGAAAAATAATCCATTGAGAAATAAACAAATTATGCGTGTTTTGATTTCATAATAATCCAAGCTGCTTTTATGCAAAGAATACATTGCCAAGCGAGTAAACATTCACCACACGTTATAGCTGAATTGAAAAGAAGCTTTTAACACGCTTGTCTGATGAAGAATTTTCCAGGCTTGCCTGTGGTGTAATTAAAAAAAATATCTATAGATAAATGACCTGTGTAATATAAATGTGCGTTTTGAGCATTATTAGCCAGGAGAAATACTCAACACATCGAGGGAACGGATGAAAAGGATGTGAATAGAATTGTTATATCGTTCAAACATGCACAACATGTTAAAGATGAATTGAAAAAAAGCTTGTAAAAGGCTTTTCTGAAGAAGAATTTTCCAGGCTTGCCTGTGGTGTAATACGAAAAAAAATACGTTGAGAAATGACGTGTGTAATTAAAATGTGTGTTTTGAGCATGAACGTATGAGTTAATTAAAGGATAACAGTTATTGTCAAAATGACACGGAGTAGAATACTGTATATTTTTTCCACCAAAAAAAACAGGCTGAAATGTAGACCGTGACATGTTAGAACGTAAATTTCATTGGCATTGGGTGGACTTTGCAAAAATGAGCATATTTTAATACAGACATATTTCTTGTAAGGTTAGTATTTTAGGAGGGAAATGGCAGATCAGATCTATAGGCCTTATTGTGTTCGCGAAGACGATATTTTTTTTTTTTTTCCATAGATACGTGCAAATAATCTCAGTAATAAATGTGTATAATGACGGTATAAATACTTATTAATCAATGTAATTTTGCCAGTGATGAATATTAGTGGATATTGATTAATCCTTGGTTGCATTTATAGGGGGTAAATAAACTTACAGAGGGAGAAGAATTGCTTTTAGAATCAAATATCAGCAAACAAAACCCAGATTCGTGATCGCCCTCATTAGAAGCCCCTATAAACCTAGTTTCATGCAAATTGGGATATATTGTTTTTCGGGCAAAATCTGCAGGCTCAGGGAAAGGGAAAGGGAAATTTTATGAAAATCACATTTTCATTAATATTACATTAACCATAAACGTAAAGAGAAACTGGTATAGAACATAAAAGATGCAGCTCTTAAAGGCCAGTCCAGTGGTATACGCGGATTTGGAATTCATGCATAAATGAAGCCACAAATCAATGTATTCTGAAAAAAATAAAAATATATATCTGGAGAACGTGACATGTTAGGACTAAACGGACTGTCCCATCGCGTAGATTTTGGAGAACTGGACAAAAGCTATTTATTACATATTTCTGTTTAGATCAATAGTTTAGTCGGAAAATTACAAACACCAAATGATGCAAAAATTGTGATGACTTTTGCAGCCAGAAAAAGTGAAATTTGTTATTTACATATGTACGTAAAAATGATCTCAGTAATATGTGTGTATAATGACGATTGAAATACTTGTTATTCAATGTAATATTCCCAATGATGTATATTAGTGGAGATGGAGTAATGTGTGTATGCATTTTTGGGCGTAAAAAAGCTTACAGAGAGGAAAAATAGCTTTTAGAATCCAATATCGGCAAACAAAGACCAGATTCGTGATCGCCATCAGTAGAAGACCCTATAAACTGAGTTTCAGCGAAATAGGGATATATATATTTTCGCGCAAAATTTGCAGGCTATTGTCCAGGATTTTTTTTTGGAAATCACATTTTCATTAATATCACAGTAACCATACACGTAGAGACAAAATGGTAGAGAACATAAAAGATGCCGCTCTTGAAGGCCGAACCAGTGGTATAGGAGGATGTTAAATTCATGCATAAATAAAGCCAGAAATAAATGTTTTCTAAAAACTAGAAAAAACTATACAGGGTGTAACACGAGTTTATGCAAATATTGATACAGGTGAAAGAACATGTAATTCTAAGCACAAAATATTCTATAACCATATGCTTTTTGAAGCTTCCTTTAGACGTGAGATGAAGTTAGAAAAATTAGCGCGGCCAGTAATTTCACCATGGCAAGCGGCTGCCGCTCGGTGACATTTTGAATGATTTAATCATAATGTTTACTAGTAATGGAGCATTACATTATCTTTTTAATAACGCAATTGTATCAATGGCACGTGTCAATGGTCACTTGACTACACTATGGGTGAGGCTAGCCGAGATTACCTCCGGCCGACCATTGTTGAGCATTGTACATAATGTTTATTAAGCTGCTTTACATATGCTATTTATAAAACATTGTATTAAGCCCAAATTGTTATTACTAAATAAGCAGTCCAATAGAAACAGAGGGTAAATCATTCAAATGTAGAAGGCTGACATGCCATGGTGATACGGGGGGTAGGATTAACTACTGACGTCTAGGAAATTAAAAGCGTAGGCTCGCAGCCTAGTCCTCCTTCTCCGCCCCGAATGCTTTGCCACTTAGCATTTGCATATGTGTTTACACCCTGTTTCTCGATGAACTGTTATTTAGGACTAAACACTGTGCCATTATAACCAATGTGTGTTTTTTCTAGATAATGTTAATTGTCGCATTGACAATGAGGCAAACATTATGATTAAATAATGTTTTTAAATATTCACGTAAATAATCTCAGTAATAAATGTGTATAATGACATTGTAAATACTTGTTATTCAATGTAATTTTCCCAGTGATGAATATTAGTGGAGATTGATTAATGTTTGTATGCATTTATACGGGGCAAGTAACTATGATATTTTTTATTTACATATATACGTAAAAACAATCTTAGTAATAATTGTGTATAAGGACAATATATATATAATTGTTATTCTATATAATTTCCCCAATAATGAATATTTATTGATCGGGAAAAACCGTACGGTAAAATTCATACTCTAACTCCCAAACCGTAAGTCGTAGAGCGTTTGTATTTGACAGGCAAAATATAGCAAACCCTACGTTGCTCAGAATATGTTAACGGTCATTGGGTCGACAAAAGTCGCATAACCTCGTGACAACGAAAAAACCGTAAAATTCGTACATGGCAACTCGCGAACCAAAAGTCACAGACCATTGCTGATGGTTTCCGCAAAACCGGCAACGGCCGTCCAACAAAACATATTTACCAAACGTTGGCCGTTAAATGTCCAATAAAAGCGTCACAACGAAAAAACCGTAAAATCCATACATGGCAACTCGAGAACTAAAAATCACAGAGCAATTCGGACGGCTTTTTAGAACATCACATTTGACGTACAACAAAACATGTATTCCAACTGTAGGCCGTTACGTTTCAAATAAACGCTGCAGAACGCAAAACACGGTCTAAGTCCAGCTCACGTTACTCTATTATATATATTACAAGCCAACGCAGTGTGTTGGGAAACTTATCCGTATAATTGGGAAAATGATTTTAAGAAAACGAAGTATCTCAAGAACGTGACATGTTAGGACTAAACGGACTATGCCACTGCGTAAATCTCATCGAACCGGACAGAAAAGATTTAGGGCATTTTTCTGTTTAGATCAATAGTGTAGTCGGAAAATGCCAAAAAACAAATGAGGGCTAAATTTTGTGGAATTTTGCAGCCAGCAGGTATTTTTATTTTTATTTACGTATATAAGTAAAAATGAATGAAGTATAAATTGTGTATAATGACGGTGTAAATACTTGTTATTCAATGTAATTTTCCCAGTGATGAATATTAGTGGAGATTGAGTAATGTTTGTATGCATTTATATGGCGTAAATAAGCAAACTGATGGAAGAAATAGCTTTAAGAATCGAATATCGGCAAACAAAGGCCAGATTTGTGATCGCCATCAGTAGAAGCCCCTATAAAACGAGTATCATCCAAATAGGGAGATATTTATTTTCGCCCAAAATCTGCAGGCTACGGGGTCAAGATTTTTTTGGGAAATCACATTTTCATTAATATCACAGTAACCATACACGTAAGGACAAAATGGTATAGAACATAAAAGATGCAGCTCTTGAAGGCCGATGCAGTGGTATACGCGGAAGTGAAATTCATGCATAAATGAAGGCACAAATCAATGGTTTTTAAAAACTTTTAAAAACGATATATCTCGAGAATGTGACATGTTAGGACTAAACTGACTGTGCCATTGCGTAGATCTGGTCGAACCGGACAAAAAGTATTTGTCTTTTTTCTGTTTAGATCAATAGTTTAGTCGAAAAAGGCCAAAAACCAAAAGAGGCCAAAAGTTTGAGGAATTTTGCAACCAGAAAAAAAGATTATTTTTATTTACATATATACGTAAAAATGATCTCAGTAACAATTGTGTATAATCACGCAGTAAATACTTGTTACTCAATGTAATTTTCCCAATGATGAATATTAGTGGAGATTGAGTAATGTTTGTATGCATTTATATGGCGTAAATAAGCAAACTGATGGAAGAAATAGCTTTAAGTATCAAATATCGGCAAACAAAGGCCAGATTCGTGATCGCCATCAGTAGAAGCCCCTATAAAACCGAGTTCATCCAAATAGGGAGATATTTTATTTTCGCCAAAATCTGCAGGATTTTTTTTGGGAAATCACATTTTCATTAATATCACAGTAACCATACACGTAAGGTAAAAATGGTATAGAACATAAAAGATGCAGCTCTTGAAGGCCGATCCGGTGGTATATGCGGAAGTAAAATTCATGCGTAAATGAAGGCACAAATCAATGTTTTTTAAAAACAGTTAAAAACGATATATCTCGAGAATGTGACATGTTAGGACTAAACGGACTCTGCTATTGCGTAGATCTTGTCGAACCGGACAAAAAGTATTTGTCTTTTTTCTGTTTAGATCAATAGTTTAGTCGGAAAAGGCCAAAAACCAAATGAGGCCAAAATTTAGAGGATTTTTGCAGCCCGAACGAATGATTTTTTTAATTTACATATATACGTACAATGAATTGTTTTAAATTGTGTATATGACGCAGTAATACTTGTTATTCAATGTAATTTTCCCAGTGATGAATATTAGTGGAGATGGAATAATGTTTGTATGCATTTATACGGGGGAAATATATATGAAATTTTTTATTTACATCTCTACGTCAAAACGATCTCAGTATTAAATGTTAAATGAAAGTATATAAAAATTTTTAAACTCCAATAACCCCCCAAATTTAATGAATATTTTTTGATGGGTAAAAACCGTACGCTAATTTTTTAAATTTTCCAAACCCCCAAAAAACCAGTAAGTGTAGGGGCGTTTGTACATGGCAGGAAAAAATTTTTAAAAACCCTACGTTGTTTTAAAAAGTGTTAAACATTTTCACTGGGCCGACAAAAGGGTCGAAATTAAACTGCAAAAGGGAAAAAAAAACTTTAAAATTTCCATAATGGCAACTCGGAAAAAAACCCCACGGGAACCGTTTGGGTTTTGGAAATGGTTTGCGGTAGACAAAAAAAAATGGCCCCGAACAAAAAAAAAATTCTTCCAAAACGTTGCCCGTTAAATGCCCAAATTGAAACGCGCCCCAAAAACAAAAAAACCAAAAAAACCCCTACTTTGGCCCAAATTTAAAACCCAAAGGTCACGGGACCGTTGGCGATGGTTTCCGCAAGGCCCCAAAACCCCCCCGGCCCCCCAACAAATCAAAAACTTTTAAAGGGTTTGATGCTTAAAGTTGGGAAGTTTGTTTTTTCATTGTGTTGGGGGGTTTCAGTTTAGGTTTCCCTGGTTATAATTTTCGTGTTTACCCCAATCCCTTTGAGAAAATAAACCGGCAGTTAGGCTCCCCAAAACGTGACAGCTAACCGGCGTTTGTTTGCCTCCCCCTTCACTCGGCCCCCCCAGGAATGCTTTTGGCCCCCAAGTTTTAAAGAGGAGTCCCCACACTGCTGTAAAGTGACTTTAAAAAATTTAAAAAATAATTTGCAGCCATAAATTTTTTGAAGGGGGGACACACCGTGCCAGTTATCGACGGGGACGCTGAGGCCCTTGCCCAACCTTTCCCGGCCGCTTTCCCCAATTTGTAAAACCCCCTCTTCAATGGGCGCTTGGGGAACCCCAAAACGGGGAAAAGGCAAAAGCTTCTACCTTTTTGCTGGGGCCCGGGGGGCCTTTTGGGAAATTTTAGAACTATTGGGAAAATTGTTTAAGGAAAAAACAAAAAAAGGAAGTGAAGTGTTATACCAAATCGTTTTGGGCCCAAAACTTTTGCCCCCGGAAAACAAACTTTGTCTGGCTCTTTCCCACAACTTGCCCCGAAGGGTTTAAAGGGGCCAAACATGAAAGTGAGCCCACGAAACTTTATCGCAGTCTGCGGAACAAGCCAAAAAAGGGAAAAATTTTGGGAGTCTAAGTGTAAAAAGAATTTTTGAACAGTTAAAGCCGGTAAAATACACACGAAAAAAAGTGCAGGAAAAAACGCTAGCAAAGGGACGAAAAGTTCACCTTAGATAACGCCTTTGGGACTTTTTGTCGTACTTTCGGGGCCCAAAAAGCCCACATGGCAGAGTTCGAAAGGGAAAAAGCCTAAAATTTTAATTTGCTTTTTCGAACCTAACCCGGAATCGGGGTGGTCCGGGGCCCCGGCAGCAACAAATGGATTGTTCATATGCGCCCGAACTCACGGTTACGATCGTTCCCAGTCCCCTGCTCGCAAAATAAATTTTTGGCTGGGGAGGACCAAATCGAGAACGCCCAAACGGCTCCACCAGTTAATGTTTAGAGAAAGAGAGCGGGGGCTTTGGTTAAACTTTTCTAAGTGTCACGTAGGGCTGAAGGAAGTGATTTTCTTCGGACACTGCTACCATTTCTTTCGGGAGTTTCCCAGACCCTAAAAAAATATCAGTTTTCAGTCACTAATTGGCCCCAAACAACAGGAAAAGGAAAACAAAGTTCATTTTTGGCCTGTCCCACCATTTTTAAAAGGACACCCCAGGGTTTCTCAGACTTAAACACATCCCTGCGGAAAACTGCCTAAAGAAAAGAGAAAATTCCCAAGGGTTTCCTCACGAGATCGGGTTGATTTCCCGAAATTTTAAAAAAGGGGCACCAAAATCAGCTGAGAAAACCCACGTTTAATTACCGCCCAGAGTTCCCTGTTAACGTCGAGGGGGACGCATCGAGTATCGCTTGGGTTGCCGTTTTCCCAGAGGGGGGTGGCCGGTGTGCACGCATCAAAAAGGGCCTCACAGGGGGAGGAAAACGTTTACGCAAATAAAAACGTGAAAAGCTGGCCCGGTCGTTTTCGGATTGGACAAATTTGCCCCAAAACCTATACTTTCGGCCATTAAACTGTGAAAAGGGCCCAAAACCCCCTTTGAAATGGTCCCCCCAAAAGTCATTAAATATTTGCCCCCCAGTGGTTAAAGCGCATGAAAATAGGGGCTTTTGGGAATACGATTTTCACCGTGGGGTTTACAACCCAAGGCCTTATGATGCTCGCTTGGAAACCCCACTTTCACGCCCTCCCGGCCGACGGGGGTCCCCGTCCCGATGAACAGGAAGTGCGTTTTCGCCCTTCTTCATTTTTTCACCGGAGCGACTAGAGGGGGAAAACGGCGCGCAACAGCAAGTGACAAAAGGTACTATAAATGGTGCAAACCCCATTTTGTGGGGGATGGCCGGACCCGGGGGTCCCAGTTAAACCCCAAACAGAAAACGCGACTTACTGGAGTTTTGGGGAACTCGTTGGGGGATAGATGACGGCGCAAAATAAAAGGGGAAAACGCGGCCCCGGCCCATACCAAAGGGAAACTACGTGCGTGGTACATCGAAAATAACCCATATGGTCCACCAGGGGCGCGGGGAAAATTTGGAATTTCCGTCCCAAGGGGACGCCGTGTTTTGGGCCCCGGGATGGAAAAGGAATCAAAGAGAAAAAGAAAAAACCCCTGCCAACCCTGCCAGTTAAAACCCGCCAGCAAACGACTGTTTGGGAGCAAAATGGCGGATCACCAGACCAGCCCCCCAAAAGGGGCCGGGGCCCGGGGGGGCCCCCCAGACAGACCTTTTTTACTACAAAGGGCAAAATTATATTCTTGTAGTTGATTTTAAAAATTCCCCCTATGTATTTGTATAAAAAATTGAAGGGACGACACCCGCGATTTTTAAATTAGGGGAACTGATGAGTATTGGGCAGAAACTTTGGTTTTCGCCAAAAAACCCCCTCTACCAGAAAATGGACCCCCAAAATTTTTGCCAGCCTGAGTTTGCCAATTTTGCCGCAAAAAATTTTGATTTTCCGGCACACCACATCCTCCCCGCTACACCCACGAGAAAAGGGGCATCGCTGAACTTTTCGGGTTTAACGGTTTGGGGAAAGATTTTTTTAAAAAAGAAAGAAAGGGCAACGACGCATTTTACAGGGGGATTAGCTCGTTTTAGAAGCACGCCCCTTGGACGCACACCCCCAAAAACCTGCGAGTTTGCGGCTCGGGAGGAAGGTGGACCCCCTTTCCGCGGCGCCCCCTGTGGGGGCAGCCGAACCACCGTAAAGGCACTCGAGCGGCCCCGGGAAAAACGACTCAACTTTAAAAAGCGCACTTACAAAGTCATTTACGCCTGTAGGGCGTTCGATTTGGGGATCCTGTATTGGTTCCCCCTAAGCGAGAGCAAACGGGGTGGCCCGCCCGTACAGGGGTAAGGGGGAAAAAATTCACCCCTGCATCATACATCGTACAAAAACCCAAAACCCGCAAGGGAAGTCAAAACCCCCCGAGGACGAGTGACGGGAAAACCCGGGAAAAAGAGGACAGGATGCAAAACCCCCCTCCCCGTGGCGGAGGGAAACGATGCCTTTACGCCGCAACCGCCCAGATGATCCGTTGACCCTTTTAAGGACACGCCGGGGCGTAAACAGCCGCCCTTTCCCGAACGTTACAGTAATTTTTAAATTTTTTTGTTTTGGTTTTACCTTTTGTTTAAAAACCCTTTCATTTTCCCTGTTTTAAAGGGGGTTCGGGGTTTCAAAAAAGGTTTTTTTTGTTCGTATATTTTGAGCTTCAAACCACAAAATATTTTGGATTTCTTAGTCGAGCCAAAAGGGTTTATTTAAGTTTTTTGTACTTTTTTTAAAAATTGGGGGAAGGGAAAGTAATGGGTTTGATGCTTAGTTTTTGAAGCTTTGTTTGTCATTGGTTCGGGGATTCAGTTTTGGCTTCATGGTTCATATTCGTGTTTACTCCATTTCCCTTTGGGAAAATAAACCCGTGAGTTAGGCTCGCACACGCTGCAGCTACACCTGGCCCTTTGTCTTTTCCTCCCCCTCAAACCCGGGCCTGCCCAGACAAAAAAATGTATTTTCCAAATGTAAAACCCCTTAATTTCAAATAAAAGCGTCAGATCCCAAAAAAAAAGGTCCTAGCCCCGTTTAAGTTCCTTTTATTATTTAAAATACTAGCCGCAAAGCCGCCCCCAGGGCGGCCTTTTTTGGGCTAGTCCTTTTCGGGGGGCTTTTTGGTGGGCCCTTCGGCCCACCACCTTTTTGGGGGGCCCTTTCCAAAAACAGGGGCTCTCCAGATTGCCCCTTTTAAACTTTCTGAAACCCGGATGTAGAAAGTATGTTTTTAACCCCCAACCCATTTTACATCACCCCCCCAAACCCTTCCCCCACCCCTTTTTTAAACCCAAACCCCCCAAACCATTCACTCACCAATTTCCCATCACCCCCCCCCCATTTCACACCACCCCTTACCATCCCCCAACACCCCCTTCACTCACCCCTTACCCAAAACCCCCCCATCTATTTCCACACCCCTACCCCTTTACCCCCACCCATTCACCCCAAAACCCACACCCACACCCCTTACCCCACCCATTCATCAAACCCTTACCCATCACCCATAAATCAAGGCTTCCTTTAATTCTCGCAAAACCCCCTTTTTTTTTTTTTAAAATATCGCTAATAGGTGCTAAAAAAAAAAAGAAGAAAAAAAGTGATCGGATTTCTCATAAGTGGGCAAATTAAAAACTTCCCCCGGTAAAACCCGGTTCCCAAAAAGGGTATAAAGAGGGGATTACCCCCACGGGGGGCGGAAAAATATACCCACACCACACCCAAAACAAAACACACCGACATAACACACCCCCACAACACTTTCGCTTTTTAAAATAAAAAAAATAGTTTGGTTATTTTTTGGGGGCGGGGCGGGGCGGGGCAGGCCCGAGGGGGTTTTTGTACAGAAAAAAACCACTTAAGGCTGTGATTTCCAAAAAAATTTTACTGAAGACAAAAATTTTAGAGGGGGGCCCCAAGCTCCTGGAAGTGTTTGGGTTTTTAAATTTCCCTTCCAAAACCTTCCTAAGTCCGCCAGGGCGCCCGAGGTCACCTTTAAAAAAACAATAAATTTACTTTTAAAAAAATCCAATAAAGCCACTTAAAAATTCCAGATTCGATAAATTTTAAATGGGGACAAAGTTTTTAGAGCGCAGAAAAAACCCAGCGGAAAAAGTCTATTAATATTTTTAATTTTTAAATAAAAAAAAATTTTTGGGGAATTTAGGAAAAAACCGTAGCTAAAATTCATACTCTAACTCCCAAAAACCCTAAGTCGTAAAAACGTTTTTTACTTGGGCAGGCAAAAAATAGAAAAACCCCACGTTGCTTCAAAATATTTAAAGGTCATTGGGCCAAAAAAGTCGCATAAACGGTCACAAAAAGAAAAAACGTTTAAAAAATTTATTTGAAGGCAACCGCGAACCAAAGGGGTCACAGACCCTTGGTGATGGTTTTTCCCGGTTTCACCGGAAATAGCCCCCCACAACAAAACATATTCCCATCACCCCCCCCCCCATTATCACCCATTTCCCATCACCCCCACCCCTTCCCCTCCCCATTTCCCTCACCCCCCACCCTATTCACCCCCCATTACCCATTACCCCTCACCCCCCACCCATTCACTCCCCATTACCCCCCACCACACACCCACCCAATCACCCCCTTATCCACGATCAGGGCGGGAAAAGGACGTACAAAAAAAATGATTCCAACTGTAAGCAGTTATAAATTTCAAAAAAAAAGCGTAGATCGAAAAAAAAGGTCCAGCCCAGTTCCCCGTTCCCCTTTTTATATATATACTAGCCGCAAAAAACCCCCCTCGGGGCGGCCTTTTTTGGTAGCTCCTGGGAGGGCTATTGGTGGGCCTTCGGCCCACCAAAATGGTTTGGTGGGCCGCCCCCCCACCTGGTTTTTGGGGGGGCCCTTTTCCCAAAAACAGACTCTCCCAAATTTCCCCTTTTTAAAATTTCCTGAAATCATGGATGTAGAAATGTATGTATAACGCCAAAACCCCTTCACCTTTGCCCCCCCAAACCCCTTCCCCTCACCCCTTAAAACCCTCATTTCCCCCCCCCCCCTTCACCAAACCCCTTACCCAATTTACCCCCCACATTTTACTCACCCATTTTCTCACGATCTTTTGTGATTATCTTATTTGAAACTTTAGATCTTATCTCAATATCTTCCCTTATTTTCACGATCTTAAAACCCGGGTCCAAAAGGGTTTTTAAAACCCGCTTTTTTTAAAAATCTGCGACGGCGCAGCCCCGTCGCAAAATCTTAAAACCCGGGTAAAAAACAGGTAAAACCTTTTGCTTTTTTAAGATTGCGGGCGTGCTGCGCTCGGGCGCGATCTTAAAAACCCGGGTCAGAAAAGGGTACAAAACCCACCTTTTTTAAGATCGCAACGTGCTGCGCACGTTTGGGAGATCTTAAACCCCCCCCCAGGGGAAGCTATTTAAACCCACCCTTTTTTAAGATCGCGACGTGCTTTCGCACGTCGCCAGAATTTTTAAAAACCAGGGTCAAATAAATTTAAAACGGGGGGGGGGCGGGGCAGGCTCCGAGGAGATTTTTTGACAGAAAAGCCAATTATGGCAGATTCAAAAAATTTCACTGACGACAAAGTTGTAGAGCCCCCAAAAAATCATCGGGAAATGTGGGCCCCGAATTTTATTAGCCTACACTAAGTCCCCCAAGGGTGCCACGGGAAACTTACCCGAAAAAACCCGTTAAAAATTTACTTCAAAATCACAAAAAAAACCCCTTTAAATCGAGAATCCCAAAAATTTCAAATGACGAAAAAGTTGTAGGGGCGCAAAAAATCTACGGGAAGTGGCCCCAAATTTTCATTCAAAACCTACACTAAGTCCCCCAGACGGGCCGGGAAAAACTCACTTTTAAAACCCAAAAAATTTCCTCATTTTTCGCCTAAAAACCTGTTTTCTTTTAAAAAGGGTTTTTACACGTTTTTTTTTTCCACCCAACGTTTGGTGGTTTTTAGGGGTGGATACTCGTTTAAAGGTTTTAAGGTCCTAGCACCCAAACGCCAAAAGTCGCATAAAAACAGCGTTTAAATCGCTCAAACACGTACGCCCAAAATTCCAAACTCTCGTTCGCCGGAGTTTCCCTAAGATAATTTTTAAAAAATAATTTTTTTCTTTTTTTTTTTGATTTTCAACAAAATTTTACCAAAATTAATTGAAACCATACAAAAATTTTTAAAACCCTTTTCCTAACATTTAAACCTTTTAACCCAACTCTAATAAATTTAAACCCAAAACCTTTTTCCTAGGAAAAAACAAAAAAAATATTTTCGACGGAAAAAGGGTTTGCAGATTCATTCCAAAAAAACACAAAAATCACCCGAAAAAAATAGTTTCGCCACCAAAGGAAAGTTCGGGCTATCTGGAAATTTCCAAAAAAAGGGCCAAAACAGTCAGCAGGGTTTTTTGCATGTCCCTGCTAATAAGTAGGGGGGTGGGGGGGGGATGCGGCCATGCCCCCCCATATTGCAAATAATAATAATAAATATATAATATTTATTATATATATATATAATACATATATATAAATAAATAAATATAATATATATTATATTATATATATATATATATATTATATATATATATATATATATATTATATATATATATATATATATATATATATATATATATATATATATATATATATATATATATATATATATATATATATATATATATATATATATATATATATATACATTTGGGTACGCCGCATAAAAAACAAAAAAATCTCAACTTTGGCATGCCAATTTCCTATGTAAAATGGAATTCTAAGACGATTTTACCTCATTCCATTTTTGCATTTGAGCAATTCTTAATATGCAAAATCGCACTTTAAGCTATGTTTTGCATATAAATATAAAAGTCCATTTTTGCTTAGCAAGAAGTGCTCAAACCAAAAAGTTGAAGCGGACAAACCACCCTTAAAATTCAATTTTACATAAGAAAACACCCTGCCAAATTCAAAATAATCTATATATCACTTTTCATTGGACCTACGGCGTACCCTAAATTGCTCCTGTCCGCAGGTAGGTCACAGCTGTTTGGACCTTCTTGGGCTGCGACCTCATCACTCTGAGCTGCGTGAGGATGTGCTTGGGGTCGTCCTCTAGTCTGTGGTGAGCCTTGATGTCGTAGTAGAGTTTGAAGTACACCTGCAGGCAGTACTTGACTAGGATTTCCAGGGTGTTCAGTTCTTTGCCAGTCAGTCCATGCTTTCTGGTCTACATGTACACGAGCGACTGGGCTGTGGTGAGCCATCTGGAGTGGGACACCTTGCCACACTTGATCTCCTGCAGCTCGGACGGGAGAACGCCCCGCTTGCCTGGACCAGCTGGTAGGAGACCTGCTGGTCAGTGGACATGTTGACCAGGATATACTCCCGTATCTCCGTGAGATCTTCACCGCCTGGCACTCCTCTGAACTCTGCGTTGTACTGCATCTCATTCACGCTGGACAGCAGACTGCACACTGGACCCGTGAAGCCAGTGTCAGATGAGGTAGGCCCGTCGATGCTGGTGATAAGGTGGCGCAGGGGCAACTCGTTTGTGTGCAACACGCATATACTCCAGAAGAGCTTGCGTCCCAGCATCTTCTCCAAATGGGCGTGACTACCACCCTTCCACTCGTGTTGGCCCTAGTTGAGTCACCTTGCAGTACGATCAATGAGTCGGTGGAGTCGTATGTCACCAGCAGATCATAGAGAGCCTGAGCCACCTTGAACACAGGCTTCTCAGGTGGCAGCGGGTCCTCTGGTACAAAGTGCCAAAGGTACCTTCTAGATGGCTCCTCTGTCACTGACACATGCTCCTCCCTGATCAACCTTGGGTGCAGTTTCCCATAGCTGTCGGGCACCATCGCCCTAGTCTTGTCCTTCCTCCCATCGTAACCCAATCCAACTATTTTGGTACCCTGGTTAGGGTACGCCGTATAACAAAAATTATTTTTCACAACTTTGGCATGCCAATTTCCTATTTAAAATAGAATTCTAAGACGATTTTACCTCATTCCATTTTTGCATTTAAGCAATTCTTACTATGCAAAATCGCACTTTAAGCTGTGTTTTGCATACAAATATAAAAGTCCATTTTTGCATAGCAAGAAGTTCTCAAACCAAAAAGTTGAAGCGGACAAACCACCCTTAAAATTCGATTTGACATAAGAAAACACCCTGCCAAATTCAAAAGGGTTTTTTCTATTTTCACTTTTCATTGGCCCCTACTGCGAAACCCTAATATATATAAATATATATAATATAAAAATATTTTATATATATATAATATTTTATATTTTAAAAATATATATTTTATATATATATTTTAAATTTTTAAAAAATTATATATATATTATTTTAAAATTATATGTATATAAAATATGTATATGTATATTTTTTTATTTTTTTTATTTTTTTATAAAAAAAAGGTAAATTTTTAACAAAATTTGAACCAAAATTTCCCCTACAAAATTTTGGGAGTGGGGTTTTTTGTTCCCCTTTAAACATATTCTAAAGAAACGTTCTCTTTATGAACTTCCCTCCCCCAAATCACTATTTAAGAGATAAAAGGATTTTTTTAATTTAGGAAGAGCGTATAGGGGGATATGAAATTGAACTAACCAAACCCCACTTTTAGACTAAATAACAAACCAAAACCAAAAACCTTTTCCCCACCCCTTTAAAACCCTTCCAAAACAAAACCCAAATCTCCCATTAAAAGTGTCCGAGACAAGGGGGAAGAACAAGGGCGATGAAAGGTAAACAATGGGAAGGAAAGATTGTGGGGGGACGTAAACACTTTGTCTCTCCCCCTCCCTTTTAAACAACATTTTAAATTTAACCTCCACAAGTAATGTTTTCCCGACGGAAGCCCCTAGAGAATGTTTCCTAGAATCCAAAAAAAGAAAACCCCCAAAAAAACCAACCCCCAATTGGGGTAGGAATTTTTCGGTCCGGGTTTTTAAAATAATACCATATTTTTTAAAATATATATATTTAAAAAATTTATATATATAAAAATTAAATATAAAATTTTTATAAAATTTATATATATAAAAATATTATTAAAAAATATATATTTTATATAAAATTGTTATAATTTCTATATATATATATTATATATATATTTTTAAAATAAAATATAATTATAAAATATTATATATATTAATATAAAATATAAAAATAAAATTTATATATTTATATTTATATATATATTTTATTATAATAATTTTAATATATATTTTGCCCCCCAACCTCTTTTCTGTATACGTTGGTACGCCATCCCTCCCCCTTTCGTCATCCGGGTAAAAATTGGAATGCAATGGAAGTACTTGGAATGAAAGGGAAACGTATTTGGGAATGCAATGCAAGTACTTAGAATGCAAGGGAAAGGGTCTTAGAATGAAAAGGGGAAAAGTACTTGGAACTTTAAAGGAAAGGGAAAAAACTTTGGAATAGTGGAATTCCGTATAGCGCAGCAGTAGTAAAAAAAAGCAGCGTAGTTTCCCCTCCCACGGGGTAGGTGAAGGGGTTTTATTTTTCCCCAACATTTACGCTGTATTCGCCGTTACCCAAAGGAAGGGGCCCGGGGCCCCTTTTCCTGTGGTTGATCAAAAACCGAAAAAGGGGGAGACCCCGATTGAAGGCTGGGTGTGGGGGTGTTTGTGCGAAGTCTGTCCCCTTTTAAACCCCTTCCGAATGGTAAAACAACAGACTGCATATATCCCCTCAATATACTGTCTTGCCTGAGGGCCGAAAAGTGGCGAAAAAAAGGGAAAAAAAAAAAAAAAAAAAAAAAACGTTTCCCAAAGGGAAAGGACGGGCATTTTTTCGTGTAAAAGGTGACAAGCATCCCTTCGAGCGACGAAAGAGTGCAGCACAAAAAATGTGGACCCCTTTTCGCGGCTTCGTGGGGTCCCCTTAAAGGGTAAATTGGGGCCTGTTTTTTTATCACCCCCAACCTCTCCTTTTTTTTTCCCATAGCTTTAACAGGTCCCCCAAATGTAAAAATGGGTCCCGGGAATTTTGGTGGTAGTTGGTAAACCCCGGAAAACCCTCACCACCCCCTTTCCTGAACCCCCAGGAAAGAATGCCCCCGAAAACCTAAGAAAGTCTCCCAAAACAAAAACCCCCCAAAAAAACCCCCTGATGAAAAATTGTTTTTTTGGAAATTTCCCAAGGATCAAAAATGGAAGGGCCCCAAAAAAGTCTAAAAAAAAAAAAAATTTAATAAAAACCTAATGAAAAGGGCCCTTTACTAATTTTGTTTTTCCTGGTTTTTTTTTCCAGAGTCTAAATAAAACCAAAGCAATGCCCCACCAGCAAATTTTAAAGTCCCTCCCAAAAAACAAATGTTTTACAGGGGGGTTTCCGTACACAAGTGTTTCTTTAACACAAATAGATTCGGTACAAAAAAATTTTTTTTTTTCCCTTTATTCTATATGAAACCATAGTCGTTTCGTCCCTTTCAGCTCAGTTTTTAAAACTAAATTTAAACTAGATTTTACAAAACGACACCAGGTAATTATAAAAAAAAAAAAATTTCAAAAGATTTGAAAACCCAACTTGGGGTAAAGGGAAACTCCCTGCCCCCCTTATAAATACCCCCAAACGTCCCCAAAATCAATTTTTTTCTTTGTTTTTTTCCGATTAAAAAAGGGGAAGGGAAAGAATGACCACCACAAATAAAAAGCCCCGAAGAAAAGGAAAAATCCCCCAATGCCCCCAAAATTGAAGGTTAACCGGGGGGGGGGAAAGCCCATAGACAAAGCCCCCCTAAAAACTGGAATGATTTTTGATGAGGACCCCTCTTCAAAAGGTCTATTTTCCCTCTAATGAACCCCATGCCCTTTTTCCCCCTTTTTTTAAATGTATATTCTGTTTTAGTTCTTAATTTAATTAAAAAATTTGTCTTGTTTTTTTTTTTTGTTTTTCCCCTGTTATGCCTCCGGGGGGGATTAATTTAAAATTTAAATTATTACCCAGGAAAAAGGGTAGGGTCATTCCTGAAGGTTTATCATCAAAAAACCGCATAGGGGAGAGCCCGATTGAAGACCCCTATGTGTGTATCTGGCGTAGTTTTTCCCGGTTGAACCCCCCCGAGATAGCAAAACACCGATTTTCATATATGCATAAATTTTAAAAATTCCCCTATGCCCCCTTTTGATGGCCGAGAAGGGGTGCGAAAAAAAAAAAAAAAAAAGACCCGCCCAAAAAGGGAGGAAAGGGCTTTTTTCCGTGTCAAAGGTAGCAAGCATCCCCTACGAGCGACGCAAAAAGTGCAGCAAAGGGAAAGGGGTGGAAAGCCATTCGCTGCCCCCCTTGGGGGCCATTAAGGTGGGCTATCAGTTTATCACCACAACCCCCTCCCGTTTTTTTTCCTTTGAAAATTTTAAAAGAGTTCCCCCATGTACAATCCCGTGTGGAAAATTGTGGGAGATTGGTGCAGGGAATTCCCCAAATTTTTTCGCGTTTTTTTGCCCCAAAATTTTCTGGGACTTTACCAAGCCCAAAGGAAGAAAAGCATTTCCTTTCGGTGATGGGGACAATCCTTGGATTACTTGGCAAGTCCGATCATCACATTTTTTCACCAAAAGTACTTGAAAAAAATTTGGGGTTTTTCCCGTTTTTGAAGGAATCCATTGCCAGACCTACGCTGTAAGGGACAGGGGTCCGTGGATTTGTCCGAAATTTTTCAAGATCAAGTTTAAACCCCAGTTTGGGTCTGCGACTTCACAAGAAACTTGAATGCGAGGTCACCATGCTATTTGTACTCGCTGTTTTAGTTTTTTTTAGGGGGTTGAGCCCTTTACAGTTTTGTGCCTAAAGCCATTGTTTTTAAGTTCAAACGTTTGATTGGGTTTAAAGAATTTTTTTTCCTTTTTCAACAGGGGATCCTTTAATGAATTTCTCCTTTGGGAAGCAACCACAGCCTCTGCCCGCAAAAAAATCGTTTTAACGAGAGGGGATGCTGGGGGCCCCCAGATGAAAAGCTGAAAAACCTTTCGTTTCAAAAAATTCTGAAGGTTTATTGAAGTTTTGGAGGGGTTTTAATTGTCCCCGAAAACCCGCTTTTCACCGCGTCTCTTTTTTGGGAGTACGGGTTTTTCCCCCCGCTTCCTGGGCCAAAGTCCCTTCATCGCAATTTTCTGCCAAACTGTAAAGGGGGCTTGGAGGGAATTTTGCCAAAGTTCCTTGGCTGCCCTTTGGTCCATGTTTTGGGATCACTGGAACTGGGTCTGCAGACCCCTCAAACCTGCCTTTCCCTTTTTTGAGCCGCTGTCCCCCTTTCGACTTTGCATGCTTCCCTAAAGGCCTTCTATTGTCTTGGGCAAAAAGCACACCCACTACCCGGAACAAAAGGGTTTTTTGCGAACCCTTAAAAAGGAAATTTTCGACCGGGTCCTCTCCTTAGCAATTCTGCGCACCAGGGGTGTGACCCCTTTTAATGTTTGCCCCTGAAAATTGAAAAGGGAAATTTTAAATAACGGGGATTTTTCTGTCCCCCAAAACGGGAAAAAGAGGTCAGCCAAAATGCAGAGACATTCTGCTAGACTGTGAAGGTATTAGTCATCACAGCCCCGAAGAAGTGACTGTGTCAGCCCACACTGACGAAAGTAACTCTCCAGAGGGAAAAGGGCCCTCCTTTCCCCTTTTGGGGCCTTAGCGTTATTGTTTACGGAACGTATTTAATCCTCGATGTATGTTCGAATGTTCCTGTCACAAAAAGCACAGCGTCTTTAGATACCTTTATTTTTTTTTTTTTTTTGGGGACTTTTACAAGGGTTTCCCAAGAGATCCTCGGAAAGGGTTTTGGCAACTGTTCGAAAAACCCCTCTTCTCTTCGCTCTTCAAGAAATCGGGGCCCTATCGTCCCCCTCTAGGGCCTCCCCTGACCTTTTTTTACAATTGAGGGACTGAGAGTAGTTTCTTTTCCCGAATAACCCCCCCCAGGGAACCAGAGGAGATCAAACCAGCTTCCCGGAGAATGTCTGCAAGGGCCAGTCCCATCCCCCTTTTTTTCCCCCCAAAATTTTGAGGAACCACAGGCTACCTCAAAAATTTTTTGCACTGCTGGGGTTTTTCCCTGATTTTGGGGGTGGTATTATGGGGGGAATTTCTATTGTTTGTCAGCTGAGAGGTAATTACCCGTCAATGACACATAGCCTCCCCAACCAGGCACCTCTGTGTTTTTTCTTAGCGCTTTGTTAAACGGGTTAGTATCCACAATAGGTTTTTTACCATTTAAGTTTTGTATTGCTTCCGGCCCCCCGGGAATGTTTCTTGTGGACAATTTCAATTTGGAGATTTTTTGGTTTTCCCCCAAAGAATCTGGGAAATTCTGAGTCTGGTGGGAATTTCACGTCTTTTTACCCGTCCTTGGGAGTTTACTATCCTGGCTGTGTAAACCTTTCCCCAAACTTCGCCTGGTCCCCGGTATGACACTTGTGCAAAAACCCCTGGGATCGATGGACAGACCCTTTCCCACACATGTATTCACATTTCTCCTCGAAATTTTAAAAATCTGAATGGGAAAAAACGAACTGGCAAGATGGGTTTCTTTATGTGCTAAGTGGGGGTAGGCTTTAATATTTTCCCAAATTTAAACCGCTAGTGGGTTTTCTCAAGTTTAGTAGAAATGAGTAGGGATCACAAAGTCCACGACGGTTTTAAGGGGTGATTATCTATTCAGCGCTACGGAAATATGTCTTAAGGGGACGATTCCACCGAGGCAACATTTTTTCAACATGAGGCTATGCTTACATTTCCTCTTTTGTCGCATACGCCAAGTGTGTTTCAACCAGCATTCAACAAAAGGAAACATGTAGCTCATGCGACTGTGTGGCATGCGACAGGTCTGTGCAACACTAGTTGCCGTATAATAAACTGAGTCGCATGCGACAAGCATTTAGCTGTTGCCTTAGTGCTGAACGCTTCTTCCCACCCAGTTCGCGGGAAGGTTCGATTTTGAAAGCAAACAAGAACAAGAAGAATTTTGGTCTCAAGAAAAAAAACGTTGAATTTATTAGTCCGAAAGAAATATATTAAAACTTGCGGTATATGGGATTATACGCTCTCGAAGAGATTACCAAGAATTAACACATGCTATAGATCACTGTTGGGGATTAGCGAGAATAATGTAACTGTGAGTCGGCAATGGTATACAAGAATATCAAGAATTTGCGTATCTGCTGTTCGCCGTTGAAGCCCAAAAAGCATAACCCAAAAGAAATCTGGATCCTCTCCCATTCAGAGAAGTAAAATGGTTTGCCTATGACTTGCCTATATTACCTCCTGGACGTGGACATTGGACAAACTCCAAGGCCTGCTATTTCATCTCTCAACCTGATAGTTGAACCCAGGCTGAGCAACCAATACGTGTCGAGACCTCGGTAAGTTATTATTATTATTATTATATTATTACTATTTACTGTTGTAGTAAGTAATAATAGTGGTTAATAGTAGTAGTCAGAGTCTATATTAGGTGCGATAGGCGGAATTTTAGCGGAGTGGTTAGCGTCTCCGCACTCGCGTTCTCGGTGACCCCGAGTTCGGTCCCGCGAAAGAAACCCAAAAACCTTATGCACCGTCGAGTGGTCCTCATACCAAAGAACACCCACATGCCTCTGCCTATCACTCTACCTTCGATTCGGAGTGCATCGTGAGGACACAGGGGAGGCGCGCTTTTCCAAACGCATTTGAACCTCTAATCACAGGCGTCACTATAAAAAAATCCTGCCTGCTGACTACCACGGGCGATAGGATCCAAACCATCACCTAAGCCCTCAAAGTAAACCTCCAGAGCCTACGCATCCGAGCCCTGGGTCACAACTGCCTTCTACAGACGCTATATAGGACACAATGCATGTATAAAAAAAAATTACAAAAAATAAAAATATATACACGTACCTAGTAAACTACATTAATCACATGTCGTAGGGCTTCGATAATGCTTGGCATACTTCCGGCACAGTCCTGAAATAGTCGTTCAGAAATTTGAAGAGGACATGACGAGAGGAATAACTTTCTCCAGTAGTAGGAAGCGCAATGTCACTAAACAGTCCGATGTTAGGTGGTACGGCTTACCGGTAAATTTGTGTCACTCTTCCTACTCCCTCGGGACCACTTTGTCGAGAATGGTAATTGAAATCTTCCCCACTCATCCTTGGAAAGGTTCTTTGAAAAGGATGTTTGGTCATCGGACAGTCAATTTGTCAATGAAATCATTTTTGAGAAGGTACCGCCCATAAAAATGTTATCTCTTCCCCCATCGGTTGTTTTTTTTTTTTTGTGTTTTTTTTGCAACCATTCTACCACTTTTTTTTCCCTTCCTCTTTAGACATGCAGCCCCAGCCACGCACGCATTTTCTGGTTTCTGGCCACTTGAGACATCGCTCGTTCCCTGTTGTTTATCAATTCTACCAATGATCTCTGACAAACACTTCTTCGCGTATACACCCGCCCAGCGCGGCGGGGGGGACAGTTTTTAATCAAAAAGCGGTACTTACTAGGTATACTACACTACTGTGTTATCTGGCTACTACTAGCGACATATTCTTAATATCCTTTTCTGAATAACATTATAACTTTTGCGCCGATTCTAACCATATAACATTGATGCCACCGACATTTAAACTAGCATATACCAAAAAACAATAGAAAATTATAGTGTTACTTATCTGTATTAGTATAACTTCAAACAAAATAACTAACCCAATTAAACCACCCAATGGCTCCAACTAATCGATCATGCATATATACGATTGGAACGTCTTTCTATAATAACAATTTAATGCAAACATTTACTCGACTCCGTAGATAGCAAAGCTTATACTATTTTTTTCATGTAATATCTGTTGGCACTATGTTAAAATTTTGAGGCACGATTTCACACATGTTTTCTAAGACCAGTGTACGAGCTCAGGCCGTTCTGGACAACCTACGCTTGTCAAAAAATAAATAAGCAACTTGCACTACCGAAATTTAAATACGTAAGAAATAATATAGAATACTAAGCTCAATCGGAATTAATTCCGAGGCTTGCATCTGCTTGACGGACTATCATATTCTTGTAGTATATACATTTGTACTGGCCTTTGATACCATTTAAATGGTGACACCTGCAGCACCAAGGCGAATGCGTGATCGAATAAAGCAATATGACACAAGGAAGCTTGTACCGAGATCACCACCACTACCACTACTCCTTCCACATACTACTACTCACATACACTACTATAAACTAACATATTGTCTATCCTTTATCACTCCGACTGTAACTTCACACATGGAGTGGGGAAGATTGAATCAAAAAACTATTAGACCACTCATGCCATCAGAGAATTTCCGGTAACTCATTGCAACATATCCAGTTGTACTTGTCCTATACACTGACTTAGAATTCACACCCACACTAATAAACAGGAAAATAATGATACACAAACCTAGCAAACTCTGCTTCAGCAGTATAGATAACTCTTCTAAACATACGTCCCCCCCCCCCCTATTGCCTGTCATATAATTATCAAGGCTAGAGCTGCATTTACCTTCCTGTACAATTCTGCGAATGCAACCTCCTTGGGTTATTTGGTTATGATACAAATGTTTTACCAGTAGTATCTAGGCCGAACGCTTCCTAATTAGCAACGTATACCACTATAGAAGACTGAAATCGGTTCTTTTGATAATGATACCTTTTCGTGGGTTTTAAAGTGCAAGTGGAATAACTGCCCCATATTTTGTTCTGTCCAGGTTAGACCAATCGCCTCAACACTTGCATGTATCAAAGAAAAAGTTCAGTGCTGTGCTGAGCTACAAGGTCTGTTTTTTTGACCTCTCGGTGCAATCCTTCGAAGACTATCGAGAAACCTTGTTCGTTAACCAAGTGCAGTCCAAGGTCTCTTCCCCAGTCCCTTCTCCCTCCCCCTTCCTAAGCGGATGTCGAACGTTAAAACTGCACACTCAGCGACCCCCCTCCGGTCCATTTATCGCACTCCTACAGCTGTTCCCGTACTCCTATCAATTGGTCTTGAGTTTATTTTTGCTATGATATTTTTCTGGATGCCTAATGTGATGAAGAAAAAGTTTTCGTTTTTTCACTTCTAATTCGCGAATTACGCACATGTCGACATAATTTACGGCATTTGCTCTAGTACTATTTCGGCCTACCCATGCAACAACGAGCTAGTATGCCACTTTGTTCACGCACATCCTGGTAACCAGTGTTTTTTTTTTTTCTCCTTGGTTGAAAGGCCGCAGCTCAATGCAGACGTCTTGCTTTTTGAAAGCCCAGTCATAGTGCTCTATTTTTTTGTGCTACAATGATTGCCCTTTCGTTTCATTCTCCCTATGCTCTTGTTTCGCTCTGCCCGGTCGTGAATCCGCGCCTTTTAGTGGCGCCATTCCGTTAGACAATAACCTACATTTTGTTACATACGGGTCACATCTTCTATTTTATGCAATTTAGGGCTACACTAGACAGCAGGCATAATCGATCTGAACCCACGGTTCGCATTGGTATGGTCCTTATGACGGAGTTTCTGGTCCTCCTTGTGAAGGTTGGTTTTATCTCCAGACAGAACATAGGTGCAGGATAATTGTGCTCTCCAGCACTTGAGGGAGGGGAACATGGAAGGAGAGTTGTATGACCTCATATGATGTATAGCATTCACATATTCATGCTCATTTTATTTGGCTGCGCCCATCGCATTCCTATCAGTGTCCGAAATCTCTTGAAATGAGAACTTCACATCCCTATAAGAGAGAATCCTATGCGCCACACACCTCATATTTGAGCGGTATGTCCATTATATGACCCAAACCGTTTACGTTGGACTTTCGTCCTCTTTACTACGTAGCTTGACTTGTTCTTCACTATTTCTTTGCGATGCATATATCTATTCCGATTAATTTCCAACAGCGTTTTCAGGTTGAACCACTAAGTTGAAGGAACTAATTTGGACCACTCCAGCCCCAATAGCACAGTGAAACCTAGAAGAGTCGACTTGATAATCCATTGAGGCGACTATCGTTTCTAGTCGTTTTGACCATACCCCTTGAGCACTATTTTTCATACTGTACTGCCAGATAGTTCGGCAGAAATTCAGGTAAGCGGATGGCCATCAGGGCGCATCCGTAGGGCAGGATGTTTTGGATCGATATTCGTAATGGAACCCGAACCACCATGAGCCTTTCTCATCTCCCGTTTTTTTTCTTTTTCTCGTAGTTCCAGCAAGTTACACGCGAGCCTGCGCCGCGCAGGATAATAAATACCAAGACCCCTCATCCGAAGCCCCACTTTCGTTGCGATTTCCTTCTGGCACGGCCACGGCGACGACTCCACAACCTGCCAAACCGTATGGACTCTGCCCCTCATGCGGAAATAAGTAGCCCCCCTTCTCCCTTCTTCAGGTAAAGCCGATGCCGATGAAAATACGAAAAATTTAGAACCAATTCCATACTTCTATTATGAAGAAGTATAATCCTATTGATTAAAGATGACGTGAGAGGAAATATAAGAAAAATGAGATAAAAAACAAGCAACTCAAATATCAGTTAGTCCTAATCTATCTCTCCCCCGCTCTTTACCAAACTCATCACAATGTTCATCGGTAAGAATTAAGTTAATACATATTCTTGTCTTGCTTGTATGTACCCCGATGGACTTTTGCTGTCTGTGACCCTTTATTCTAAAACGACGATGTTCTTCTTCCTAAGTTTTCGTACTCAAGGCTTTTCTCCATTGCGCAGCTAGTTGCGTAAAAAATCTTTTTTGTATCAAATTGCGTTTTACACATTTCTAGTCTGTCCATTCTTATGGATTTTGTCTGAACAAAAGACCTGTAATTTCTTTTTGCTGACATTAAAGAAGTGATGATATATGGCTTCACACGCAAAACATGCTGTGGATCTGTTTATTCTAGACAATCTGCCCAGAGAAATCGTTATTAGCGTAGGAGGGAGTTCGGAATAGTCAATGGGCCCCGTATGCAATGTACGTATGTTTTGACTTTGCGCTGTCCGAACATCGATAACAACAGTGGTCACCAGCGGCTTGCACCAGCAATGGGTTCACAGGTGCTCGCACCGTCCCAGTTGGAGTACCGCTCCCAGCATCCATCACAAGGAGTTTGGTATTCCAAAGCGCCCTTCACTTTTGGACGTTTTCGTCTTTTGTGTGCGACCGGTCGTCATCTCTTGCTGAATTGGGAGGCTGAATTGCACAGCTGGAGGTACATGTGGAAGGATTAAACAGAGGGTTTTGTCCTCCAGTTAGCCTCCCGTCAAATGGGTGAAAACCGATGAATCTCATGGCCTCCCATCATTTGGCTAGTTGGTCATAGGAGATATGATTGACACGTTTAGCGCTAACGGCATTTTACCCCAGATATTTCTAGAGAGAACTAGTTTCGAGAAGAATTAGTCATGCCATGTAATGTCGTGGTAATAGAAACATAGTGCAGATGAATAACCATGGTTGTACTCGCCTAAAACATGCCTCAGAGGAATCAACGTGCACGCAACGTCATCATGCGATTATGGTGGATTCGAACGGCCTGCAAAAGCATTCTGCTCCTTTACTGCAAGAACTCCGTGTGAACGGTCTGCTAGGGATCCTTTGTGACGGCCCGAGTATTAACAATGTTACTTTCTGTGCTCTGATGATACTGTTGAACAAAGTCATCGGCTTTTGTAGCTTTTGCCACATGGATTGATTGCAACACCCTCGTGTTATTTTATCCTAGGTCCTAGGACCATCGTCCAGCTTTCGTTTTTTTCTATGTTCGCATTGTTATACGGTCGTCTTTGAGTGTCCTGACGGAAAAAAGAGGCTAAGAATGATTATTTGGTATAACCGAAATAATTATTATTAGGTGCTCTTATCACCAACATGTGCTCAAAAGGCACCTTACAATGTCAATTTATTAAAATTGTCGATCGACAAGGACTGGGACATTAATAAAACATTTGCACTGTCGCACGGCAACTAACAAGAGCTGGAAAAGTTAGGTACGTCTGATTTAAATAAAAAATATGGTGTACTTTGCTAACCCGTCAAACTTGCGGATACCTTGTGTTTGGGAACAATATCTTTCCTGTGGTACGCGTTCTGGGGTTGGGGGATCACTTTGCCAAGTAATTCTTTATAGTCGGCAAATCAAACTTGGAGGTCGTATCAACACGCAAAAGAGGGGTGGGTACGATCAAGCGAATATATGTTGAGGAGAGAGACAGTTAGCGAACATTGGAGAGAGAAGAGAGACCCAGGAACCTGAAGAGATTGAAGATGAGAGATCGAGAGAGAGAGAAGAGAGATCGAACGAGAGCGAGAGAGTGACGATGAGAGAGGATCGGATGAGAAGAGACAGAAACGTGGAGACGAACCGATGGAGAATTGAGTGACGACGATCCGGAATAGGCGAGACGAAGCGAGGTGGGAGAGGAGACTAGACGAGGAGAGCGACGAATACGACGAGAGGGTTCACGAGAGAGGGAGAGAGAGTGGAGAGAGAGGAGAGGAGAGAGTGAGAGAGAGGATGACACTGAGAGCGACCTGGTGAGATGAGAGAGATGAATCCCCGACGGAGAGAGGAGAGAAAGCTTCGAGGATGAGAGTGAGATGAACGAGCACACGAACGAAGAAGAGGATCGAGGAGACTGGGAGACCGAACATGGACTGGAGCGAGAGACGAGAGGAGATGAGAAAGGACGAGTAAGAAGAGAGAGGAGGAGAGAGATGACGGGGAGAGAGGAGAGAGTGTAGCGCAGTGGAATGAGAGAGATTCCAGGATCGAGGAGGGAAGGAGAGGAGAGAGAGGAGAGGTGTGGACACACATGAGAAAATGGTTGAGATCCACCTGTTTTAAGAGGAAAGGAAATTCTGGACACAGGGAGGACGACAATTGGAGAATAGCGTCGCAGGAGTTGTTCTGAGTAGAGGAGATCGAGGAAGAGATCGATGATGATACGAGAATGAGTGAGAGAGAGAAGTGAGCCACATAGAGGAGGAAGATGAGAGAGAGAGGGCATGATGACAGAGGGCCCTGCCTAGAGGGGGAGGCGGGCGCCACTGCGAGCGAGAGATAGAGAGGAGAGAGATGAGGACAAGAGCGGAGAAGAGCCCTGAATAGAGATTAGGAAAAGCTGAGCGAGAGACGGAGAGAGGGAGACGAGAGAATGAGAGGATGACTCGAGAGGAGAGAGAGATCGAGGAGACGAGATGAGCTGAGGAGAGAGGAGGAGGTGGAGTAAAAAGAACGCCAAAAGGACGAGGAGAAGATGGATGACGAATTCGCGAGAGAGAGGAGAGAGAGATAGGACGGATAGGAGGATTTCCGAGTGAGGATCACCAGAGATGAGAGAGAGAGTGACTCCCGGAGAGAGAGAAGATAGTGGAGAGAGATGAGGGAGAGAACAGACAGAGATGAACGAGGACGAGCGACGAGAAGGTCTAAGAGGAGAGGAGGACTAGAGATAAGGGAGAGGAGAAAAAAGAGAGAAAGAGAGATCGAGAGGCCCAGAGTACGGTGGACTGACACGCCAGATTGACAGTCACTGAGAAGCTGACTGACAAATCACGGTCGCTCAGGCAAGATAGATGACTCTAGACAGATGAGGAGTCATGGATCCATCCACACGAGACTGATCTGAGAGAGAGATGAAACGAGACACGGAGAGTGACATGAATTTTGCGAGAAGGTAAGGCGCCGACTGGACTGATAGAGGAGATCACCGAGTTGTGGTATCAAAGCAACGGAGACAAGAGAGAGATGTGGAGAAAGAGGGGGGGGGTGTGATGAGAGGGAGAGAGAGCGAGATAAAGAGGAGAGAGAGTGAGACATGAGAGGAGTAGAGGGATGGGGGGGAGATTGAGAGAGAGGTAGAAGAGAGACGACGCGGAGAGAATGGGTCAGGCTCACGCTGGATAAAGAGTAGTAAGCCTCATTGGGATAGCTCAGACAGGGTAGCCTAAATGAAAACTAACTACACAAGCATGGCGAAGAGCCTGACGACGGGGAGGGACGGATCGGATGTGGAAGTTGATAGAGGCTACCGAATGTAATTCCATGATACGACACATGTGATGAGGAAAAATCATGCTGGTAGGACGATTTCTGATGTATGTTATTGTAGATGGTGGACTGTCTTGCATCTACCAGTATGAGGATTATGAAGATGATATCTCGACTGACGAGGGAGAAGGACGATGTTGTCTTTTGGAGACCGTGATTCTGAGAGACTGTTACCCACGAGATGGTTTTGGGATGAGAGGGGGTATTGAGATGAATTAGAGGGAGACGGATAGTTTACATGATACTGACAGAGTGGAGATGATGAGCCCATTAGGGAAAATATTCCGGAAAGGCACATGAGACGATCGTGATCCGAAATGACGCGAACGAATCCGTACGATTTTGATGTAGTAGGAAGGAAGACGATGGTCACTTGTGCCCTGAGTGAAGACAAGACAGAAAGGGCTGGAGATTGGAGAGGATAGGAGGGTTGGCAGACTGCTCTAAGATATAAAGCAACGAAGAGAGAGGAGGAGTTAATGACGGAGGGAGCGATAAGAGGCATCAACTAGGATGATGACTGAGTTTAGAAGATAAGCAGGGAGACGAAGAGCCGATGGGGGAGGGTGAGAGCGACGGTAGAGGGGAGGGAGGAGGAGAGAGAGGCGAGAAGAGGACAGCGAGGGAGAGAGAGGTGAGATAGAGAGATAGAAGAACGAGAGAGAGAGAAGACGTGACAGAGAGACGAAGACGAATGAGGACTTTGCAAGAAGAGATGCGGACTAGAGATAGGAATGACGAAGTAACCGGGCACTAGATTTACCTGATCTGATGGGAGAGAGAGATTGGAGAGGATGAGTGAGAAGGGAGGAGAGGAGAGAATGGGGGGGAGATGGGTCAGGAGAGGGAGAGAGGAGAATTTTTGGTAGCGAGAGATGATCCACGGGAAGAGAAATTGTAAGAGATAACGGTATAGGCTCGGGCCGAGAGACGAAGGACGTAGCAGCTGAGGGAAGAGGAAAGAGAGAGGAGGCAGATGAGAGAGGAATTGATGAGACGAGAGAGAAGACGCACAAATGGAGAGAGAGAAGATGAGGAGGAACTGACGTCGAAGAGACCATGGAGGGGGGGAAAGAAGACGAGATGAAAGAGGAACGAGAGAGAAGAGAGTGAGGTGAGAGAGACACGGAGAACCGGATGACGAGAGAAGAGAGAAGAGGAGAAAAACATGGGAGAGTCGGAGAGAGAGAGAGGCCGAGACAGACTACGAGAAGTCCGAGACGGAACGATGAGAGAGAGAGAGAGTGAGCCGAGACGGGAGGATGAGGAAGAGATTGATGAGGTCACTTCGGGTGGGGGAAGGGGGAGAACGAATGGTGATGATGAACGAGAGAGAGAGTAATGATGAGTAGAGAAATGAGAGGGTGGGAGGAGAGAGAGGAGACGAGCGGAGAGAGAGTGAAGAGGAGATGACAAAGAGAGAAGATGAGGATGCTGAACGGGGTGTTAGTGCCCGAGTGAGAGAGAGGAGGTACCGGAGAGGATGAGAGGGAAGACCAGACGAATTGGAGAGGGGATGAGTAGAGAAACACCGAGGATGATGTAGTCCTGCGTGCTGAGAAGGAGATGAAGAGTGAGAGAGGGGAGAGTGAGTAGAAGAGCTTGGGGAAGGAGATCGGAGGAAAGAGGACGTTGGGCATAGTTTATGGTACGTGGTGTTGATGGAGAGAAGAACGAGTGACGCACGCGAGAGAGACCGTACGACCGGAGAGAAGGAAAGACGATCAGAGTGATCTATGGGTAACTGAAGATATAGTGAGGAGAGATGGACGAGAATTGTTCGACGGAGATGAGACAGAGAGCGTTGATGAGAGACACGAGGAGAGGAAGTGAGAGAAGAGAGAGACTGAGAGAGAGGAGAGAGACGAGGGAAGCAACGTGACGGAGATGAAAGAGAGGTCTTTTGTCCGAGCTTGATCGCACTTCGGCGAAGAAGTGAGAGGAGGGGAGAGCGAGAAGTAGGCTGATAGAGAGGGAGATGGAGACGAGAGAAGAGTTGAGGAGGAGCGAGATGGGAGAAGAGTGAATCTGATTTTTTTTTTCTGGAGCGAGAGAGAGTATGGACGGAGAAGGTAGGAGGAGAGAGAGAAGAACAGATAAGAAGGGACGAGAAGATGGTCCACCCCCACCGACCTGGAGCGAGGAGAGAGACGTACGAGAAACCCCACGATGAGAGAGAGAGAGAGAGATTTTTTATACTATTCTGGTTATACCCATACATTAAAAACAAAATTACATAACATCACAACTTTCCGATCTGCAAAAACAAAATACGGTTATGAAAACAATTAGAAATAGGTCACCGAGTTGTTAATGAGTTTAGTCGAAATTCTGTGGTTCTCTCTCTCTCTCTACTCTCTCTCTCTCTCTCTACTCTCTCTCTCTCTCTATCTAGTCTCTCACTCTACTCTACACTCTCTACCTGTCTCTCTCTCTCCTACTCTCTCTTCTCTGTCTCTCTCTGCTTCTCTCTCTGGTCTCATCTCTCATCTCTCCTCTCCTCTCGCTCTCTATCTCATTGTATAACTGTTGTATATGAATCATAGATGTGATGAAATTATACAAGAGGTGACGGTGTTGTGTGCGCCACTGTGTAGTGTGTGTGTACTGTGTGTGTGTGTTGTATGTGACTGTGTTTTGTGCGATGTTTGGTGTTTGTGTATGACTGTGTTGTGCGGACTTGTTGTGGTGTTTGTGGACTGTGTTGTGTGACTGTGTTTGTGCGAGCTGATTTGATGTGTTTGTGGACTGTGTTTGTGCGACGTGTTGTGACGACGTTGTTTGGTGAAGTGGTGTGTGTGTGGACTGGTGTGTGACTGTGGTGACTGTATGTGTATGAACTGTGCGTGTGTGAACTGTGAGTCCCCGGTCGTGACTGGACGTGTGTGTGGACTGTGTGTGTGGACTGTGTGTGGTGACTGTGTGTGTGTGACGGTGCGCGTGGAACTGCGACTGTGTGTGTGCTGTGTGTGTGGACTGGGGTGTGTGACTTAGCTGTGGGTGTGTGTGTTGTGATCTGGGTGACGGTGTGAGTGTGTGTATGACTGTGTGTGTGTGTGTGGTGTGACTGTGCGTGTGTGGTGTGTGTGTGTAATTATGAATACGGGCATACAAAAAGGTGAGGTCAATGTAACAGAGTGACCCGCAACAACAGCAATGCACAAGTTAACCGGTGTTGTAAAATATAAAACTATAGTGCAATTGTGTATCAGGTAATTCTTCATAGAGAACTCGCATAGTTACTTCACTAACATCTCTCGTGTAGGTACCACCCACTTGTACAATATTGCCAAGACATATAGGAGCTCTTAAACGTCTTTTCATATTTTTCCCTTCATTGTTTTTCATCTAATCTTTAATTTTATCTATTTCTTTCTCTATAAATTAGGGTTAGTGTTATAAGTTTCCTTACCTTCCAAAGACACTGTGATACTCTTCGATCTCTTTCTCTCCTTCCCTATCTCCTCTGTCTCTTCTCGCTATTCATTGCTTTCCTATATCTTCTCTTCTACTATCTTCCTTGCTTCTCTTGCTCTCTCTTCCTTCTTATCCTCGCTTTCTCTTCACTATTAGCTCTTCTTTCCTTCCCTTTACCCTTGACTTCTTTCCCTTCTCTCTTGTCCGTTCCCTTTATCCATTAGTCTTTTTCTCAACCTCCGTCTGTTTGTTGTTCTATGTCACATAATATATTATGTGCCATTCCTATTCTCCATCCCGCTTCAAGATATACCAAACACATGGAGGAAAGATAAGTCGACAGGAAGAAAGGTGACGACGGGGGGAGGGGAGGGTGAGGGAGGGGAGAGAGGGATGAGAGAGAGAGAGAGGAGAGAGACGAGAGAGAGAGACGACTGAGAAGATGAGAGAGATTGATTGAGATGAAGACGAGAGAGAGACCCAGACGACAGAGGAGAGAGAGAGAAAGAGGAGGAGAGAAAGCACGAGAGAAGGAGAGAGGAGCGATGAGATGATGAGAGAGAGGAAGAGCTGTAGAGAGGATGGGGACTATTGTAAAGACGAGAGAGAGAGAGAGAGAGAGATGAAGAGAAAGGAGAGAGAGATGAAGATGAGAGGAGCGGAGAGAGAGAAGGGGGAGGGAAGAGACGAGAGAGAGGCGCGAGGGGACGACGAGAGAGAGAGACTTGAGATGAGAGAGGAGGAGAGAGAGAGAGATAGCGAGAGAGAGAGAGACATGAGAGAGAGAGAAGAAGAGAGAGAGAGAAGACGAGAGAGAGAGACCGAGGAGTGAAATGAGAATGAGACCGAGAGACGACAGAGACAGAGATGAGCGACGACGAGATGGACGGAACCATGAGAGAGAGAGAGAGAGGACTGGTTTGTTGAGATAATAACAAAGAGACCTCTGAGACACTAGTTTATGGTGAACTAGCCGCACAACGCCGCACCACTCCGGGCGGAACTTTTTGGCCTCCATGACGGAGGGGCTATTGGTGGGCCGGCCAACCTACCTGTGTTTGGTGTGGGCTCTTCGGCATAACCCAAACACAGACTCTCCAGATAGCCCCCTTCTAACCCTTTCGAATTCAGGATGTGAAGGTATGTATTAACGACAACCTCATTCCCATCACTCCAACCCATTCACTCACCCATTACCCCCATCACCCCCCACCCATTCACTCAACCCATTACCATCACCCCCCACCCATCACTCACCCATTACCCATTCAACCACACACCAATTTCACTCACCCATTACCCATCAACCCCCCACTTATTCCCTCACACATCACCCATCACCCCCCACCCATCATCACCCATCACCCCACACCATTACCCATCACCCCACCCATGCACTCACCTTACCCATTCACACCTACATCAATGTTTCCTCAATTCTCGCAAACCCTACTTTTTTTTTTTTCACAATTCTCGCTAATCAGGCATATCTAAAAAAAAAAAGAAAAAAAAAAAGGATCGGATCACTCATAAGTGGGCTTAAAATGTGCTCCTGTCGATCGGTTCCAAAAACTGTGTCCATATGATGTGATTGGGGCAACTGGGGGCGGCACCTATCGCGGACACACAGACCGACAGACAGACACACACAACACCACACAGAACACTGTCGCTTATATTATTATTTATAGAGTGTGGTTTTACTTCAAGTCACAGCTCAAGCGCTATCGGTATAAAATAAGCCTGGGCATACATTTTACTGATAAGGGAATCGGCACGTGTGTGGTGACTATGTATGTTATGTGTCACGTGTGGTGTGTGTGGTGGTGTGTGCTGCACGTGTGTGTGTGCGTGAGAGTGTGTGTGTAGTGGGTTGTGTGTGTGTATTCACCTAGTTGTATTCACTAGTTGTATATTTTACAGGGCCTGAGCTACACTCGTATGGCCCCGTCTCCATATCGTCATTTTATCTTGTCATGTCCTCTAGTGATCTCAGTGCTTGCGAAGCCACAACCCCGGGAGGCGGGTCACAACACCCACCGGCTTACACCCGACTACCCACTCACTGCGGGTGGCAGGCGGGATGGGTTTTAACGCGAAAACCCCCGCACCATATATTTCCGCTCCGCCCGGGGGATCGAACCCGGAACTTCTCGGTTGTGAACGAGCGTGCTCCCACTACAATACGGACAGAGCTGGGCACTAAATACATTGAAATGTATTAAAGTACCTAAATACTCAAATACATGGGCGAAATGTATTTAAAAACTAATACTAAATACATTTACGAAGTGTATTAAATATAAATACTAAATTACATCAATGTATTTAAATACATTTTGTAAATACATTTTAAAACACACAAATTTTAACATGTCCGAAAAAAATGAATTTCTGTAGGATTTAAACAATAGAAACATAAGACAAATAAGGAAGCTATAAGAGGCCGTGAGGCCCTACACGACACACGTGGTAGTTCTGTTACCTAACACTACCTACATCCACCTTTCATCCCACCATGAACCCTATCTCAGCCTCTCTAAAGCTCCCTACTGACTCCGCACTAACTACCTGTCTACGAGTCCATTCCAGTCGATTTCACCACCCTATTTGTGAACCATTTTTTTCCCTATTTCTTTTTTTCAATCTACGTTTTCAGCTTGAATCGTTACTTTTGTTCTACACCTGGTTAACAGCCGTATAGAATTTGTCCATTATATATATACCTCTCCTTATTAAATCCCTGGATCGCATTGAAAAAATTATACTATCAGATCGCCCCTTAAGCTCCGTCCACACTAGCGTGGCAAAGCCCGCCAGGAGTGACCCGTCCACGGCAAAAGTCACCGCGGGCACACCGAAACTAGTTGTCCACACAGCAGAGCCCAGCCTGGCCCAGTCAGAGGCGAGCAGCTGGGCAGCAAGGCCAGTGTACACGACAAATACAATGCGAAGCAAGAACGGAACCGTTAAGAAGCTAAAACTGTTTACCATAAATCTTGTATGTGCCTGAAAAGAAAAAGGACAAAAGTGGAGGAAAAAGAAGTGGTGCAAAGAACTGGATAAGTAAAACAAAACCGTTGGGAAGTCATGTTACGATTTTTCGAGAATTGCAAATGAGAAAATATGCGTGATTCAAAAACTATGTGAGAAGGGACCAAGTCACATTCTATAAACTCCTTTGCGAAAGTAACACCATATTATAGAATAAGTATGGATACACAGATATGAAGGACAGCATACCTTGTCTGACGGTCTCTTTTTTTGCGTCAGTTCCGTCTTGTTGGTTGCGGAGTGTCGTATTTCTTTCTAATCATCCACTGTCACGGACCCGACCTACATCGAGTGCATTCCTTTGCAATACTCTGGAAAGCAGCAGCTTTTTTGTCTCTGTCTCTGTATTATGTATATTTTCACTTTACATAGCAAGGGGTTGTTGCCGATAAAAATTCAATTAGGTGAAGGATCGCAGTATCTTGACCCACTGATTTTACGGGGCGGAGGCTAGGGGGTAGACATGATGTATGATGTAGGCGTAGTGTAAATTCCCTGACAAACTGACATATCATTGGCTCCAAAGATCCGCATGAACCTCGTTATGCTGGCAGCGACGCACTGCCGGCAGTGCCTGGTGAAATCGTCGCCTACCATCGGGCATTTTACCTCATTTGCCCGCGGGCACAAGCAGTGAGCCCTCAACAGGCAAACTCGCTCGCTGTGCCCGCGGGCATTGCCCCAGTTAGTGTGGTGGAGCTTTTACTCTGCGTCTCCGGTGAGTGTAACTTTAATAACTTCAAATCTCTTCTCAAAAACTAAAGTTACCGCATCCTGAATAATTTTTTGTCATCCCTTCTCTGCACTGTTTTAACAAGGCTATCTATTTCATCATGTAATTATTGAGACAAAACTGAACCGGATAGCTTAGGTGAGGCGGACTAGAGCCAGATAAAGCTTTAGATAAACTTCAGCACGTCTACTTTTAACACTTCTGGTAATGAATTCCTAACACTCTATTAGCTCTATTTCTAGCCTCAATACATTGTTTCCTAGGTCGGGAGGCTGGGCTCACCCTCATCCAAGATCTTTTCACCCCCTGACTGTTTCAGCGATACATTGCAGTATGGTGTATCTATTACAGGTTTTTTTATAACAACATTCATAGAAAAAACCCTGGTAATAGATACCCCATAGACGAAATGTATCCCTTAGGATTTTGCGAAGATTCGCAATGATTCCTTAGATTGGGTTTCCTTAGAAATGTCCTTCTCAGGACTAAATGGTCCTTGCAATATCCGGACAGTTTCTGGCACGTAGTGGCAACTGGTGTTCCCACTGTAAATGACCGGAGTTGCGGATAGTGGGGCGGGTTATGGCACCAAAGTAACTGTGAAAAAGTATTGAATTGTTTATATTACAAAATATTTAAAACAATGTATTTACAATTACTCAAAAAGTATTGAAACTACTGTATTTAAAAATTACATGACAACCCAATGTATCTATAAGAGAGATCCATTCTAATGGCACACATGTATTTAAAAAGACGTATATTTAAATACGCAGAGTTGTATTAAATCCTGCCAGCTCTGACTACCGGAGTACCCGTTCTGTGTAGGTGTATGTGTGTGTGTGATGTGTGGTGTGTGTGTGTGTGTGTGTGTGTGTGTGCGTTGTGTGATGTGTTGTGTGCCTCCTGTGTGTGTTGTGTGTATTATCCGTGTGAAGTACAGTGTTAATGTCTGTTGTATCATTCTTCAAGTACGATAGTGGATGCTGATCAAGTTCAGTACAAGGAGGCAATACCCACACATTAGGCATCCCTAATAAACAAAGGATAGGAAAATGTGATACATAGGGGGGGAAAGTTTTCATATCACTAAGCAGTGTTGTGCGAGTTACTTCACCGCAATGCAAACGAGAGAGATAAGATAACATGTATCTATAGAGAGACAACCGAATCTTCAGCAACTCTATTAAGTGTCGCAAGCTAACAATACAAATAAAAAGAACATTAATACATCAGAGCACAAGGAAGCTCAAAAGTGACGGACTGGCGGACAACCTGCACGTTAAGGTAGTTCCTGCAGTAAATTACAATGAAATGTAATTATTGTAAATGTTTTAAATGTCTGGAATACAAAATGGAATGACAGTAAATAGCGCTTTGCATCATCAAACAACATACTCACGTGACCACAACAAACTCATAGTAAACGAAGAAAAGCACACTATTGAAATGGAGGAGAAACACACGCTAAGCGATCTCTTGAATGAGCAGTGTAAGTGGCAAAGGTCGCTGTGATACTAAGTTCTGTACCAATGGCGGTGACACGTCTTCCAACCTGACTGTCAGCGAATCAGGTGCGAAAGAAAGCAACACAATGGACAGCGAGGAGGGCGTGACGGCGGCGGGAGTGACGGAGGCAGTGACGGAGGTTGGAGCGGGAGTGACGGAGGCAGGAGCGGGGGTGACGGAGACAGGAGATGGTGCTGCGGCAAGTGAAGGTGAAGAGGAGGTGGTGGAAGACAGGTGCGTCGCAAATGTCCACTTTGAATCCCGCGTTCCTGATGGAGGCTGGGGCTGGATGGTGGCCTTGGGGACCTTTATCAGCAATGTGAGTGTGTGTGGTGTGTGTGTGGGGTTTTGTGTGTGGTGTGTGGGGTGTGTGTGTGTGTGTGTGTGTGTGTGTGTGTGTGTGTGTGTGTGTGTGTGTGTGTGTTATCAGTACCCAACTAACACTTATCTTATCACGTCATGCTCCCTTTAGTAGGGCAGCTTAGCACCGAATTTCAAATGGATGGGGACATGCCGGATAAAAGCACCAAAATTTTATCAGGCAATCTTCAGGGTCCCCGCTATGATTCTATAACCGGCGCCAAGCGGTAGGACCACTCTTATTTGAAATTTTTCATTATTTGTGAGAAAAAAAAAATTGAAAATTTTGGATTTTTTTTTTAGTTTTTGGGAAAAAAAATGTTTTTTTATTGCAGAAATGAGAAATATAGTCTTTTCCGATCATTTTGGTGTAATTGTTTTTAAAATCGAACATCTAGAAGTATTTTAAAACAATATTTGAAAATTAGGTGTCTCGGGTGCATTTCCTCAATTTTTTTTAAACGTTCTAATTAACGTAGGTCACCCGGGTATTCAAAAACACAATTTTCGTTATCATTTTTATTTCGTAATCGCGTGTTCGAGTAGCGGTTAACATAGTGAATCGCGTAGTCTAATTAATTCGGAGCCTGCCCTTAACACATACGAAAATCAAGAAAAATGGATACTCTTTCAGACCGTGCGTATATTCACCCAACATGGTGCAAAATTACTTCTCGGCTAAGCTATTCACATTGGCAGCTGCATAGTTCGGTGCACTTCCACTGCGCCTTCTTGCATGAGCATCGTCCTCCGCACGTGGCGCTTTTGCAGCCACACTTGACCAGTTCGCTGCAGGCCTGAGATGCTACAGGCAGGTTGGACCACACAGGACGCCAGGTCTTCGTTGCACTCTCTAGAGTCCATCCAAAGCCCTCTGGGGTTGGAGGCTTCTGCTCACATTGATCACTGGTTGCCCAGATTCCAGCTTGGTAGACTGCGCGCAGTGTGTGCTGCAGAAGGGCTTCTTGCGTTGGGGGAATCTTTTCCATTGGCCTGTTCTTCTGTGAGAAGAGTTCCCTACGTGCCTCGTTCACAGAGTCCAAGTTGCTCGTCTTATTGTAGATGATCACGGTGAAGCGCTCGAGCAACTGGAATTGCTTGCAGTTCACTGTCACAGTCATGTAAGGGTGATTCATGAAGTTGTTGAAGGCCTCCGTCACCTCCACGTAGGCATTCCAAGCCTCCCATGCTGATTTCTTCCCTTTGCCGAAGAAAGCGGAAGTTGTGTCGCAGCCCGTGAAACTGTGGAACATAGGCAATGCCGTTGACCTATCTTTTCCCAGAGCATGGCATATGGCATTGATATCCAGGTACATGAAGTTCTTTCCAGTTCCAAATGCTACCAGATGGCTGCCATCTGATGCTGGCTGGTCAGGGAATGGTACTTTCCTATCAGTATGGCAACGACGTCTGTGTCGACAGTGCGTACCAAACAGTTGGTGCATCCCTTGTCCAGCGCATCTTTCAGGTGAACAACAATCCTTGTATCGGCCTCTTCGTGGTCACATCGTGGCATGGAGTGGTCTGAACCTCTGCTGATTACATTTGTGCCTGATGTTATGAAGACCCCCTTTCCGTCTGGCCAGTCACTGGAGCCGACTTTGTCTGAAAGGAACTGGAAAAGCTCCTCCTTGTTTGTGGGATCCCGGAGGAAGTCGGGCCAGTTGCTGGGCACCTTCGTTGGACCACCGACCTTTCTTCGTACACCTTTCCCCCTTTTCTCTCTAGTTGACTCCTTGATACTGCTGGCAATGTAGCTGTCCCAGACCACATCGACTCTTCTGCAGGATTCAAGAAGCTTCAGGATGTGGGGGATGAAGACCTCATTAGCGTAGTCATTGAATGTGGTAACATTAGTAAGAGGAAGCAGATACACCACAGCAGCACCGTCGAGTATTCTTGCATCCAGAAACGGCGGGGGTTCCTTCTGAGAGTTTTGTGTTTCTTCCACAAGGATACCAATGAGGTCTGACTTCTTTCCTTGGCGCAGTGTTCCTCTTTCAGATAGAGAAGGGGGGTGCGGATGATTTTCATGTTGGAAGAAGGTTCCCATATCTGTATCCCTGTTCTGAGCAACTATGTACAGACGAGAGAAGAGGGACACATCATCCTGATGAGGTCCTCCACAGGAATCCTCATGATTCCTGATGAGGTCATCCACAGTGATATCACTGCCGAAATGCAGCGGCTCCGGCAACGAGTTCAGTTCTCTGAAGTGAGCCACATTTTTTAGGAATGATGCATAGGCCGCCGGTGCTGATGTGTCTGCTCCACGTGCATTCAAGGGGCAGCGCAGGGATTCAGGTGTAGTTTGTTGGCAAATTATGCACTGTGTCCATTCCATCTTCATGAAGTCTTGCTCTTCAAACCTGCAACACAAGGAAAAACAATATAAGGCAAATTGCAACATATAGCAGATATGATTACAACATATAGCAGATTTAATACAATATGCATCTAATTAAATAAAAAAATCTAAATGTCCATTGTGCATGCATCTTGCTGTTCGGATCGTTTGGCGCCGGTTCTAGAATTGAAGCTTAGATGCTGAGGAAATGCACCCGAGACACCTAATTTTCAAATATTGTTTTAAAATACTTCTAGATGTTCGATTTTAAAAACAATTACACCAAAATGATCGGAAAAGACTATATTTCTCATTTCTGCAATAAAAAAAACATTCTTTCCCAAAAACTAAAAAAAAAAAAATTCCCAAAATTTTCAAAAAAAAATTTCACATATAATGAAAAATTTCAAATAAGAGTGGTCCTACCGCTTGGCGCCGGTTATATAATCATAGCTGGGACCCTGAAGATTGCGTGATAAAATTTTGGTGCTTTTATCCGGCATGTCCCCATCCACTACCTAAGCTGCCCCACTACTTCTTATTTCTTGCACATAGTAGGCACGAGAGCTTATCAACTTATACTTATCACTTGTCCTCGTCCATATTATCAAGCTATAAGAATGATTACTTAACTCACTATCTCGCGTATCGGTTGAGCATACTTTATTCAGTATAAAAATTACAGCCCCATACGAAAGCAATAGATAATACAAAGATACTTTTGCATAGTGTAGCAAGTAGCATATATTAAATGAAAAGAAAAATATGTAGTATTTATTTAGTATAGATAATTTAGTATTAATAAAGACGGGACATTGCCATGTTGACTCAATCCTATAAATAAATAAATAGTTAAATGCATACACGTATTAAGAAAAGGAAACATTAAATTAGTAATAAAACCCGCGTCCCTCCTACAGCTGTTTTTCTTATCGTTGCCTTTCTGCTTCGGGATCCTCTTCTCTGGATTCTTGCTGGAGAATGGCGCCTCCTCCACCACCACTGCCTGGATCTATAACTTATTCCTGGTGGTGTGGAGCCTGTCCATGATCCTCGCCAACCCGCTGAGCCAAGAGTTCGGGCAACGCACCGTCGGGTTCGCCAGCGTCTTCATGGCATCTCTGAGCCTCATATTGTCCGGCTTCTCACCCTCAGTTTCTTTCCTGTACTTTTCCTACTCGCTCTTAGGAGGTGAGGAGCACATGCAGTTTGTGGGTATGATATCTTATCGTGATGTTGTTCCCATAAATGTTACTTCAGGTATAGAACATACAAATGCATGATGATTCCTACAATGAGTTCTGATGATGATATGTATGTTTCTTGTTCTGCAGGCATGTGCACCGGCGTGAGTCAAGGCATCGCCTACATGGTCTTGCCGCCTTACTTCCACAAGAAGGGTGGTCAGGCCAACACTATATTGGTGGCTGGCGCTCCGGTGACGCAGAGGTTCTGGCGCCCTTCATTCGCTATCTCCTGGAAGTGTACGCCTCAAAGGTGCTGCCTTGATCCACGCCGCCGTCGTATTGAATGGTCTCATTGCCGTGTCCTTTTTTCACCCCGTCCGTGGCACTTAAAGCCTCTGATGTCAGCGGGTTCGGACGTCTCATGTAGGATACCTTGTCTGTCAGATGAAATAGAGGAATCGACGACACGTGAGAAGTCACGAGGCGTAAAGGCCATTTGGAAGACGTTGTGGCGTGTTGCAGGAAGGATCAGATCAGACCTGAAAGTCCTGCGGCAGCTGCGGTGTGTTATCTTGGCTGTCACCGTGATGATCACGCAGACAACGTTCTTCAACTTTATCATGATGCTGCCTTTCGTGGCTCAGGCCACCGACCACAGTCTGCAGGACGCCGCCGGCTGCATAGCGCTGATGGGTGTCACCAACTTAGTCACGCGTCTTGTGGTGTCGCCTCTCTCGGACTGTAAGAGGTTCAGCATCCGCTTTTCCATCATGCTGGGTTACCTACTGAGGGCGATAGGCATCTTAGGTAAAGTGCCTACCGACAACTGGCCTTCAAGTACCCTGTCTATACTGCAACACTGCCTAACAGGAAGACATGGAGAGACGGCGCGGAACTAAAATTTTTTTTCTGTTTCAAGTCGCCTCACTGGCCAGCGAGCTGTGGCAATTCATGGCGTCTGGGGTGGTGTGCGGCTTGGGTCCTGGGATTATCGCTTAGTATGTTTAACCTGGCCATCGTGCAGTACATGGGCATGGACAACCTGAGACCCACCATAGGTATCATTGGGCTGGTGGCTGCTGGTGGCTTTCCGATCTTGGGACCTCTCATAGGTATGGCAGACCGTCACGCACGCAACACCATTATTTTAACTTTTAAGGTATAAATACTAATCTTTTTTGTGTGAAGCACGCCATTCAAGTGACGCCCATACCACAGGGGTGATCCGGGACACGACGAACAGCTACTTGACGAGTCTGTGTGTCATGGCAGCCTTGGATCTGCTCAGCGTGTGCCTGTGGCTCCTAATGCCCGCAGCTCAGGCCAGGGACGCCCGTACGGAACTCCGGCCCAAGACCTCCTATGACGCTACTCGCCCCTAACAGCACGACTGGTGACTGACTGGCAGTAGCTGTAGGGCTGGCGTAGCTTTGTAATTGCAGCTTTTGCCCCTCAATGGGGTTCTTCTTGGCTTATGAGGGCGACGCAGAAGAAAAGAATGGTATGAGTGAAGAGAGTTCTTACAGCAGAATTGGGTCTGAGTGTAGTATATGGAGCAGTTTATGTTAGGTTATTGGGGCTAGTTCTGAAATAAGTCAGAAACTGCCGATTGTTTTGAGATATCATTCCTGTTTCAATGATCTCGACCAATCAGAAAGCGTGGTTCTGTTTACATGTTGATGAAGGCAAGACGCACGAAGCGAGAGAAGGAACCAGTGGGGGGCGTGGCGTAATCTTTGAATAATCCCTTTGCATTACAGTATTATGTAAGTACAGCTTAGTCTCTTACTTAAATAAGAGTAATATTTGAATACAGTATATAGCTTGGCCAGAGCTGGGCACTAAATACATTGAATGTATTTAAATACTAAATACTAAATACCGCCGCAATGTTGCTTCACTTGCTCTCTTCTACCGTTATTTTCATGCTCACTGCTCTTCTAAACTTGCTAACTGCATGCCTCCCCCTCTCCCGCGGCCTCGCTGCACAAGACTTTCTACTCATTCTCATCCCTATTCTGTCCATCTTCCTAATGCAAGAGTTAATCAGTATCTTTACTCTTTCATCCCTTTCACTGGTAAACTCTGGAACTCTCTTCCTGTTTCTATTTTTCCACTTTCCTATAACTTAAATCTTTTCAAAAGAAGAGTGACAAGACACCAAGACGTCATTGTGGGACGAACAAGCAGGTTTTAGACATTGTTATAGCACGCTTGATCATATTTTCACTTTACATGTTCTGGTAGACTATTATATATCTCAGAAGAAACTACTTTTCTGTGCATTCATTGATTATAAAAAAGCATTTGACTTCATTGACAGGTCATACCTATGGATGAAAATGCTGAACAGTAATATTAATGGTAGAATACTCAGGGTGATCGTGAATATATATTCAAATGCTAAGTCAAGTATTAAAATTGGCAGTAAAGTTTCAAGTGTTTTCCCTTGTAATGTTGGAGTAAGGCAAGGGGAAAATCTGTCGCCATTGTTATTTGCAATTTATTTGAATGATTTTAATTCCTACATTTCAACACATTACACTGGTTTATCCTTATTGCATGATAAAGCTATAGATGTATTAAATGATGAAGAGATTGTGTTTTATTTACGCTTATTTTGTTTGTTATACGCCGATGACACAATAGTACTTGCAGAAAATAGTAACTCATTACAGTGTGCTTTGGATGCAGTTTATGATTACTGCAATATGTGGTCGCTGCAATTAAATGTAAATAAAACTAAGGTAATTGTATTTTCTAAAGGTAAAGTTAGGAAATATGTACATTTTAAGTTTGGTGAAAATGATATTGATGTTGTTGACGACTACGTGTATCTAGGAGTAAAGTTCAACTTCAATGGACTGTTTCATAAAGCCAAAGCTAAGCAAGTCATAAATGCAAAGAGGGCTGCATATTGGTTATTAGGAAAAATTAATAAACTTAATCTACCTTTGGATATATGCCTTGATCTGTATGACAAACTTGTAAAGCCTGTAATGCTGTAGGGTTGTGAAGTATGGGGCTATGGTAATATTCAACAGCTAAACACCGCACGTAATAAGTTTTACAAAAGACTACTTAAGCTTAGTAAGTCCACATCAACCTGTATGATTATTGGTGAACTGGGATGTAAGAGCTTAGAGGAGGTTATAGGTAACAGAAGGGTTAACTTTTGGCATGGTATTGCCAATGGTCGAGGTAAAATTTCAAATGCATTATATTTTTTTCATAAAAAGATTACATGAAATGCAACACTATAAATCACCCTGGCTAACTAGGGTAATAGATGTCCTAAATAGCCACGGAATGTCAAACATATTTAGTCAGGCTGCATCTATTAAAGAGCTGTGGCTTAAGGAAGCGTTTAAGTTGCGGTCGAGTGATATGTATAAACAAAAATGGTGTGAAGAAGTGGAGAACAATTTGGCGTGTGTTAACTACAGACTAATGACTACGTGTACAGAACTCAAGAACTACTTATTGAAATTGCCTAAACAGTATGCTATTAATATATGTAAATTTAAATGTGGAAACAGCAAATGACCAATTGTAGTTGGAAGGTACAATAATGTTAGTATAGATGAAAGGTTGTGTGTTATATGGACTGCAAATGAGATTGGTGATGAATTTCATTATTTATTTATGTGTAAGCACTTTGAGGAGAAGAGGAGATTATACCTCAAGAAATATTATCATGATAACCCAAATGTTCTGAAATGCAACAGTTGTTTGACACTACAAATATGCGTACTATGTACAATTTAGCCAAGTTTGGTTGTTGTATTTTGAAGTGTTTTGAAAATATAACGTAGTAGGAATAGATATATGATATATGTTTGAGTTTAGGTTTAAGTGGTGTCTATTTTTGTTTAGTGATTACTCTGTATACCCCGTCTCGGGGTCGCTGGAGTATAATAAACCTTTCAAACCTTTCAAACCTCAAACCTTTCAAACCTCCCGAACTAAATTGGCTCCCCCCCCTCTTTTTTATTTTATTCTCTTACTGTCTTCTTTATAGGGACTGGGAACTAAGCGGGCTTTGTGTTACCCATGTTTGTTGTGCCCTTGGCCAGTTCCTTGTGATGTAAAAAACAAAGAAAAAAAAGAAAAAAACATGGGAGAAATGTATTTAAATACTAAATACTAAATACATTTTACGAATGTATTTAAATACTAAATACTAAATACTTCAATTGTATTTAAATACATTTGTAAATACATTTTAAATACACACAAATTTTAAAATGTCCGAAAAAAATGAATTTCCTTAAGATTTCCTTAGATTTTGGGTTTCCTTAGAAATTTTCTTCTCAGGCCTAAATTTCCTTGAAATCAGGACATTTCCTTGCCAGTGGAAACACTGGTTCACTGTAAAGTCTGGTTCACACTGGGCAAAAGTCGGCACTTTGTAGCGCCGGGAAGTCGGCCTCTAGCGGGCTAGTGCGGAGATTACGTTCACATACGCAATTCGTCCGGGAAACAAATGCTGGTTTGTTGTTGATGGACACCTGCCGCTGCCAGCAGTGGGTGGGCAGGTCAAAGGTGGTGACGTTCAGGGCGAGGAGTTGAGCGTCTAGCACTATAATTAACAGGGTGGGCGAGGAAGCGTGGACACTGCAGCAGCAAGTGTTCAATGGTTTCTGGGACGTTCTTGTACCAGGGGCAGTGAGGGTCTCAGGCAGCAGGGTCAGGGGTCACGTCGCGCTAGGGACTAGGGGCTAGTGGCTGGCTTGTGTGTATTTGGCGCGCGAAAGATACGTTTTTGCGCACTTTATTATGAAGTAGTATTGATAGTTTCATTTTTTCCTTGATATCATCTACTAAATCAAACCCCACGTCTAACCTAACATAATCTGATTTAAACTAACAACCGTTTCTGGCTGTAGCTAAATCGGGAAATTTTCGGTATTATATGTATCGCCATTGGCATGGAAATTGGGGAAATTGGGACTCAAATTAAGGATGAAAAGATCTGCACGATGATGTAAGTTAAATTTGTTAGTTTTTAGTGCCCAATACCGAAATTATACCAATAATTGGGGTGATTGGGGAAGAGGGTGGTTTTAAATACTGCTTCTGCGTTTGTTTGAATTTGGCGCGCGAAATTCTCGGCCACTCGGCAGATACAAGACCGATCCAGCGGTGTGGGATTTTTTTGAAAAACAAAGCCCGAGATGACTCCCAGCCTCAGTCCCAGACCTCTTCTCAGCCGTTTGTTTGCCGACAATAGCCCAGTGTGAACCAGGCTTAATTAACATTGGGGTTGCCAGATAGTTGGGCGGGTTTATGGCCAAATTAACTGATAAAAAAGTATTTTTATCGCGCACTACATGGCGCGCTACATGGCATCTCATAACACAACAAACTGGATAACCAAACTTCCCAGACCGCTACAGGGGCCCTCACGCGGGTTCTGTTCACTACTCGGTGAAGCAAGGGGGCGGAGCTTAACCGGTGGGCGGAGCCAGCCTAGTACACCCAAAACATTGGTTTTCTCACTCGTAAATGGACCCAACCATAGGCCACTGTATACCTGGACTGCGCACGGAATATCAGCCTGTCGCACAAGGGCCTGAAGTCGGAGGGCCGCTCGGATTCATATATATATATATTATATATATATATATATATATATATATATATATATATTATATATATATATATATATATATATATATATATATATATTATAAAATATATATATATATATTATATATATATATATATATATATATATATATATATATATATATATATTTTATATATATTATATTATATATATATATTATATATATTAATATAAATATATATATATATATATATATATTATATTATATATATATATATATATATATATATATATTATATATACGGATCATATAGACTGGTTTATCAGTATATATGATGTACTGTAATCTTCGTAAATGTTTGTTCTATAATATTATCAAATAAAAAATTGTAAAACACGCTAAAGAAATGCCATTACAAGACTATGAAGAAATAGGCATGAACTTAATTCTTAATACACTTAACTCTTCGCCATTTAAAACTTTGCGCGTCAACTTTTATCATGAAGGGTATCAATAGCAGCGCAATTTTATTAGCTTTCCATTGCTATATTTCGTTATCTGATCAATTAATTAAACCCATGCATAAATTAGCGTTAACTAAATAAATAAAATCATTAACCGGGTAATTTTCCCGATTGATGAGGTTATTTATTTAGTCAACGCTAATTTATACATGGTGCTAATTCATTTATCAGAAAACGAAATATATAAGTAAATAAATAACATCATCAATCGGGAAAATTACCCGATTCATGATTTTATTTATTTAGTTAGTTAACGCTAATTTATGCATGGTTCTAATTCATTTAACATAAAACGAAATATATCAATGGAAAGCTAATAAAATTGCTCTTCTATTGATACCCTTCATGATAAAAGTTGACTCGCAAAGTTTTAAATGGCGAAGAGTTATGTGAATATTAAGTTCATGCCTATTTCTTCATAGTCTTGTAATGGCATTTCTTTAGCGTGTTTTACTGTTTTTTATTTGATAATATTATAGAACAAACATTTACGAAGATTACAGTATATCATATATACTGATAAACCAGTCTATATGATAGTCCATAGACCACTATATCTTTTTGTCGGGCGCCCCGCAGGCCCCTATGCAGCCCCGCAATTCAAAACATTGTCGCGTGTGCAGTCCAGGTATACAGTGGTCTATGACCCAGCCCATAACTACGTCACAGTTTGTTTACCGCGGTGCATTGTGGGGATAAGTCGGGGTCATGAGGCAGAGCGGGCGGGCGCTATCCAGTGAAGAAAGACAACGCTGTGTCCTTAAATATGCCTCCTGCAAACTGTTGTGTTCCATATTGTGTTGCAATAAATAGAAGAACTCCTTCTTTACGGTTGTACCAACTTTTAAAAGTTGAGAATAGAAAGATAAATTGGATAAAGCTGATAAGAAACGACAATCTGTGGACTCCATCACAGACACCTCTCAAGTAACTCATTTCAACTGCTTGAATCTTAATTCGGCCTCCGACATATATTCCACGTCCAGGTCTGACTTGCATATGTTACTGTCGGCACTAATATGCTATCCCTAAGCGCCTTCCTTAAGGCGGCGTCACACTAGCACTTTTTCCGTCTAGTTTTTTCAGCAATTTTCTAATAACTAACAATTTTCTGACTGCAAGCCGTCACACACACACAATCGTTCGCCTGCACTACCAGTCAGCTGTTCCTTCAACTGTAAACAAACAAGGCTCCGACGCCAGGGCAAGCTATTGCTGGTATACACTTAATTATGTGTATTATTTATCAATAGTAGACCTAATATCGATCTAGATATAATAAGACCTAGATAAGACCTAGAATATCAAGGCTTTCTTGGTGTACAAGTCTGATCTGTGGTCCCAGAGACAAGCTTGGGTGGCCACGCGTATGCATTCAACGAGAAATTCTTCTGAGCTACGTGTCAACAGCATTTCGTCTGTAATCTTAAGTTGAAGTCTTGAAGAGTGAGAAACAAATTTTGAGTATGTCTTGAAAAAGAAACACAACGAGCTTGACAGACGACCTACAAAGCGATACTAAACAGAAAAGGTCACAAGAAGAAGAAGAACAATTGAGTCATGCGAGAGACTGTTGGCTGTTATATAGAACCGGCTTTTAAATGTATCTACATGTACAATAGTCACTTGAATATTTTTAATACTTTCAAATGTATTGAATTATAATTTGCAAAAAATTACTAATTTATATCGAATATTTTTAAAGTAATCACTATGGATTTTGATTTGACTATGAAAGTTGTCTTCAACTTTCCATATGAAGACGATCACGATCGTCTGACTCAGACTGACTGATTCAGACGGACTAACTAGTCAGAGCGAGAAAAAACCAACGGAGATCGTCTAACTAGACGGAAAAAGTGCTAGTGTGACGCCGCCTTTACTCACTGTCCTCTCATTACGCGCCCCTAGGATCCCACTACTTTCCTTCCTTGTAGGCAGGGCTCTCTCTCTCTCTTATCTCCCCTTCCGTGCCTCCATACTTGTAGGCAGGGCTCTCTCTCTCTCTTATCTCCCCTTCCGTGCCTCCATACTTGTAGGCAGGGCTCTCTTTCTCTTATCTCCCCTTCCGTGCCTCCATATTTGTAGCAGGGCTCTCTCTCTCTTTATCTCCCCTTCCGTGCCTCCATACTTGTAGAGGGTCTCTCCTCTCTTATCTCCTTCGTGCCTCATACTTGTAGGCAGGCTCTCTCTCTTATCTCCCCTTCCGTGCCTCCATACTTGTAGGCAGGGCTCTCTCTCTCTCTTATCTCCCCTTCCGTGCCTCCATACTTGTAGGCAGGGCTCTCTCTCTCTCTTATCTCCCCTTCCGTGCCTCCATACTTGTAGGCAGGGCTCTCTCTCTTTTCTCCCCTTCGTGCTCCTACTTGTAGGCAGGGCTCTCTCTCTCTCTTATCTCCCCTTCCGTGCCTCCATACTTGCACATGATAGAGCCATTAACTGTCCATTCATCATTACTTTACATTGCTTCTGGCTCTCAATTCTCATTCTATATTGATCTTCAAACTCAATAACATCACTCTTTGGTTTCTACCAAAACCCTACCGTAGATAACAGTGAAGTCGCCAGTTATACGTTTCTTTGTTATTTACAGACGTGTGGTGGCGTTAATACTTACATTTGTACATCCATGATTTCAGGACAGTTAGAAGGGTCTATCTGGAGAGTCTGTGTTATGTTGTGTCTTCATCTGTGTCATAGTAGGGCTATAAATGAACAAATTGCAAAAATAAAACCGAGTGGCGACCTCACTATACCTACTACAGTAAAGTCGCCAGCTAGTATTTTAACCCAACAGTTGAGTCGCCACTCTGGGGAATTCAGGGAAATTAGAGGTAAATTAAAACAATTCTCTATATATATTAGCTGCGGAAGATGCTTGGATATATCAAAATTCCTCTGCCAACGTGAAAATAAATTCTATTCAAGTTTGAAAGATCTGCTGGCAAGTCTGTGTCCTGTCGCCCGAAAGGTGATCAGCTACGGTCTGTCATCGCGCGAAGAAAAACGTGAGAAGCAAAATGCGCAACAGTTATACTTGCAGATACAAAGCATAAAACAACGCTGAAACAGAGTAGAGTCATGATATAAACTACTGTGTAACATCTTCAGTGGCACATAAAAATCAGTAGTGATGCTATAATTCGTAATATTTAGCGCCTGGCGACTTCACTGCAGGTGGCGACTTCACTGTTATCTACGGTAGCACTTTACTTTTAGCCACATTAACTTTCAGTTTCCTCCTCACACAAACAGTACTGAATTCATTTACCAATTTTTGAAAACCTTTTTAACTCTGCTAGTAGTATTCTACAGTGTCATCTGCAAACACTATAGTATTGAGCTTCCCTTTTGTATTATCTGTACTTATCTCTACACAAACATCACCAATTTTTGCTTTCATTTATCTGATTACTCCATCCATAAACAAGTTGCATAACCACGGCACCAATTTTTGCTTTAATTTATCTGATAACTCCATAAACAAGTTGCATAAACAACTGTCAAGTAACACTTAAACCATGATGTATACCTTACTACTTATTCTGAGGAAAGACAGCAAAAGGAACGAACATAAATACTGTCATAACCATGAATATGTACATCCTACAAAGAGGAGACTACGACGATGGAAGAATTTAGAGTTGTTTTGCGCGAAATTGATATTCCAGGTGCTATTAGCCTATTACCGAGCTCTGTTCTCGCTGACAAGACTAGAGAAGACCTGATCAAGATGATGACTGATGTGCAGAGGCTTCTCAACCAAGAAAACAGAGTCACAGCAGAGCCTCGTCAAAAGGTAAGCAAGTGGTAGGGGTGTCCCTACCACTTGTTGCTTACATCTTGACGAGGCTCTGCTGTGACTCTGTTTTCTTGGTTGAGAAGCCTCTGCACATCAGCCATCATCTTAGGTCTACTCGGTCCCCCCTTAAATCCGCCACTGGGCGACGCCACAGGAAACTTTATTTTAGGGGGGTCTATGCTGTACGGTAGGGGTTAAGAATTGTAAAAAAAAGAAATGGCCGACGCTATAGTAAACTTTATTGTAGGGGGGTCGATGCTGTCTGTATAGGTTAATAATTGTCTGAGAATGGACAAGTAAAAAAAAACACGAAAAAATCAAATACCGATACCGGGTAATACCGGTTTTTGGGCACGGTATCGGTATACCGGTATCGTAACTGATACCGGTGTGAGGACGTACCGGTATTATTTCCGTAAACCGGCAATACCGGTATTTTCTTGATACCGCACAACCCTATGCAGGACAGAAGGAGATACACAGATGGCGACACAAAGTGCCCAGTGTGTGGGGCACAGAATGAAGACCTAGAACACTTTTTACTACAATGCCCGGGCTACAATATGGAAATAAATAAATTACAGAAATTACAGCAGCCGTATAATGAAAATATATATGAAATAATAGGAAACATATTATTCAACTTTGAAAACCCACAAGAAATAAAATTCACCAGAGATGTCTTGTTCACCTTTTGGAGGAAGAGAGGAAATAGGTTAAAAGAACTTAACACCCAGCAGTAACACCACAAGCAACAAAAGGAATAAAGTTGCAGTAAACCTACGCAGGGGTGCCGTTGATAAGGCACTATACTCCAAACACCATCGGATCGGATCGGATCGGCGCGCTTTCATGTTAGTAGTGAAACAGCGGTGTGTTGTGTACGCTCCCAACCTTGTGCTCTAGTTACCCTCCACCACGCTAACCCTTGGAGCACGAACGTACGCTCTTCACTTTGTGCTCTAGTTACCCTCCACCACGCTAACCCTTGGAGCACGAACGTACGCTCCTCACTTTGTACTCTAGTTACCCTCCACCACGCTAACCCTTGGAGCACGAACGTACACTCTTCACTTTGTGCTCTAGTTACCCTCCACCACGCTAACCCTTGGAGCACGAACGTACACTCTTCACTTTGTGCTCTAGTTACCCTCCACCACGCTAACCCTTGGAACACGAACGTACACTCTTCACTTGTGCTCTAGTTACCCTCCACCACGCTAACCCTTGGAACACGAACGTACACTCTTCACTTTGTGCTCTAGTTACCCTCCACCACGCTAACCTTGGAACACGAACGTACACTCTTCACTTTGTGCTCTAGTTACCCTCCACCACGCTAACCCTTGGAACACGAACGTACACTCTTCACTTTGTGCTCTAGTTACCCTCCACCACGCTAACCCTTGGAACACGAACGTACACTCTTCACTTTGTGCTCTAGTTACCCTCCACCACGCTAACCCTTGGAACACGAACGTACACTCTTCACTTTGTGCTCTAGTTACCTCCACCACGCTAACCCTTGGAGCACGAACGTACACTCTTCACTTTGTGCTCTAGTTACCCTCCACCACGCTAACCCTTGGAACACGAACGTACGCTCCTCACTTTGTGCTCTAGTTACCCTCCACCACGCTAACCCTTGGAACACGAACGTACGCTCTTCACTTTGTGCTCTAGATACCCTCCACCACGCTAACCCTGGAACACGAACGTACACTCTTCACTTTGTGCTCTAGTTACCCTCCACCACGCTAACCTTGGAGCACGAACGTACACTCTTCACTTTGTGCTCTAGATACCCTCCACCACGCTAACCCTTGGAGCACGAACGTACGCTCCTCACTTTGTGCTCTAGTTACCCTCCACCACGCTAAGACCCTTGGAACACGAACTTACGCTCCTCACTTTGTGCTCTAGATACCTCCACACGCTAACCCTTGGAGCACGAACGTACGCTCCTCACTTTGTGCTCTAGTTACCCTCCACCACGCTAACCCTGGAACACGACGTACGCTCCTCACTTTGTACTCTAGTTACCCTCCACCACGCTAATCGTTATGGACTAATTGAATATCTGCGACGGGCTCATAGTTAGCCCGTACTTGTTCTTTCCCTTGGAGGGGCAATAGAAAACAACATGTGTAGAGAGGCCGCGGCGTTGTGGGCAGTGCTGTGACATGCTGTTGTAATTACTCGACTGAACTACGTTTTTTTGTGTGAAGTGATCACAGAGAGAGAGAGAGAGAGAGAGAAGAGAGAGAGAGAGAGGAGAGAGAGAGAGAGGAGAGAGAGAGAGAGAGAGAGAGAGAGAGAGAGAGAGAGAGAGAGAGAGAGAGAGAGAGAGAGAGAGAGAGAGAGAGATGCGAGAGAAGAGCGAGAGAGGAGAGAGAGAGAGAGAGAAGAGAGAGAGAGAGAGAGAGAGAGAGAGAGGAGAGAGAGAGAGGAGAGAGAGAGAGAAGGAGAGAGAGAGGACTTAACTTCTGGTTTTACCCGTAGCAGTTACAATACAAATATAGTAGTAAATCATAACTATTCGATTGCAAAAAATACGGTTATGAAATACAAGGTAGAAAATAGGTCACCGAGAGTGTTAATGCGTATCGAAATTCTGTACGTCTCAGATACTCTCTCTCTCTGCTTGCTCGGTCTGCTCTCTGTTTTCGCTCTCTCAATTATATAACTGTTGATTTCTAGTTCGATGAAATTATACAACAGTCTTTCTGTGTGGCATATATACGTGTTATGAAATAATGTATGAAATAGGTCACCGAGTTGTTTGCGTATGAAATGTTGTGTTCTTTTCTCTTCTTGTTTCTCTGTGGCTGCTTCGTCTTCTTGTGTCTGTGTTTGATCATAGTTGATTTCGTGTTGTGTGCTTTGTGTGACGTGTTGTGGTGTTTTGTCCGTTTGTGCACTTTTGTGTGTTTTGTGTGACTGTGTTTGTGCGACTGTTGTGTGTTTGTGTGATGATTTCAGGTGTGCGCTGTGTGTGTGTGTTGTGTGTGACTGTGTGGTGTGTGTTTGTTGACGTGTTGTGCGACGTTTGTGTGTTTTTGTGTGACTGTGTTTGTTGACTGTTGGGTTTGTGTGCTGTTTGTGTGACGGTGTTTGTGGACTTTGTGTGTTGTGACTGTTTGTGTGACTGTGTTGTGTGACTGTGTTTGTGGTNGCGTGCGTTGTGTGTGTGTGTGTACTGTGTGTGTGTGTTGTGTGACTGTGTTTGTGCGACTGTTTGTGTGTTTTGTGGACTGTGTTTGTGGGGACTGTTTGGTGTTTGTGACTGTGTTTGTGTGACTGTGTTTGTGCGACTGTTTGTGTGTTTGTGTGACTGTGTTTGTGCGACTGTGTTTGTGCGACTGTTTGTGTGACTGTGTGTGTGTGTGACTGTGTGTGACTGTGTGACTGTATGTGTATGACTGTGCGTGTGTGACTGTGCGCGTGTGACTGTGACTGTGTGTGTGACTGTGTGTGTGTGACTGTGTGTGTGTGACTGTGTGTGTGTGACTGTGCGCGTGTGACTGTGACTGTGTGTGTGACTGTGTGTGTGTGACTGTGTGTGTGTGACTGTGTGTGTGTGTGTGTGTGTGACTGGGTGACTGTGTGAGTGTGTGTATGACTGTGTGTGTGTGTGTGTGTGTGACTGTGCGTGTGTGGTGTGTGTGTAATTATGAATACGGGCATACAAAAAGGTGAGGTCAATGTAAACAGAGTGACCCGCAAACATGCAATGCACAAGTTAACGCGTGTTGTAAATATAAAACTATAGTGCAATTGTTATCAGGTAATTATTATATAGACTCGCTAGTTACTTCACTATACATCCCTCGTTAGGCACCACTTGTACATTATTGCAAGACATATAGGAGCTCGTTAACTCTTTTCATATTTTTCCCTTCATTGTTTTTCATCTATATCTTTCATTTTATCTATTTCTTTCTCTATAAATTATGTTTAGTGTTATAAGTTTCCTTCACCTTCCAAAGACACTGTTATCTCTTCTATCCTTCTTTCTCTCCCTTCCCTCTATCCTTCTCTCTCTCTATTCCTTGCTTCTCTATATCTTCTTGCTTCTCTATCTTCCTTGCTTCTCTTGCTCTCTCTTCCTTCTCTATCCTCGCTTCTCTCTTCTATTATCTCTTCTTTCCTTCCCTTTACCCTTCCTTCTCTCCCTTCCCTCTTTCCTTCCCTTTATCCATTAGTCTTTCTCATCCTCCGTCTGTTTGTCTTCACATTATATTATCTCCTTCCTCTTCTCCCTCCCGCTTCAAGATATAACCAAACACATGGAAGCTAGTCGAAGGAAGAAAGGTGACGAAGGGGGGGAGGGGGGGGAGGGAGGGAGAGAGAGAGAGAGAGAGAGAGAGAGAGAGAGAGAGAGAGAGAGAGGAGAGGAGAGAGAGAGAAGAGAGAGAGAGAGAGAGAGAGAGAGAGAGAGAGAGAGAGAGAGAGAGAGAGAGAGAGAGAGAGAGAGAGAGAGAGAGAGGAGAGAGAGAGAGAGAGAGAGAGAGAGAAGAGAGAGACGAGGAGGAGAGAGAGAGAGAGAGAGAGAGAGAGAGAGAGAGAGAGAGGAGAGAGAGAGAGGAGAGAGAGAGAGAGAAGAGAGAGAGAGAGAGAGAGAGAGAGAGAGAGAGAGAGATGAGAGAGAGAGGAGAGAGAGAGAGAGAGAGAGAGAGAGAGGAGAGAGAGAGAGAGAGAAGAGAGAGAGAGAGAGAGAGAGAGAGAGAGGGAGAAGAGAGGTAGTGAGAACGAAGAGACCAGATGAGAGAGAGAGGAGAATGAGAGAGAGAGAGAGAGAGGACTGGTTTGTTGAGATAATACAAGATGACCTCTTGAACACTAGTTTATGGTGAACTAGCCGCAAAGCCGCCCTCCGGGCGGACTTTTTGGCCTCCTGCGGAGGGCTATTGGTGGGCCGGCCCACCACCTGTGTTTGGTGGGCCTTCGGCCCACCAAACACAGACTCTCCAGATAGCCCCCTTCTAACTTTCCTGAAATCATGGATGTAGAAATGTATGTATTAACGCCAACCCATTCCCATCACTCCCAACCCATTCACTCACCCATTACCCATCACCCCCCACCCATTCACTCACCCATTACCCATCACCCCCCACCCATTCACTCACCCATTACCCATCACCACACACCCATTCACTCACCCATTACCCATCACCCCCCACTTATTCCCTCACACATCACCCATCACCCCCACCCATTCACTCACCCATCACCCCACACCCATTACCCATCACCCCACCCATTCACTCACCCATTACCCATCACCCTACATCAATGTTTCCTCAATTCTCGCAACCCACTTTTTTTTTTCACAATTCTCGCTAATAGGCTACTAAAAAAAAGAAAAAAAAAAAGTGATCGGATCATCTCATAAGTGGGCTTAAAATGTGCTCCTGGTCGACTCGGTTCCAAAACTGTGCCATATGATGTGATTGGGGCACTGGGGGCGGCACCTATCGCGGACACACAGACAGACAGACAGACACACACACACACACAGACACACTTTCGCTTATATTATTATAGATGTGGGTTCTCAAGTCACAGCTCACGCGCTATCGTGTATAAAAATAGCTGGGCACATTTTACTTGATAAGGAATACGTGTGTGTGTGTGTGACTATGTATGTATGTGTCACGTGTGTGTGTGTGTGTGTGTGTGTGTGTGTGTGTGTGTGTGTGTGTGGTGTGTGTGTGTGTGTATTCACCTAGTTGTATTCAACTAGTTGTATTTTACAGGGCCTGAGCTACACTCGTATGGCCCCGTCTCCATATCTTCATTTTATCTTTCATCCTTAGTGTTCAGTGTTGGCCGAAGCCACAACCCCGGGAGGCGGGTCACAAACCCCCGGCTTACACCCGCTACCCATTCACTGCTGGGTGGACAGGGGCTTGGGTTTTAAGGAAACAGCCCATATATTTCCGCTCCGCCCGGGGATCGAACCCGGGACTTCTCGGTTGTGAACCGAGCGTGCTACCACTACACTACGGACAGAGCTGGGCACTAAATACATTGAATGTATTTAAATACTAAATACTAAATACATGGGAGAAATGTATTTAAATACTAAATACTAAATACATTTTACGAATGTATTTAAATACTAAATACTAAATACATCAATTGTATTTAAATACATTTGTAAATACATTTTAAATACACACAAATTTTAACATGTCCGAAAAAAATGAATTTCTTTAGGATTTAACAATAGAACATAAGAAAATAAGGAAGCTATAAGAGGCCGTGAGGCCTACACGACACACGTGGTAGTTCCTGTTACCTAACACTACCTACATCCACCTTTCATCCCCATCCATGAACCTATCCAGCCCCTCTCTAAAGCTCCCTAATGACTCCGCACTAACTACCTGTCTACTGAGTCCATTCCAGTCATTCACCACCCTATTTGTGAACCATTTTTTCCCTATTTCTTTTTTAAATCTACGCTTTTCCAGCTTGAATCCGTTACTTCTTGTTCTACCCTGGTTAATAGCCGTAAGAATTTTTCCTATATATATACCTCTCCTTTATTAAATCCCTGTATCCATTTAAAAATTTCTATCAGATCGCCCCTTAAGCTCCGTCCACACTAGCGGGCAAAGCCCGCCAGGCAGTGCCCGTCACCGGCAAAAGCCCGCGGGCACACCGAAACTGTTGTCCACACAGCAGAGCCTGCCTGGCCCAGTCAGAGGCGAGCAGCTGGGCAGCCAGGCAGTGTACGACAACAATGCGAAGCAAGAAGGACCGTAAGAAGCTAAAACTGTGTACCATAATCATTGCTATGTGCCTGAAAAAGAAAAAAGGACAAAGTGGAGAAAAAGAAGTGGTGCAAAGACTGGCTAAGTAAAAAAAAACAGTTGGGAAGTCATGTTACGATTTTTCGAGAATTGCAAGATGGAAATATGCGTGACTTCATAAACTATGTGAGAATGGACCCAAGTACATTCTATAAACTCCTTGCGAAAGTAACACCATATATAGAAAAGCAGGATACCAGAATGAGGGACAGCATAACCTTTCTGACGTCTCTTTTTTTCTCAGTTCCCGTCTGTGTTGGTTGCGGAGTGTCTATTTTCTTTCTAATCTCATCCACTGTCACGGACACACCTACATCTTGCATTTCCTTTGCAATACTCTGGAAAGCAGCAGCTTTTTTGTCTCTGTCTCTGTATATGTCTATTTTCACTTTCCATAGGCACGGGTGTTGCCGATAAAATTCAATTAGGTGAAGGATCGCATATCTTGACCACTGATTCTTACTGGGCGGAGGGGTAGACATGATGTTCTGATGTAGGCGTAGTGTAAATTCCTGACAAACTGACAATCATGGCTCCAAAGATCCGCATGTAACCTCGTATGTCTGGCAGCGACGCACTGCCGGGCAGTGCCTGGTGAAATCGCTCGCCTACCATCACGGGCATTTTACTCATTTGCCCGCGGGCACAAGCGGTGAGCCCGTCAACAGGCAAACTGCTCGCTTGTGCCCGCGGGCATTGCCCGTTAGTGTGGACGGAGCTTTACTCTGCGTCTCTCGAGTGAGTGTAACTTTAATAACTTCAATCTCTTCTCATAACTAAAGTTACGCATCCCTTGAATAATTTTTTGTCATCCTTCTCTGCACTGTTTCTAACAAGGCTATCTATTTCCATCCTGTAATATTGAGACCAAAACTGAACCGCATAGCTTAGGTGAGGCCTGACTAGAGCCAGATAAAGCTTTAGAATAACTTCAGCACTTCTACTTTTAACACTTCTGGTAATGAATCCTAACACTCTATTAGCTCTATTTCTAGCCTCAATACATTGTTTCCTAGGTCGGAGGTCTGGGCTCACCCTCACTCCAAGATCTTTCTCACCCCCTGATCTGTTCAGCGATACATTGCGTATGGTGTATCTATTACCAGGGTTTTTTCTACCAACATTCATAGAAAAAACCCTGGTAATAGATACACCATACGCAATGTATCCCTAGATTTTGCAATGATTCGCAATGATTTCCTTAGATTTTGGGTTTCCTTAGAAATGTCCTTCTCAGGCCTAAATGTCCTTGCAATCCGGACATTTCCTTGGCAGTGGCAACCCTGGTTCACTGTAACATCCGGGTTGCCAGATAGTGGGGCGGGTTTATGGCCAAATTAACTGTGAAAAAAGTATTGAATTTTTTATATTAAAAATATTTAAATACAATGTATTTAAATACTCATAAAAGTATTGAAATACTGTATTTAAATACATGACAACCAATGTATTTATAAATACATTTCTAAATGCACACATGTATTTAAATACGTATTTAAATACAATTGTATTTAAATCCTGCCCAGCTCTGACTACGGAGTACCCGTTTGTGTATGTGTATGTGTGTGTGTGTGTGTGTGTGTGTGTGTGTGTGTGTGTGTGTGTGTGTGTGTGTGTGTGTGTGTGTGTGTGTGTATTCTTCCGTGTGAAGTACTGTGTTATTCTGTTGTATCATTCTTCAAGGACGATAGTGATGCTGATAAGTTCTGTACAAAGAGCAATACCACAATTTGATCCCTAATAACAAAGATAAGGAACATGTGATACATAGAAGTTTTCATCACTAAGCAGTGTTGTGCGTTACTTCACCGAATGAAGAGATAAGAAACATGTATCCTATAGAGAGACAACCGAATCTTCAGAACTCTATTAAGTGTCGCAAGCTACAATACAAATAAATAAGAACATTAATACATCAGAGCACAAGGAAGCTACAAGAGGCCGCGAAACCTGCACGTGGTAGTTCCTGCAGTAAATTACAATGAAATGTAATTATTGTAAATGTAAATGTCCTGGAAACAAAATGACATGACAGTAAATAGCGCTTTGCATCATCAAAAACAACTCACGTGCCAAACAAACTCCTAGTAAACGAAGAAAGACACTATTGAAATGGAGGAGAAACACACGCTAAGCGATCTCTTGAATGACAGTGTAAGTGGCAAAGGTCGCTGTGATACTAAGTTCTGTACCAATGGCGGTGACACGTCTTCCAACCTGACTGTCAGCGAATCAGGTGCGAAAGAAAGCAACACAATGGACAGCGAGGAGGGCGTGACGGCGGCGGGAGTGACGGAGGCAGTGACGGAGGTTGGAGCGGGAGTGACGGAGGCAGGAGCGGGGGTGACGGAGACAGGAGATGGTGCTGCGGCAAGTGAAGGTGAAGAGGAGGTGGTGGAAGACAGGTGCGTCGCAAATGTCCACTTTGAATCCCGCGTTCCTGATGGAGGCTGGGGCTGGATGGTGGCCTTGGGGACCTTTATCAGCAATGTGAGTGTGTGTGTGTGTGTGTGTGTGTGTGTGTGTGTGTGTGTGTGTGTGTGTGTGTGTGTGTGTGTGTGTGTGTGTGTGTGTGTGTGTGTGTGTGTGTGTTATCAGTACCCAACTAACACTTATCTTATCACGTCATGCTCCCTTTAGTAGGGCAGCTTAGCACCGAATTTCAAATGGATGGGGACATGCCGGATAAAGCACCAAATTTTATCAGGCAATCTTCAGGTCCCCGCTATGATTCTATAACCGGCGCCAAGCGGTAGGACCACTCTTATTTGAAATTTTTCATTATTTGTGAGAAAAAAAAATTGAAAATTTTTGGAATTTTTTTTTTTTTTTTAGTTTTTGGGAAAAAAAATGTTTTTTTTATTGCAGAAATGAGAAATATAGTCTTTTCCGATCATTTTGGTGTAATTGTTTTTAAAATCGAACATCTAGAAGTATTTTAAAACAATATTTGAAAATTAGGTGTCTCGGGTGCATTTCCTCAATTTTTTTTAAACGTTCTAATTAACGTAGGTCACCCGGGTATTCAAAAACACAATTTTCGTTATCATTTTTATTTCGTAATCGCGTGGTCGAGTAGCGGTTAACATAGTGAATCGCGTAGTCTAATTAATTCGGAGCCTGCCCTTAACACATACGAAAATCAAGAAAAATGGATACTCTTTCAGACCGTGCGTATATTCACCCAACATGGTGCAAAATTACTTCTCGGCTAAGCTATTCACATTGGCAGCTGCATAGTTCGGTGCACTTCCACTGCGCCTTCTTGCATGAGCATCGTCCTCCGCACGTGGCGCTTTTGCAGCCACACTTGACCAGTTCGCTGCAGGCCTGAGATGCTACAGGCAGGTTGGACCACACAGGACGCCAGGTCTTCGTTGCACTCTCTAGAGTCCATCCAAAGCCCTCTGGGGTTGGAGGCTTCTGCTCACATTGATCACTGGTTGCCCAGATTCCAGCTTGGTAGACTGCGCGCAGTGTGTGCTGCAGAAGGGCTTCTTGCGTTGGGGGAATCTTTTCCATTGGCCTGTTCTTCTGTGAGAAGAGTTCCCTACGTGCCTCGTTCACAGAGTCCAAGTTGCTCGTCTTATTGTAGATGATCCACGGTGAAGCGCTCGAGCAACTGGAATTGCTTGCAGTTCACTGTCACAGTCATGTAAGGGTGATTCATGAAGTTGTTGAAGGCCTCCGTCACCTCCACGTAGGCATTCCAAGCCTCCCATGCTGATTTCTTCCCTTTGCCGAAGAAAGCGGAAGTTGTGTCGCAGCCCGTGAAACTGTGGAACATAGGCAATGCCGTTGACCTATCTTTTCCCAGAGCATGGCATATGGCATTGATATCCAGGTACATGAAGTTCTTTCCAGTTCCAAATGCTACCCAGATGGCTGCCATCTGATGCTGGCTGGTCAGGGAATGGTACTTTCCTATCAGTATGGCAACGACGTCTGTGTCGACAGTGCGTACCAAACAGTTGGTGCATCCCTTGTCCAGCGCATCTTTCAGGTGAACAACAATCCTTGTATCGGCCTCTTCGTGGTCACATCGTGGCATGGAGTGGTCTGAACCTCTGCTGATTACATTTGTGCCTGATGTTATGAAGACCCCCTTTCCGTCTGGCCAGTCACTGGAGCCGACTTTGTCTGAAAGGAACTGGAAAAGCTCCTCCTTGTTTGTGGGATCCCGGAGGAAGTCGGGCCAGTTGCTGGGCACCTTCGTTGGACCACCGACCTTTCTTCGTACACCTTTCCCCCTTTTCTCTCTAGTTGACTCCTTGATACTGCTGGCAATGTAGCGTCCCAGACCACATCGACTCTTCTGCAGGATTCAAGAAGCTTCAGGATGTGGGGGATGAAGACCTCATTAGCGTAGTCATTGAATGTGGTAACATTAGTAAGAGGAAGCAGATACACCACAGCAGCACCGTCGAGTATTCTTGCATCCGAGAACGGCGGGGGTTCCTTCTGAGAGTTTTGTGTTTCTCTTCCACAAGGATACCAATGAGGTCTGACTTCTTTCCTTGGCGCAGTGTTCCTCTTTCAGATAGAGAAGGGGGGTGCGGATGATTTTCATGTTGGAAGAAGGTTCCCATATCTGTATCCCTGTTCTGAGCAACTATGTACAGACGAGAGAAGAGGGACACATCATCCTGATGAGGTCCTCCACAGGAATCCTCATGATTCCTGATGAGGTCATCCACAGTGATATCACTGCCGAAATGCAGCGGCTCCGGCAACGAGTTCAGTTCTCTGAAGTGAGCCACATTTTTTAGGAATGATGCATAGGCCGCCGGTGCTGATGTGTCTGCTCCACGTGCATTCAAGGGGCAGCGCAGGGATTCAGGTGTAGTTTGTTGGCAAATTATGCACTGTGTCCATTCCATCTTCATGAAGTCTTGCTCTTCAAACCTGCAACACAAGGAAAAACAATATAAGGCAAATTGCAACATATAGCAGATATGATTACAACATATAGCAGATTTAATATAATATGCATCTAATTAAATAAAAAAAATCTAAATGTCCATTGTGCATGCATCTTGCTGTTCGGATCGTTTGGCGCCGGTTCTAGAATTGAAGCTTAGATGCTGAGGAAATGCACCCGAGACACCTAATTTTCAAATATTGTTTTAAAATACTTCTAGATGTTCGATTTTAAAAACAATTACACCAAAATGATCGGAAAAGACTATATTTCTCATTTCTGCAATAAAAAAACATTTTTTTCCCAAAAACTAAAAAAAAAAAAATTCCCAAAATTTTCAAAAAAAAATTCACATATAATGAAAAATTTCAAATAAGAGTGGTCCTACCGCTTGGCGCCGGTTATAGAATCATAGCTGGGACCCTGAAGATTGCGTGATAAAATTTTGGTGCTTTTATCCGGCATGTCCCCATCCACTACCTAAGCTGCCCCACTACTTCTTATTTCTTGCACATAGTAGGCACGAGAGCTTATCAACTTATACTTATCACTTGTCCTCGTCCATATTATCAAGCTATAAGAATGATTACTTAACTCACTATCTCGCGTATCGGTTGAGCATACTTTATTCAGTATAAAAATTACAGCCCCATACGAAAGCAATAGATAATACAAAGATACTTTTGCATAGTGTAGCAAGTAGCATATATTAAATGAAAAGAAAAATATGTAGTATTTATTTAGTATAGATAATTTAGTATTAATAAAGACGGGACATTGCCATGTTGACTCAATCCTATAAATACATAAATAGTTAAATGCATACACGTATTAAGAAAAGGAAACATTAAATTAGTAATAAAACCCGCGTCCCTCCTACAGCTGTTTTTCTTATCGTTGCCTTTCTGCTTCGGGATCCTCTTCTCTGGATTCTTGCTGGAGAATGGCGCCTCCTCCACCACCACTGCCTGGATCTATAACTTATTCCTGGTGGTGTGGAGCCTGTCCATGATCCTCGCCAACCCGCTGAGCCAAGAGTTCGGGCAACGCACCGTCGGGTTCGCCAGCGTCTTCATGGCATCTCTGAGCCTCATATTGTCCGGCTTCTCACCCTCAGTTTCTTTCTTGTACTTTTCCTACTCGCTCTTAGGAGGTGAGGAGCACATGCAGTTTGTGGGTATGATATCTTATCGTGATGTTGTTCCCATAAATGTTACTTCAGGTATAGAACATACAAATGCATGATGATTCCTACAATGAATTCTGATGATGATATGTATGTTTCTTGTTCTGCAGGCATGTGCACCGGCGTGAGTCAAGGCATCACCTACATGGTCTTGCCGCCTTACTTCCACAAGAAGGGTGGTCAGGCCAACACTTTATTGGTGGCTGGCGGTCCGGTGACGCAGATGGTTCTGGCGCCCTTCATTCGCTATCTCCTGGAAGTGTACAGCCTCAAAGGTGCTGCCTTGATCCACGCCGCCGTCGTATTGAATGGTCTCATTGCCGTGTCCTTTTTTCACCCCGTCCAGTGGCACTTAAAGCCTCTGATGTCAGCGGGTTCGGACGTCTCATGTAGGGTACCTTGTCTGTCAGATGAAATAGAGGAATCGACGACACGTGAGAAGTCACGAGGCGTAAAGGCCATTTGGAAGACGTTGTTGCGTGTTGCAGGAAGGATCAGATCAGACCTGAAAGTCCTGCGGCAGCTGCGGTGTGTTATCTTGGCTGTCACCGTGATGATCACACAGACAACGTTCCTCAACTTTATCATGATGCTGCCTTTCGTGGCTCAGACCACCGACCACAGTCTGCAGGACGCCGCCGGCTGCATAGCGCTGATGGGTGTCACCAACTTAGTCACGCGTCTTGTGGTGTCGCCTCTCTCGGACTGTAAGAGGTTCAGCATCCGCTTTTCCATCATGCTGGGTTACCTACTGAGGGCGATAGGCATCTTAGGTAAAGTGCCTACCGACAACTGGCCTTCAAGTACCCTGTCTATACTGCAACACTGCCTAACAGGAAGACATGGAGAGACGGCGCGGGAACTAAAATTTTTATTTCTGTTTCAGTCGCCTCACTGGCCAGCGAGCTGTGGCAATTCATGGCGTCTGGGGTGGTGTGCGGCTTGGGTCTGGGATTATCGCTTAGTATGTTTAACCTGGCCATCGTGCAGTACATGGGTATGGACAACCTGAGACCCACCCTAGGTATCATTGGGCTGGTGGCTGCTGGTGGCTTTCCGATCTTGGGACCTCTCATAGGTATGGCAGACCGTCACGCACGCAACACCATTATTTTAACTTTTAAGGTATAAATACTAATCTTTTTTGTGTGAAGCACGCCATTCAAGTGACGCCCATACCGCAGGGGTGATCCGGGACACGACGAACAGCTACTTGACGAGTCTGTGTGTCATGGCAGCCTTGGATCTGCTCAGCGTGTGCCTGTGGCTCCTAATGCCCGCAGCTCAGGCCAGGGACGCCCGTACGGAACTCCGGCCCAAGACCTCCTATGACGCTACTCGCCCCTAACAGCACGACTGGTGACTGACTGGCAGTAGCTGTAGGGCTGGCGTAGCTTTGTAATTGCAGCTTTTGCCCCTCAATGGGGTTCTTCTTGGCTTATGAGGGCGACGCAGAAGAAAGAATGGTATGAGTGCAGAGAGTTCTTACAGCAGAATTGGGTCTGAGTGTAGTATATGGAGCAGTTTATGTTAGGTTATTGGGGCTAGTTCTGAAATAAGTCAGAAACTGCCGATTGTTTTGAGATATCATTCCTGTTTCATGATCTCGACCAATCAGAAAGCGTGGTTCTGTTTACATGTTGATGAAGGCAAGACGCACGAAGCGAGAGAAGGAACCAGTGGGGGGCGTGGCGTAATCTTTGAATAATCCCTTTGCATTACAGTATTATGTAAGTACAGCTTAGTCTCTTACTTAAATAAGAGTAATATTTGAATACAGTATATAGCTTGGCCAGAGCTGGGCACTAAATACATTGAATGTATTTAAATACTAAATACTAAATACCGCCGCAATGTTGCTTCACTTGCTCTCTTCTACCGTTATTTTCATGCTCACTGCTCTTCTAAACTTGCTAACTGCATGCCTCCCCCTCTCCCGCGGCCTCGCTGCACAAGACTTTCTACTCATTCTCATCCCTATTCTGTCCATCTTCCTAATGCAAGAGTTAATCAGTATCTTTACTCTTTCATCCCTTTCACTGGTAAACTCTGGAACTCTCTTCCTGTTTCTATTTTTCCACTTTCCTATAACTTAAATCTTTTCAAAAGAAGAGTGACAAGACACCAAGACGTCATTGGGGGACGAACAAGCAGGTTTTAGACATGGTTATAGCACGCTTGATCATATTTTCACTTTACATGTTCTGGTAGACTATTATATATCTCAGAAGAAACTACTTTTCTGTGCATTCATTGATTATAAAAAGCATTTGACTTCATTGACAGGTCATACCTATGGATGAAAATGCTGAACAGTAATATTAATGGTAGAATACTCAGGGTGATCGTGAATATATATTCAAATGCTAAGTCAAGTATTAAAATTGGCAGTAAAGTTTCAAGTGTTTTCCCTTGTAATGTTGGAGTAAGGCAAGGGGAAAATCTGTCGCCATTGTTATTTGCAATTTATTTGAATGATTTTAATTCCTACATTTCAACACATTACACTGGTTTATCCTTATTGCATGATAAAGCTATAGATGTATTAAATGATGAAGAGATTGTGTTTTATTTACGCTTATTTTGTTTGTTATACGCCGATGACACAATAGTACTTGCAGAAAATAGTAACTCATTACAGTGTGCTTTGGATGCAGTTTATGATTACTGCAATATGTGGTCGCTGCAATTAAATGTAAATAAAACTAAGGTAATTGTATTTTCTAAAGGTAAAGTTAGGAAATATGTACATTTTAAGTTTGGTGAAAATGATATTGATGTTGTTGACGACTACGTGTATCTAGGAGTAAAGTTCAACTTCAATGGACTGTTTCATAAAGCCAAAGCTAAGCAAGTCATAAATGCAAAAGGGCTCATATTGGTTATTAGGAAAAATTAATAAACTTAATCTACCTTTGGATATATGCCTTGATCTGTATGACAAACTTGTAAAGCCTGTAATGCTGTAGGGTTGTGAAGTATGGGGCTATGGTAATATTCAACAGCTAAACACCGCACGTAATAAGTTTTACAAAAGACTACTTAAGCTTAGTAAGTCCACATCAACCTGTATGATTATTGGTGAACTGGGATGTAAGAGCTTAGAGGAGGTTATAGGTAACAGAAGGGTTAACTTTTGGCATGGTATTGCCAATGGTCGAGGTAAAATTTCAAATGCATTATATTTTTTTCATAAAAAGATTACATGAAATGCAACACTATAAATCACCCTGGCTAACTAGGGTAATAGATGTCCTAAATAGCCACGGAATGTCAAACATATTTAGTCAGGCTGCATCTATTAAAGAGCTGTGGCTTAAGGAAGCGTTTAAGTTGCGGTCGAGTGATATGTATAAACAAAAATGGTGTGAAGAAGTGGAGAACAATTTGGCGTGTGTTAACTACAGACTAATGACTACGTGTACAGAACTCAAGAACTACTTATTGAAATTGCCTAAACAGTATGCTATTAATATATGTAAATTTAAATGTGGAAACAGCAAATGACCAATTGTAGTTGGAAGGTACAATAATGTTAGTATAGATGAAAGGTTGTGTGTTATATGGACTGCAAATGAGATTGGTGATGAATTTCATTATTTATTTATGTGTAAGCACTTTGAGGAGAAGAGGAGATTATACCTCAAGAAATATTATCATGATAACCCAAATGTTCTGAAATGCAACAGTTGTTTGACACTACAAATATGCGTACTATGTACAATTTAGCCAAGTTTGGTTGTTGTATTTTGAAGTGTTTTGAAAATATAACGTAGTAGGAATAGATATATGATATATGTTTGAGTTTAGGTTTAAGTGGTGTCTATTTTTGTTTAGTGATTACTCTGTATACCCCGTCTCGGGGTCGCTGGAGTATAATAAACCTTTCAAACCTTTCAAACCTCAAACCTTTCAAACCTCCCGAACTAAATTGGCTCCCCCCCTCTTTTTTATTTTATTCTCTTACTGTCTTCTTTATAGGGACTGGGAACTAAGCGGGCTTTGTGTTACCCATGTTTGTTGTGCCCTTGGCCAGTTCCTTGTGTTGTAAAAAACAAAGAAAAAAAAACAAAAAAAACATGGGAGAAATGTATTTAAATACTAAATACTAAATACATTTTACGAATGTATTTAAATACTAAATACTAAATACTTCAATTGTATTTAAATACATTTGTAAATACATTTTAAATACACACAAATTTTAAAATGTCCGAAAAAAATGAATTTCCTTAAGATTTCCTTAGATTTTGGGTTTCCTTAGAAATTTTCTTCTCAGGCCTAAATTTCCTTGAAATCAGGACATTTCCTTGCCAGTGGAAACACTGGTTCACTGTAAAGTCTGGTTCACACTGGGCAAAAGTCGGCACTTTGTAGCGCCGGGAAGTCGGCCTCTAGCGGGCTAGTGCGGAGATTACGTTCACATACGCAATTCGTCCGGGAAACAAATGCTGGTTTGTTGTTGATGGACACCTGCCGCTGCCAGCAGTGGGTGGGCAGGTCAAAGGTGGTGACGTTCAGGGCGAGGAGTTGAGCGTCTAGCACTATAATTAACAGGGTGGGCGAGGAAGCGTGGACACTGCAGCAGCAAGTGTTCAATGGTTTCGGGAACGTTCTTGTACCAGGGGCAGTGAGGGTCTCGGGCAGCAGGGTCAGGGGTCACGTCGCGCTAGGGACTAGGGGCTAGTGGCTGGCTTGTGTGTATTTGGCGCGCGAAAGATACGATTTTGCGCACTTTATTATGAAGTAGTATTGATAGTTTCATTTTTTCATTGATATCATCTACTAAATCAATCCCCACGTCTAACCTAACATAATCTGATTTAAACTAACAACCGTTTCTGGCTGTAGCTAAATCGGGAAATTTTCGGTATTATATGTATCGCCATTGGCATGGAAATTGGGACTCAAATTAAGGATGAAAAGATCTGCACGATGATGTAAGTTAAATTTGTTAGTTTTTAGTGCCCAATACCGAAATTATACCAATAATTGGGGTGATTGGGGAAGAGGGTGGTTTTAAATACTGCTTCTGCGTTTGTTTGAATATGGCGCGCGAAATTCTCGGCCACTCGGCAGATACAGACCGATCCAGCGGTGTGGGATTTTATGAAAAACAAAGCCCGAGATGACTCACCTAAAGCCTCAGTAACCCAGACTCTTAACATTGGGTTGCACAATAGTTCAGTTTATACCAAATTAATGATAAATATTTTATGCCAATATGGCGGTAATGGCATCCATAAAAAACTGATAAAAAATTAGAGTATATTTTATACTGGACAAGCACTTAACCTGGCGCGCTACATGCATCTAGTAACACACAAAACATTGGTTATCTCACTCTAAATTACCAACCATAGGCCTCCACTGTATACGGGATCTGTCACTATCGTGTCGAAAGGGTGAAGTCGGAGGTAACCTCGGATCATATATATATCAATATATAATATATTATATATATATCTATATATACATATATATATATAATAGATCAATAATATATATATATTAGGTATATTGTTCAACTGTATATATATATGTAAATTATATATTATATATATATAGTATATATATATAGATATATATATATATATATATATATATATCTATATATTATATTATATATATATATATATATATATATATATATATAGTATATAATATATATATATATATATATATATATATATATATATATATATATAATATATATATTATATATATAATATATATATATATATTATATACTATTATATATAATATATATATGCTATATATATATATATAATATATAATATATGATATATATATATATATATATACGGATCATATAGACTGGTTTATCAGTATATATGATATACTGTAATCTTCGTAAATGTTTGTTCTATAATATTATCAAATAAAAAATTGTAAAACACGCTAAAGAAATGCCATTACGAGACTATGAAGAAATATGCATGAACTTAATATTCACTTAACTCTTCGCCATTTAAAACTTTGCGAGTCAACTTTTATCATGAAGGGTATCAATAGCAGCGCAATTTTATTAGCTTTCCATTGCTATATTTCGTTATCTGATCAATTAATTAAACCCATGCATAAATTAGCGTTAACTAAATAAATAAAATCATTAACCGGGTAATTTCCCGATTGATGAGGTTATTTATTTAGTCAACGCTAATTTATACATGGTGCTAATTCATTTATCAGAAAACGAAATATATAAGTAAATAAATAACATCATCAATCGGGAAAATTACCCGATTCATGATTTTATTTATTTAGTTAGTTAACGCTAATTTATGCATGGTTCTAATTCATTTAACATAAAACGAAATATATCAATGGAAAGCTAATAAAATTGCTCTTCTATGATACCCTTCATGATAAAAGTTGGACTCGCAAAGTTTTAAATGGCGAAGAGTTATGTGAATATTAAGTTCATGCATATTTCTTCATAGTCTTGTAATGGCATTTCTTTAGCGTGTTTTACTGTTTTTTATTTGATAATATTATAGAACAAACATTTACGAAGATTACAGTATATCATATATACTGATAAAACCAGTCTATATGATAGTCCATAGACCACTATATCTTTTTGTCGGGCGCCCCGCAGGCCCTATGCAGCCCCGCAATTCAAAACATTGTCGCGTGTGCAGTCCAGGTATACAGTGGTCTATGACCCAGCCCATAACTACGTCACAGTTTGTTTACCGCGGTGCATTGTGGGGATAAGTCGGGGTCATGAGGCAGAGCGGGCGGGCGCTATCCAGTGAAGAAAGACAACGCTGTGTCCTTAAATATGCCTCCTGCAAACTGTTGTGTTCCATATTGTGTTGCAATAAATAGAAGAACTCCTTCTTTACGGTTGTACCAACTTTTAAAAGTTGAGAATAGAAAGATAAATTGGATAAAGCTGATAAGAAACGACAATCTGTGGACTCCATCACAGACACCTCTCAAGTAACTCATTTCAACTGCTTGAATCTTAATTCGGCCTCCGACATATATTCCACGTCCAGGTCTGACTTGCATATGTTACTGTCGGCACTAATATGCTATCCCTAAGCGCCTTCCTTAAGGCGGCGTCACACTAGCACTTTTTCCGTCTAGTTTTTCAGCAATTTCTAATAACTAACAATTTTCTGACTGCAAGCCGTCACACACACACAATCGTTCGCCTGCACTACCAGTCAGCTGTTCCTTCAACTGTAAACAAACAAGGCTCCGACGCCAGGGCAAGCTATTGCTGGTATACACTTAATTATGTGTATTATTTATCAATAGTAGACTAATATCGATCTAGATATAATAAGACCTAGATAAGACCTAGAATATCAAGGCCTTCTTGGTGTACAAGTATGATTTTTGGTCCCAGAGACAAGCTTGGGTGGCCAGCGAGCATTAAACGAAAAATTCTTTGAGTACGTGTCCCCGCATTTTTTATAATCTTAATTTGAAGTTTAAAGAGTGAGAAACAATTTTGAGTATGTCTTGAAAAAAAAACAAAACGACTTGACAGACGACCTAAAAACGATACTAACAAAAAAAGGCACAAGAAAAAAAACAATTAGTCAGCGAGAGACTTTTGGCTTTATATAAAAACCGGCTTTTAAAGATCTACATGTACAATGTCCTTAAATTTTTTTTTTTTTATACTTTCAAATTTTTTAATTATTTTGCAAAAAATTACTAATTTATATCAAATTTTTTTAAAGTAATCATAGGGTTTGATTTGACTAAAAAAGTTGTCTTCATTTTCCATATAAAGGGACGATCACGATCGTCTACAAGAGGCTGTTTCAGACGGAAAAAATAGCGGGCGAGAAAAAAACCAAAGGGAAATCGTCAACGGACTGAAAAAGTGCTAGTGTGACCCCCGCCTTTACTCACTGCCTCATTACGCCCCCCTGGGATCCCCTATTTTCCCTTTCCCTTGTGGGCAGGGCTCTCTCTCTCTTTCTCCCCTTCCGTCCCTATACTTGCACTGATGAGCCTTAAGTCCATTCATCTTACTTTACATTGCTTCGGGCTCTAAATTCCATTCATATTGATCTTAAAACTCAATAACAAATTTTTGGTTTCTACCAAAACCCTACGTAGAAAAACAGTGAAGTCCCCAGTTTCGTTTCTTTGTTTTTTACAGAGTGTGGTGGCTTAATACTTACTTTTGAACCCAGTTTTTCGGGGAAAGTTAGAAGGGTCTTTTGGAGAGTCTGTGTTATGTTGTGTCTTATCTGTGTAAAGTGGGAAAAATAACAAATTACAAAAAAAAAACCGGTGGCGACCTCACTATCTCTACAGAAAGTCGCAAGCTTTTTTAACCCAACAGTTGGTCCCCCACTCTGGGAATTGGGGAAAATTAGAGGAAAATTTAAAACAATTCTCTATTATTTTAGCTGCGAAGATGTTTGGATTACAAAATTCCTCTCCCAAGTGAAAAAAATTCTATTAAAGTTGAAAATCTGTGGAAAGTCGGGTCCGTCCCCCGAAAGGTGACAGCTAGGGTTTGTCATCGCGCGAAGAAAAACGTAGAAGCAAAATGCGCAACTTTTTATATTTGCAGAAAAAAAGATAAAAAACGTTTGAAACAGAGTAGATATGTATAAACTACTGTGAAAACATTTCAGGGGCACATAAAAACATATGATGCTAAATTCGATTTTTTGGGGCCCTGGCGACTTACTGGGGTGGCATTTCACTGTACTACGGTAGACTTTATTTTGCCACTTAATTTCAGTTTTCCTCAAAAAACGTACTGAATTCATTTACCAATTTTAAAAAATTTTTTTAACTTGCTAGTAGTTTTACGGTTATCTGAAAAACTATAGTATGAGTTTCCCCCTTTTTGTAATCTGTATTACTCTACACAAACATACCAATTTTTTTGCTTTCATTTATCTGTTTACCCATCCATAAACAAGTTGAAAACCCAGGGCACCAATTTTTGCTTTAAATTTATTGAAATCCATAAACAAGTTGCAAAAACAACTGTCAATAACACAAGCCATGAGACCTTACTATTATTTGGGGAAAAAGACAGCAAAGGAACTCAATTAATAGGAACGAAAAATACTATCAAAAAATGATATGACACCCTACAAAGGGACAGACATGGAAGAATTTGAGTTGTTTTCGCGAAATTGATATTCAGGTCTATTCCTATTCCGAGCCTTTTCTCGCTGACAAGATAGAGAAAAACCTGATCAAGTGAAAAGATGTGCAGAGGTTTCCCAAACCAAGAAAAAAAGTCACAGCAGACTCGTCAAAAGGTAAGCAAGTGGGGGGTGTCCTACCATTGTTGTTTACTTTTGACGGGGCTCTGTTGACTTGGGTTTTTCTTGGTGAAAACCCTCTGCACTCAGCCATATCTTGGGTTTACCGTTCCCCCCTTAAATCCCCCACGGGGCGACGCCACGGAAATTTTATTTTAGGGGGCTATGCTGTGGGTGGGGGTTAAAAATTTAAAAAAAAAGAAAGGGCCGACGTATAGAAAACTTTTTTGTGGGGGGGTCGATGCGTCGTATAGGTTAATAATTTGCCCTGGAATGGAAAAGAAAAAAAAAAAACACAAAAAAAATAAATACGATCCCGGGTAATCCCGGGTTTTGGGGCCGGTATCGGTATCCCGGATGAATTTATCCCGGGTGTGGGGACGTCCCGGGTATTTTTTCCGAAAAACCGCAATAGGTATTTTCTTTACCGCACAACCCTATGCGGGACAGAAGGAGTACAAGAGGGCGCACAAATGCCCAGGTGTGGGGCACAGAATGAAGACCGAAACTTTTATACAACCCCGGGCAAAATAGGAAATAAATAAATTTACAAAAAATTACGCAGCCGTATAATAAAATAAAAATGAAATAATAAAAAAACTTATTATTCAACTTGAAAAACCCCAAAAGAAAAAAAATTCACCAGAAAAAATGTCCTTTTTCAACCCTTTTGGGGGAAGAGAGGAAGATAGGTTAAAAGAAACTTAACAACCCCAGCAGTAAAAAACCACAAGCAACAAAAGGAAAAAGTTGCGTAAAACCTACGCAGGGGGCCGTTGATAAGGGCACAACCCCAAAAAAAAAAAAAAAAAAAAAAAAAAAAAAAAAAAAAAAAAAAAAAAAAAAAAAAAAAAAAAAAAAAAAAAAAAAAAAAAAAAAAAAAAAAAAAAAAAAAAAAAAAAAAAAAAAAAAAAAAAAAAAAAAAAAAAAAAAAAAAAAAAAAAAAACCCCCCCCCAAAAAAAACCAAAAAAAAAAAACCCAAAAAAAAAACAAACCCCAAAAAAAAAAAACCCCAAAAAAAAAAAAAAAAACCCCCCCCAAAAAAAAAAAAAACCAAAAAAAAAAAAAAAAAAAAAAAAAAAAAAAAAAAATTAAAAAAAAAAAAAATTTTTTTAAAAAAAAAAAAAAAAAAAAAAAAAAAAAAAAAAAACCCCTTTGGAGCACAAGTCCCCTTTTTATTTGTCCTATTTTACCCTCCACCACCTAACCCTTGGAGCACGAACCGTCCCACTTTGTGCTTAGTTACCCTCCCCCCGCAAACCCCTTTGGAGCACGAACGTACGCTCCACTTTGTCTCTATTTACCCTCCCCCACGCTAACCCTTGGAGCACGAACGTACGCTCCTCATTTTTGGCTCTAATGCCCTCCCCCACGAAACCCCTTGGGGGCACAAAACGTACGCTTTTCACTTTTTTGTCTAGTTACCCCCCACCACGTAACCCTTGGAGCACAAAACCGACGCTCCTCCTTTGTGCTCTATTTACCCTCCACCACGCAATCGTTATGACAAATTAATATCTGAGGGGTAAAGGGTACCCCTATTGTTTTCCCCTTGGGGGGGGGCAATAGAAAACAACATGTGAGAGAGGCCGCGGCGTTGTGGGCCCGTGCTGTGCCCAGCTGTTGTAATTCCCCGCGAACTACGTTTTTTTGTGTGAAGTGGAAGAGAGAGAGAGAGAAGAGGGGAGAGAGAGAGAGAGAGAGAAAAGAGAGAAGAGAGGGGAAAGAAGGGGAAAGGAGAGAGGAGAGAGAGGGGGGAGAGAGAGAGAGAGAGAGAGAGGAGAGAGAGAAGAGAGAGAGAAGAGAGAGAGAGAAGAGGGAGAGAGAGAGAGAGAGAGAGAGAGAGAGAGAGAGAGAGAGAGGAGAAGATTGATTGATAAATTTATTGGCCACTTTGTACAAACATAAATAAAACAATAATAATAAAATGCAGCCAAGGTCCATTGAGCCAAGGCTTATTACGGACCTACAATTAAAATTACTGAAAGGGACCCCCATGGGGCCCATCCACCCCCATGGTTTAAATTGTTTAAAAAACTGATTCGGGGAAAATAAATGAAAAAATAAGAATAATAAAAAGCAATAAAATTAGTAATTGTAAGATAATGAATATAAATAATAATAAAATAATAGTAATAATAATACCAAAAAGCAATGTAATAAAGAAATAAGTAATAACCAAATAAATAAATAAAATTAATAATAAAAAAAAAAAATAAATAAAAATAAAATAATAATAATAAAAAATAATAAAATAATAAAATAAATGATAATATTAAATTAATAATGTAATAATTTTAATAATAATAATGAAATGTAATAATATATAATTTTGAAGTAATAAAAATAACAAAAATTATAATATAAAAATTTTTTGAAATAATGATAAAATATTTTAATAATAATAAGAAAACCCCCTACCATAACATTACAAATTTGCAGTTTTTCACTTGCACACAAAAATGAGTTTTTTAATATAAGTGTTTACCCGAAAAAAAAAATAGAAAAATTTTCCGGAAAACTAATTGTAATTAGCTAAAACATGTTTTTTTAGTTGTTTTTGAGTCCGCCGGAATTTCTGTTCCCCGCCCCTTGAGGAAGTTGGGTTCCCGTGTTTGGGGCCTCGGGAAAAGGTTTTGTTGGGCGTGACTTTTTCTACACTGGGGTTTTTAAATTTTTTATCTTCTAGTGTCCTACGATTATTTCATTAAAAAATTTCAATTTTTTGGAAATGAATGCAAACCCCCTTTTAAAATAAAACATTCTTAGGTGATAAAATCTTGTATTTTTTAAAAATTTGTAGCTTATAAAGAGAGGGTGAGTGTGATCTAGCGTGGCTGCGAGAATTATGGTATCAATTCTTCTTTTAACAAAAAGATGATCAATGTAGTTTTAAAGCTCCCCCCCCCTAAAGAACAAAAATAAAAAGATTGGATCTAGTGAAATTAAAATTTGTTTAAGACTGTCTTATTACATGGTCTCAACCCGCAATTTTCCGTTATTTTTGACAATTTTGTTTTTAAAATTCTATATGGATTTCCATTTTTAAAGAGTTTTAATTATGGGCACCCAAAAATCTTATTTCTTAATTGATTTAAATTTGATTATCAATTTTTTTAAATTTTCATGGGGTTTTGTGTCATTAAGGGGTTGAAATCATGTAATTTGTTTTTTCCTTATTGGTGTTGTTTATTTCATTTTATCCCAATTTTTTACGTGTTAAATTTTCGGTTTTTGTGTAATTTTCAATTTATTAACATCTCTCCCCGGGTTTTGAATATATTTGTTCATCTGCGAAAAAAAAGAAAATTTAAAAAATTTGGGGGTAGTTAATTATTTTAATTTTTAAAAATATATCGGGCCCAGAATGACCTTGGGGTACTCCAAAGTTGACATTTTATAAGAAAATATGCGTTTTTGTATACGTATTTGTTGTCTATTACTTGAAAATCTTAAACCCTTTTTTTAGCCGTACTCGAACCGTACACTTTAAATTTTTCTAAAAGTATGGAATGAGAAATTGTACAAAAGCTTTTGTAAGTCACAAAAGATGTTATTGGTATTGTTCTTCAATGCTTTATAAATGTGTTGGATAGCTGGTGTACTGCTAATCAGTGCTATAAATGGGTCTAAAACCATACGATGTTCAGATAATAATGAGTTTTTTTATAAAAAGTCCAAAGAATTCAAGGCCCTAATTTAAAAAAAAAAATTTTCTTAGTTGGCAAAAGATATAGGTCTGTGTTTGGTGGGGGAGATTTTTACCCTTTTTTAAAAATGGGGGAAAAACTCGTGCTATTTTGGGGCTGTTTTGGAACAGCCCTTCTTCAAATGATCTTTGATTATGTGTTTTAAAAAGGTGACACTAACTGCTGAATTTTTTTTTTATCTTTATTTATGGGGTCATACCCGGGGAAGTTAGTTTCAGGTTTTTTTTTTGCTTCAATTTCCCGTAATGTTGTTGGCCCAATAAAAAAAGAAAAGGTGTAGGATAGGGAATAATTATTAAAAGAAACGGGCGGTTCAATGTTTGGGCCCAAATTGTACAATGTTACAGAAATAGTTATTAAAAAGATTGCTATTTCCGATTTTTTATAAAATATTACTGGGAAGGGAAAAGAGGTAGGAAGCTGATAAAATTTTTTCCCCTGGTTTTTTTAGAATTTCCCAAGTCTTTTTTCTGTTTCCCGCTTTTTCCCTTTAATTTGATTTTATGATTCCTTTTGTGTCATTTTAGAATTAAATGTTCCGTACCCTTTTGTAGTTCCGTAAAATAATTGGCCCCTTAGCATACAATTTTTGGAGTTGTTTCTTCTTTTAGGACTTTTATACCTTGATTTATGGGTTTTTTCGATATGTTCTCTTTGACTGTAAATTCTTTTCAGGGAAAATGTTTATTGTAAAAAAAGAGAAAATTTTTTCGTAAAAATCGAAACATTTATTTAGCCTGTATAAATACTGCGTTTCCCAATCAAACGCTCAACCAATTTTAAAAATTTTTGATATCTTCATTAGTGAAAATCCTTTTTGAAAAATTTAATTTTCCCAGGGGAGAATTTTAAAAATTGGCACAAAAATGAAAATAGAAATGGAAAATGGCACATAAAGTGTACAGTATACCCCTGGGAATTTTAATTAAACATGTCTTTTTCCAATAGGATCAAATTTTGTGGTGATGTTTTCGGATACTTGGTAGGTTTTTTTTGACTGGAAAAAACATATGAGAATAAACTGTTTGAGAAGTTCGAACATGAACCTATTTGCTAGAAGATTAATATTTAAGTCACCAAATATAAAAATGAATTTACCCTAGAAACAAAACCCCCAAAAGGTTTAATGTTAAAAGGAATTTAAAGTTTGCGTTGGGGGTCTGTAATAAAAACCCAAATTTAAACTTTTGGCTTTTAAACTTTTAGAAAAAGGACTAATGTGTGGAAAATGAAAGTATGTCTTTTTATTTGCAACCCCCATAAGGGGTTTTGTAAGTTATTGCAAGACCACCCCCCTAGTGCTCTTATTTTTTTAAAGTGTGCGTATAACCATTTTTTTATACAGTTACAAAAATCATCATTAAGGGTCTACAAAGCCGATAAACCCGGAATTTGATACCAATTTGGGGTTTTGCATGGTCAAAAAAGGGTTTCAAGGGGGAAGCGGGAACTATAATTTAAAAGACAAAATATTTAAGCTTGGGTGGAAAATTTATTTTCATTATTGGGCATCACTGAAAAAAGCGCAACGGGTTCCCGGGGAAAAAATTGTTTGGGGAGAATCATCCATAATTTATTCTGCTTGGTTTTGAGGGTTTTAAATTAATTTATCGAACACAGTAAAAAGGAAAAATTATGTGTTTATATCCGTCAATGTGGATAAAGTCGGTACGGGCAAAGGGGTGAAATGGTTAAAAAAAGAAAGTTTTAGTCATATATTATGTACACAGGGGCAGTATTTTATACTGTACGCACATACCAACTAGGCCTCCCTTCCTCCCCGCGTTAAATTTTTGGTCCCCGCTGGGGTGGATCATGTTGGGCTTCGTCTTGGTTTTACGGCGGGGAGGGGCCTTTAGGTCTGCCATCGCAGTGACGATCGGGTTCCCAGCCTGTCATGCCAGCCCCTGCCCGGCGGGGAGAGCGTCTACACGCACAGCAGCTGGTGTTCTTGCAGAAGCCTGTGCCGTCTCCTGCACTCAACCCGCTCCAACACGCCGAGCTTCGCCAAGATCCAGCACGAGTTCCATAGGGTCGAAGCTTCGAGTCTAGGAGTAAAGCCGTGCACCCGTATCACTTTCCTCTCCTTGGGAGAGAGAAGAGAAGAGGAGAGAGAGAGAGAGGGGAGGGGAGAGAGAGAGAGAGAGAGAGAGAGAGAGAGAGAGGAGAAAAGAGGAGAGAGAGAGAGGGAAGAGAGAGAGAGAGAAAAGAGAGGGAAGAGGGGAAAGAGAGAGAGAGAAAGAAGGAGAGA
>JACEEZ010000512.1:82500-92079 GCA_016584305.1 Chionoecetes opilio
GCGAGAGAGAGAAGAGCGAGCAAGAGAGCGAGAGAGAGAGAGAGAGAGAGAGAGAGAGAGAGAGAGAGAGAGAGAGAGAAAAAAAAAAATAAACTGACCGAATGCGAGGAGTGATTAACCCGGCGGTGGGCTGGGCGTGCGGGCGGCGAGTGTCAGGGTGGTGGCGGCGGCGTGTGGGTCATTGGTATGCATGAACTTGTTGTTTTCAATAATGGGGTGGAGATGCGGGAGGACCTTGCCCCGGGGTGGAGGCGTAACGAGCGAGGGGTGGGGAGGGTACGGGCGCGGGGGTGCGAGGGTACGGGAGGGGGTGTGCGAGGGTACGGCGAGGGGGTGCGGAGGGTACAGGCGAGGGGGTGCGAGGGGGGGTACGGGCGAGGGGTGCGAGGGTACGGGCGAGGGGGTGCGAGGGGACGGCGAGGGGGTGCGAGGGTACGGGCGAGGGGGTGCGAGGGTACGGGCGAGGGGTGCGAGGGTACGGGCGAGGGGGTGCGAGGGTAAGGGCGAGGGGTGCGAGGTACGGGCGCGGGGGTGCGAGGGTACGGCGAGGGGGTGCGAGGGTACGGGCGAGGGGGTGCGAGGGTACGGGCGAGGGGGTGCGAGGGTACGGGCGGCGGGGGTGCGAGGGTACGGGCGAGGGGGGTTGCGAGGGTTACTGGGGGGGAGGGGGTGCGAGGGTACAGGCGAGGGGGTGCGAGGGTACGGGCGAGGGGGGTGCGAGGGTACGGGCCGAGGGGTGCGAGGGTACGGGCGAGGAGGTGCGGGGGTACAGGCGAGGGGGTGCGAGGGTACGGGCGAGGGGGTGCGAGGGTACGGGCGAGGGGGTGCGAGGGTACAGGCGAGGGGTGCGAGGGTACGGGCGAGGGGGTGCGAGGGTAGGGGGACGAGGGGGTGGCGAGGGTACGGGCGAGGGGGGCGAGGGTACGGGCGCGGGGGTGCGAGGGGTACGGGCGAGGGGGTGCGAGGGTAAGGGCGAGGGGGTGCGAGGGTACGGCGAGGGGGTGCGAGGGTCCCGGGCGAGGGTACGGGCGAGGGGGTGCGAGGGTACGGGCGAGGGTACGGGCGAGGGGGTGCGAGGGTACGGGCCCGAGGGTACGGGCGAGGGGGAGTGCGAGGGTACGGGCGAGGGTAGGGCGAGGGTACGGGGACGAGGGTACGGGCGAGGGTACGGGCGAGGGGTACGGGCGAGGGTACGGGCGAGGGGGTGCGAGGGTACGGGCGAGGGTACGGGCGAGGGGGTGCGAGGGTACGGGCGAGGGTACGGGCGAGGGTACGGGCGAGGGTACGGGCGAGGGTACGGGCGAGGGGGTGCGAGGGTACGGGCGAAGGTACGGCGAGATGGTACGTGGCGAGGGTACGGGCGAGGGGTGCGAGGGTACGGGCGAAGGTACGGCGATGGTACGGGGGCGAGGGTACGGGGCGAGGGTACGGGCGAGGGGGTGCGAGGGTACGGGCGAAGGTACGGCGATGGTACGGGCGAGGGTACGGGCGAAGGTACGGGCGATGGTACGGGCGGAGGGTACGGGCGAGGGTACGGGCGAGGGGGTGCGAGGGTACGGGCGAAGGTACGGGCGATGGTACGGGCGAGGGTACGGGCGAGGGAAACGGGCGAGGGTACGGGCGAGGGGGTGCGAGGGTACGGGCGAGGGTACGGGCGAGGGTACGGGCGAGGGGGTGCGAGGGTACGGGCGAGGGTACGGGCGAGGGGGGGCGAGGGTACGGGGCGGCGAGCTGAGATACAAAAGTGACAAAAGAGAGAAGGGATCACAAGGCAAGGTTCAGATGCGGCAAAATGAAGAGGAGGGGAAACACTCGACGTAATATATCTGGACAAGGATAGTTAAGCATTTAGTAAGATCTGTATCTCATGTTCAAAGAAAATTATACCTATTCGAAAAAAAAATGCACGCTCATAAATCACTAGACCAGCGGTTCTTAACATGGGGGACGCGCCCCCTTAGGGGGGCGTGGCTAATTTGGGAAGGCGGTAGCGGAGCGGTTAGAGTCTCCGACTGGCGTTCTCGGTGACCCGAGTTCGATCCCCGAAGAAACCTAAAACCTTTCTGCACCGTCGAGTGGCCTAAGAACACCCACATGTCCTGCCTATCAACTCTACCTTCGACTGCGAGTGCATCGGAGGACACAGGGGGGCGGCATGAGCCTCACAGGCGTCACTATAAGAAACCTGCCTGCGTCACCAACGGGCGAGGGCCAACCATCAGAACCCTCAAGTGAACCTCCAGAGCCTACCATCCGAGCCCTGGGTCACCACTGCCTACAGGCGCTATAGGCACAAATGTAAAAAAAAAAAAAAAAAAAAAAATTAGGCAATTACCTTGGGGGGTGTGAGCCAAAAGAGAAAAAGGAAGAACTGTCAAGTATTTAAGTTTAAGCTCGGCTTTCGCTTTAACATGAAGCTCGCTCGCGAGGGTGAGCGAAGAAAGTCGCTACAGAGAAGCAGGCGGTAAACTCTGCGGTGACGCCTTGTCACATTTCACTAACTCCCTATACTTTTGTGCACTAGTATTTTTTGTTATTTTTATTACTTATATTATTGTCATAATTATCATTATTATTATTATAGCGCGTAGCTTCTGGCGTGCGGCAGCCTTTAGACGTGATTGAACTAAACCTCCTGGGTATATGCAAGGTGCTAATGAACTAGGTAGACGTGCAGCTTTCTCCGTACACCAATCAACGTTAAATCCTTGTCAGAAACAGAAGTCTTAAGTGGAAAGCTGCATACCCAGGAATGGCCTTACATTAAGAAGGACTCCAGCACATATACTTTGATAAATGTATTATTGCCGACCCTGACCACACTCCATACAAGAGACCATTTTAGCTCCGGGCAGCAAAGCTTGACCTCCCTGATGAGCTTGAGCTTCAAGCTGTAGATGGAGTCGACCATTGTGGCCACTCTGATGGCACCCACAAGGACGGTGTTCACGCTGTCCTAGAAGTCGAACTTGGCCACCTTAATGGCACCCATGAGGCAGCGAATGGCGTCCACACTTTCCGTGCTGCACTCTTGCGTCGCTCGAAGGGGATGCTTGCCACCTTGGACACGAAGAATGCCCGTTCCTCCCTTGGTGGGCGGCAGTGGTGACCCTGAGACGAAGAAGCCATCCGCATTAAATACATTTTTTCGGCATCAATCCGGCCCGTATTTGCTAGTGCACTATACATATTTGCGCATATTACTCATAGCAAAGGAATGGGACTCGCATGGGTGATTTCGGATTCGGCCCAACACTACCCTCGCCTCGCTCCCGCCGCAAGACTGCAAGCACAGACATCGAAACCCCCTCGACACTTCCCTTTTGGCGGAAAAAGGCCGGCGATCGTGATTTCGCGGAATATTGATGCATGCAAAATGCGCATTAATAGAAGTGCGAAAAACACATAGTTAATGAATATGTTTTGCAAAATCATGGCTGTCGCACACTTATCGGCCATCACAGAGGCAGACAGTATATTGGCTGCATATATGCATATATACAGTATATACATATATACTGTATATATTGACATATATGGCATATATGAAGTCTGTGTGTTCAGCCGTCTCGGAGGAGTTCAACCGGACAGACACCGCACACACACACACATAGCTCTTTAATCGGGTCTCCCTATGCGGCCGTATAGGCGAGGCTGAAAGTTGTTTGTATACCCAAAATGCCCCGGGGGGCCTTCCTGGATAATTTTTGTGACAAAATTTTGTATTTAAGAACCGGGCGTTCTTTTAATTTTTTTTTTTTTGTTCAATTTTGTTCTTGAAAAAGGTGGGGGGTTTTTGGGAGGAAAGGGAAATACTAAAGGGGTGGTGGAAAAATGAAGGGGACCCTTTTTTGGGGGTTTGGGGGTTTTGGGGTTTGTGTGTGGGGGGTGGTTTGTTTTTGTTTTGGGTGGGGTGTGTGTGGTTGGGTGTTGTGTGGGGTTTTTGGGGTGTGGGGTGTGTGTGTTGGGGTGTGGGGTTTGTGTGTGTGTTGTGTGTGGTTTTTGTGTTGTGTGAACTGTGTGTGGTACTGTGTGTGTGGATTGTTGTGTGGACTGGTGTGTGTGCTGTGTGTGTGTGACTGTGTGTGTTTTTACTGACGGGGTTGTGTGTGGGTGTATTTCTGTATGCATGAGGCGACCATCCTCCATAATAGACAAAGTAACTTTACGAGCGTCTTGAAAAAGGTTAAGGCTCTGAAATAGATGGGAAGGTTTTCTTCTTTGGATCAGAGCTTGGCTAGAAAAGGAAAAAAAAAGGGGTTACTTTTTGGGCTCTAATTGAATGGGGACTGGTGACAATGGATTTCCCACAGGGGTCTGTTTTGGGAAATTAAATTTTTTGTTTTACATCAACGATTTGGGATAGTGGGTTTAAGTGATATCACAAGTTTTGCTATGATCCAAAGGGTAGGTAGGTTATTGGTTCACAGTCTGATTGAAACATATTCCCGGGGAGCTTAGATAAACTTAACGAGTGGGCTCAGATGGCAGATGGAAATTTAATTTTGGGGATAAGTGCAGCGTTATGAATGTTGGTAGAAAAAACCCTGTAATAGTACACCGTAAGCAATGCATCCTGAAAAGATGAAGGTGAAAAAAGATCTTGGAGTGGGGTGAGCCCCGACCTCCGACCTAGGAAAAAATTATTGAGGCCAAAAAATAGAGAAATAGAGAATTTAGGATTCATTACCAGAATTTTTTAAAAGTAGAAGTGCGGAATTTTATTCTAAAGCTTTATCTGGCTTGTCAGCCTAACCAGACTATCCGGTTCTTTTTTTGGTCTCCATTTTAAAGGTGGTATAGCCTTGTTAGAAACGTGCAGAAAGGATGACCAAAAATGAAAAAGGGATGCGTAACTTTATTTGAGAAGAGATTGAAGTTATTGAAATTCACTCACCGAGAGACGCAGAGAAAAGGGCATCTGATAAGAAGTTTTTAAGGGGTAAAGGGTTTTAAAAAGGGGGAGGGGTAGGAAAAGTTTTTACGGTTTTTAAAAACCGGGTATAAAAGAAAAACGGATTAAAGCGGAAAGCGTAGATTTAGAAAGGAAAAGGGAAAAATGGTTCACAAATAGGGGGGTGAAGGAATGGAATGGTTTAGTAACGGGGTTTTGTGCTGAGCATTAGGGGGCTTTTAAAAAGGGGCTGGATAGGCATGGATGGGGATTAAAGGGGTGTTAGGTAGTGTTTTGGTGACGGAAAACCCCGTGTAGGCCTCGCACCTCTTGTTGCTTCCCCTTTTTTCTTATGTTCTTAGTGTTGGGAGCATTCCAAAGCCTCGGAGTGTGAGTTTGAGTGGGTGTGTGTGGTGTGGGTGGTGTGGGTGGGGTGGGTGTGTGTTGTTGGGGTTTTGGTGTGTGGTTTTTTGTGGTGTGTTTTGGTGTGTGTGTGTGTGTGGTTTGTGTGTGTGGTGTTTTTTTTTTTTTGGGTTTTTTTTGGTTTTTTTGTTTGTTTTTTGTGTCTTTCTTTTTGGTTTGACCTTTCTACCGAAAAATTTCATTTTTTCCCCTGATTTTTATTTTTTTTTGGTTTTTTTTCTTTTATTTTAACGTTTTTTTTTCCCGAGTCCTTTTTCTTTCTTGTTCATTTTTGTCTTTTTTCTTTTGTTTTCTTATCTTTTTTTTGTAATTTTTTATTTTTTTATTTTTTATTTCCTTCTATCTTTTTTTCCCCACCCCCTTTTTCCTTTCCCTCTTCCCCTTTCTTTCCTTTTCCTCCATCTTCCTTCTTTTTTCCCCCTTTTTTTCCCTCTTTTTCCCCCTTTTTTTTTTCTTGTTTTTTTTTTTTCTTTCCCCCCTTTTCCTTCTCTTCTCCCCTTCCCCCCCCCTTCTTCTCTCTCTCTCTCTCTCTCTCTCCCCTCTCTCTCTCCCCCTCTTCTCTCCCTTTTTCCTCTCTCTTCTCTCTCTCTCTCTCTCCCCTCCCCTCTTCTCCCTCTCTCTCTCCTCTTTTCCTCCTCTCTCCTCCCTCTCTCTCCTCTCCCTCTCTCTCCTCTCTCTCTTCTCCTCTCTCTCCTCTTTCCCCCCTCGTTTTCCTTCTCTTTCTCCTTTTTCTCTCTCTCTCTCTTCTCCCCTCTCTCTCTCCTTTCCCTTTCTCTTTTTTCCCCTCCTCTTTTTCTTCCCTTTTCCCTTTTCCTCCTTTCCCCTCCCCCTTTTTCCCTCCTTTCCTCCCTTCCTTTCCCCTTTTTTTTACCCCTTTTTTTTTTTTTTTTTTTTTTTTTTTGGGGGGGGTTTTTTTTTTTCCCCCCCCCCCTTTTTTTTTTTTTTAAAAACCCCCCGGGGCCCCCCCCCCCCCTTTTTAAAAAAGCCCCAAAAAAAAAAACCCCCCTTTTCGTGGGGGGGTGGGGGGGGGACCCCTTTCCCTTTTTTTTTTAAAAGGGGGGTAAAAACAAAAAAATCCCCTCACCCCCTTCTCTTCACCCTCCTTTTCCGGGGGGCATTCCTTTTTTTTTCCCTTTTCTCCTCTTTTTTCCGTGGGCGATTCGGCTCTTTTCGGCGCCCCCCCAAACCCTTCCCGCTTTCCTCCGGTTTGTTTTTCTTTTTTCTTTTTTCATCTTTTCCCCCCCCTCTACCTCCCCCTTCTCTTTCCTTTCCTTTCTGGTAAATATGGGTAGTTTAACTTTTCGTTTAAACCCCCCCCAACTTTTCTTTTTCATCAACTTCCACAAAAAACACCAAAGGCGTAACGTTTTGGTAAAGTCCCTTTCAAAAACTATAGGAGAACAAAAGGAGAGGGGAGGAGATAGGCAGGACCCTGTGGGGGTGTGGGGTTACCTGAGGAAACCCCTTAGTTTTGCCATCCATAAAATTATGAAAGTTTGGTAAAAACGAAGAAGAACAGGATAAGGAAGAAGGGAAAGGGAACTTTTGACACAGCATAAACCTTCAAACCTCTTGGCAAGCTGTTACTTTGGTCAAAATCACGGACAAAAATTATCTAATTAGAATAAATAGGTGCAACTCCGCCGTCGCCACCAGCATAGTCAGAGACTGCGGGCCAAGCCCTCCCTCACGGACAGCAGTCAGGCCAGGTTAGGTTAAGGTTAGGTTTTGTTTAAAATAAAGCCAAACTAAACCCAACTTACCCTCGCTGCTGTCCGTGAGGGAGGGATGGGACTGGGAGAGACGCTCGTCCTGCGGTCTAAACGGTGCTGATGGCGACGGCGGCGACTCATTTGTTAAGGAGCACCTTATTTATTCTTATTAGATCATTTTGTCCGTGATTTTGACCAAAGTAACAGCTTGCCAAGAGGTTTGAAGGTTAGTAGAAGACGCATAGGACAAAAGTTTAGTCCATATGGTAGTAATCGAGATAAAGCAGAAGCGATAAAACAAAACTTTCCTATAGTGGCAGATCCCACCACAACAGTGGTAGAGTGGTGGGATCTGCCACTAAAAATCAAATTATAAACCAGACATCTGACAGAAAATCTCTTAAAATACAATAACAGGTCGTCTAACCTTAAGAGAGGGAGGGATGGAGGGAAAGAGGGAGGTATGGAGGGAGAGAGGAAGGTATGAAGAGAGAGAGAGGGACAGGTTACACGACCTTTCGAGCGAATGACTTTTCGAGCGAATGACTTTTCGAGCGAAAGACGATTCGAGCGAATGACTTTTCGAGCGGAGAACCATTGGAGTGAATGGCTATTCGAGCGTAGGATAGATAGGCTACTATACACGCATGGTATTAAACAATAAGGACTAAGAAATTGCTTGTTATTGTATTTAAGAGATTTTCTGTCAGATGTCTGTCTGGTTTAGAAATAGATTTTTAGTGATTGATCCCACCACAACATCGCGATCAGCTGTTCATCCTTCCTTGCGAGGTTGGTCGATAAATGGGTGCCTGGGGAAACCTGGGGAAGGTAATTGTGGTAACTCTGATTTCACACTAGCCCTTTGTCATGGGGTACCACAGGCTTAAGGTTAATGCGACGGAGATGAACACCGAGGCCACGCGCAGCTTAGCGTATGCCCCCATCTTTTACCTTGACCTCTTTTTAATGTTTGTTTCGTCACGATTATTTGTCTTATTGCTCAACGGAAGAGGTACGCACACCTGCATTCCACTCCTGTGTGTAAAGCATAAAACTTTCTAATTATTCCCGGCGGTCACACCTGGTTGCTATTGATTATGCTCTAGTGGTCTATTTGACGCCGAGTGGGGCGCCGCCCCCACCCACGGCCCCCCGCGCCCCGGGGAGCATTAGCCCACCCTGGCGGACACCCTCGCCGCCCCTCTCACCACACTGACACCCCAACAAAAACAACAACTAAAACTGTCTAAGCCCCAGCGTCACCACCCCGTCAACCTAGCGCCGCGGAGCACGGCTCATCCCATTGAAATAAGAGTTTTACAACACTATTGACAACTCCCGCCCCGCGCCTGGTCTCTCCTCCCCCCCCCTCCTCCACTACCTAACACGCTGCCCCGGGCTTTAACCACAAGGCGGTTTACCCTCCGTGGCGGGCCGCGACGCCTCGGTCACTCGCGCCCGCCCTCGTTCTGGCTGGGCCGAGCGTGTGCTGGTGACGGCGAGGAGTGATGCATGTGTGTGTTGTTATTCCGTTGTTGTACTCTGCCTACCTCCAATCCTTCTCCTCTCTCTCTCTCTCTCTCTCTCTCTCCTCTCGAATCGCTCCTCTCTCTCTCTCTCTCTCCCTGCTATATGAAAGAAATGTGTATATCTAAAATGTTCTTAAAAAGATAATACGACAGAAACAGATGATCCGCGATCCTACCTTGATGAAGTTACTGAAAAAAAAGTGGTGAGAAACTAAACACTTCCTTGTATACATGCTGAAAAGAAATAGACTGTGTGCCATGATACCCAGTCCTGAACATATATATACAAAAATAAGAAAAATTGACTGTTAGAGCACAAAACTGATAAAGGACTTGAAGCAAGATAAAGTTTACTCGATACCAAAGATTCGCCACATTCAAGTAATCTCTTGTTTTCCATTAATAAAACGATTAACCATCAAAAGTTTTATATCCCTAGGAAAACTACGGCAACTTGGGCGGAACTGAATTCGAACCCACTCCTTTGGTTTTAGACGAGTCTACTTACCTACTACACCACCGAACAATATGAGCAATCAATCACTGGTTTGGGACATACGCCGGGGGGCGCGTCCCTCGTCCCCCTACAACGGCACTCCCGTGTTTCATCCAGCGCGAGTCCCCATGCAGGCTCCCTTCCCATGCCAACATGCTCCTCGACCGGAAACATCACCTTGCCCAGCCCGAGCCTTGTGGGCGCCCCCTTGGCCTCCCTCGCCAATTGTCTTATTACAGATACAACCCGATGGAAGGATCGGTTTTCAGGGTAGCGTTAAAAATAATGATAATATCCAATAATCTATTACTACTACTATACTACTAACTACTACTACTACAACTACTACTACTACTACGACTACTGATGATGAACTTATTATTATTAAAACGAACAAAACATAATATAATGTAAAAACCGAATAATAATAGTAAAGAACATAATAAATAATAATCTCATAAGAATATATCGAAAGGCAAAATCCAGTTTGCCACCAGCCTTCCCGTTACCCTGGTCGACTCT
>JACEEZ010000512.1:92104-99604 GCA_016584305.1 Chionoecetes opilio
GACTGACCTCTTTTGACCTCTTTACGTCACATTAGAAAGGAAAGTAACAGGTTAATCGACAGGTGCGATGCAGGTGACAAGTAGAATATGAGAGAGAGAGAGAGAGAGGGGAAGAGAGAGAGAGAGAGGAAAGGGGAGAGAGAGGAAGAGAGAAGAGAGAGAGAGAGAGGAAGAGAGAGAGGGGAGAGAGAGAGAGAGAGAGAGAGTAAAACAGGTAAATTAACTACCCCGGTAAAAGCAAAGCCAATTTTGGGGTGAGGGGAGGAGGAGGAGAAGGACGCAGGTGAAGTGAGAAATACAGGGTAATACACTCATATGGCAGTAGTAATAATAACAAAAATAGTTAGTAGTATAGTAGTATAGTAGTAGTAGTAGTAGTAGTAGTAGTAGTAGTAGTATAGTAGTAAGAGTGGGGGTTGGTATAGGGGTGGTAGTAGTAGTAGTAGTAGTAGTAGTAGTAGTAGTATAGTAGTAGTAGTAGTAGCAGTAGTAGTAGTGTAGTAGTAGTAGTAGTAGTAGTAGTAAGTAGTAGTAGTAGTAGTAGTAGTAGTAGTGCGGGTAGAAGTAGTAAGTGATATAAATAGTCTAGGTGAATAAAAACATATGCGACGAAAAAAATAAAGAATTGTAAGTGATGAAATAATTTGCATTATAAAAAAATTTGCATCAATTATCTTCCATTTGACTATCGTGACGGTCTTGATTTTACACATAACGAGCAATAAATAAAGAATAAATAAGAACACAAAAATAAAAAGACAGATTAGACTACAGAAATAATAAAGTCAAGTAAGATGACTGAAGGCCTATTGAACTATTTTAGTTTTTAATTTTCCATGGGGCTACTTTTAAAACCAATGAAACGATAACTGGGTAAGCCTTTTGCTATTCTATTTTTTTTCATCTACTTATATACACATATCATCCAATTATATATATATTTTTTTTATCAAATATATCAAATATAATCATAATAATATTATATTAATATAATAATCTACTACAATATAATAGCTTATTCACGGTACTCCACGGTCTCTCCGCGCTCCATCTCTCTAACTCCACCCTTCCTCCCTCCTCTCCCCCACCCTAAGGGTTCCAAGATCCTGCCTCCATCCTCCCCCCCACCCTCCCTCCCCCTCCCTCCCCCCCCACCCTAGACTACAAAAAAATGTGTTTTGCAGCGTCAATAAGGACTAGTATATAGAGTATATAGACAAGAATATAGACTCTATGACGGTCGAGGTTCCACTCTTCCTAACTCCAACCTCCCCTCACCAGGTCGAACCTCCAAGCCATGGCTTGGAACCTAACCTAGACGGATAAATCTCCTTAATATTGCGGGTGTGGTGTTCTGCGACCTTTGTACAAACCAGTGACAAGCCTCTGGCCTGAGACAAAATGATTGAACAAGGAAATTCAATGTTAAAGAGAGGAAGATGAACGAGGCACAGACGGGAGTCTGCCTCAGGACCCTCCGGGCCCACGAAGAACCCCCGGCTGGGGATCGTCCCGCAGGCCTCGACGCTGACGGCCTGTCCCGAAGCCAGGAAAGAAAACTGGGGAAAGCGGAAGCTGGGCGAGGATGAGAGGACTCTGCGGCTCGTCCCGGGAAAGCCTCCCGTGGTGGCCGCCAAGAAGCCACGGCTACTCGATCATCACCCCGGCCACGACGCCGAGGGCCTGAACCGCGTGAGGATTTACAGCAAGACGGAACCCTGCAAGCTGCGCCGGAGCAAGGGAGCGCACGAGGAGGCGGGGGCCCTCCAGCTCGTGCTGGATCCTCCTTCGATGCCCGCCAAGAAGCCCCGTCTCACGCCGATCTCCCTTGCCTGTACCTGAACGACGAGAGCTGTATGACGGGCAAGGTGAAGGGCAAGAAGTGCAGCGTGCTGTTTGACTGCGGCTCCACCGATACCACGTTCTCGTGGAGCGCGGCCCAAGCGGCTGGGCCTCAATCACCGGCCGGGAGGAGACCGAGCCGTTAACTGTGAGGATGGAAAATGGCCGCAGAAAGCTGCACATGGTGGAACTGGACAGCGTCACCATCGACCTGGGCTGCGGCGTGGTGGTGGAGACCCTCCCGCCCTGGTCTTACCCGGGGCTGAATCCCATTGACGGGGGTGCGGGACGTGAATCACCTGCGGCGCGGCCACGCGGTGCAGTTTGTTCGGGGGCCGACGGCAGCGACCTCTTCGTGAGGAAGCCAGAACGCCTGCGACGCAAGGTGAAGAAATGCCCCGAGATCAGGGCCTCAACGTGCTCACGGTGAAGGCAGTTGAGAACACCGGAGAGCCGAGGGCCCTGACGATGCTATGGACACCGGGGCGCCAGGGATCCACATGTCCAGTGATCTTCACTAGGAGATGGTGCGCAGGGGCGAGGCACTCGGGATGCACAAGAGCATCGTCCTGGATTTGGCGACGACTGCCGCCTGTTGGCCACGCCGCTGGAAGGGACCGCCCATGCAACGAGCAAGAGTTTCATCATGGGCCTCGCCCCGCTGCTCAAGTTTCGACGCCCCCGTGCTGGACTATGCCCGCAATACCATCACGTTTTAAGTCAACTCAAAGTGGCGGCGGGTGTCCATGTGGAGAGACCGTGACACTCCTCCAGGCGAGGACCCATCGACCAAGGAGACAGAGGGTTGAGTTCCTCACGCCGGGAGGAACCCTTCAGCAAGTAAACAGAGGTTGAGTTTCCCCACGCCGGGGGTCCCTCCACCAAGGAGACATAAGAACATAAGAAAATAAGGAAGCTACAAGAGGCCCTGAAACCTTTCACGCGGTAGTTCCTGTTCGGGGATCCACGACCAAAAGAGACGGAAGGAATAAAATTCCCTTTCAAAACGCAGATAAATTTTTTCCCGCAGTGATCAGTGCGTGGTGCGCGTGGCTGGCCGGGGTGCACCGAGCCCACTGCCCAGCACCTGCCCCGGAGAGAGAGAGGAGCTGTTGGCAACGCGCCGCAGCATCCTCGAGGACATTTCCATCAGGAAAGGTATTCCAGCCTTGAGGAGGAGTACCACGCCTCACTGGAGGAGAAGCACGAAGCTTTAGGTAGAGAAGAAGGATGGGCTGCAGCAGGAGTCTTACGAAGCCCTGCAAAAAAATGCAGTCTGTTCTTGAAAATGACGTGCAGGTTGTGCTGGTTGTACTGCAGGAAAATGGGACCTTTTACCATCTTTACGGAAGGTTGAGTCCCCCGCCGGGAATCATCGAGCATGTGGAGGTAGCGTTGAGCTCCTCACGCCGGGGTAACAGCCGGAGATCGAGTGTCCAGCGCGTGATCAGCCCGTGAATTAATTACACATCACGTTTTTTCAGCAATAATTTATCTTTCTCCATTACATATTTATGACTAAATTCGACATACGCTAATGAAGAAGAAGAAAAAAATAATGTCTTAGTAATAATAATTATAATAATAATAATGATCATAATAAAGTTAATAATAATAATAATACTGATAATCATAATAATAGTCTATAATAATATAAGCGAAAGTGTGTGTGTGTGTGTGTCTGTCTGTCCGCTCTGGGTGCCGCCCCTGTGGCGGAATCCCCTCATATGGCACAGTTTTGGAATCGGGGTCGACCAGGGGAAGGTTTTTTAAGGGCCACTTGTGAGATGATCCGAAACAATTTTTTTTTTTTTTTTAGCAGCCTATTAGCGAGAATTGTGGAAAAAAAAGGGGCTTGCGAGAATTGAGGAAACCTTGATGTAGGGTGATGGGTAATGGGTGAGTGAATGGGTGGGGGGGATGGTAATGGGTGTGGGGTGATGGGTGAGTGGGAAAGGGTGGGGGGGGATTTGGGTTGGGGGTGATGGGTGATGGGTGAGGGAAAAGGTTGGGGGTGATGGGTAATGGGTGAGTGAAGGGTGTGTGGTGATGGTTAATGGGTGAGTGAATGGGTGGGGGGTGATGGGTAATGGGTGAGTGAATGGTTTGGGGGGTGATGGGGAATGGGTGAGTGAATGGGTGGGGGGTGATGGGTAATGGGTGAGTGAATGGGGGGGGTGATGAGTAATGGGTGAGTGAATGGGTGGGGGGGGATGGGTAATAAATGAGTGAGTGAATGGATTTGGGGGGGATGTGAATGGGTGGCGTTTAAAATACATTTCTACATCCATGATTTCATGAAAGTTAGAAGGGGCTATTAGTCCCGTCAATTAGCTGATTTTTGGCAGAACCTCAAAAAATTGCTAACAAAGGTTTTTAACTTGGATATTGGGCATGAATAACCTCTCTTTCGGATAAAAAAAAGTTACCAAAATTAACCTTGCCGAAAGGGGTCAACGGCCGCCATCTGTAAAATCCAACGGGGAAGATCTCCGACCGCCGCCACAAACGGTTTTTTCCTCCTCTTATCCATAATAATTAAGCTAGGTCAATAATTTTTTTACACCAAATGCATGACTATGGGACTGCCATTATCATACAATTTTCATCAAAATTGGTACAGTAGTTTTTGTGCAAAAAAATTAAAACCGATAAAGGGGTCAACGGCCGCCATCATTTGGCAAGCACTCTACCCAGCTTTTTTTCCCTTTAATCCCACTCTGTTTTTCCTTTAATATTTTCCCCATTTCTGTCCACTTTTTTTATATTTCTGCTGGAAATATTCTTTCAGACAAAACAGCGTCAACTTCTTTACTCACCATTTTTTTTGGCATGATTACTGAACATACCGGGGGATCCCAAAAAAACTAATATGACACAACAGAAAAAATGACAGTTTTTGAATCCGCAGTCATATTTTTAAATTTTAAGGGCCAAACGATGGGGGAATTCTTTTCTTTTTTGTCCAAATGGACCTTAAAAAAAAAAATTAAATTTAAATTAAATATAGCTAGATGTAGCTAAAATTTTGACTTTGGCATTAGAAATCTTGGGTTGGATAAAATGGTTGGAAAAATGCCCCACGAGTAATTTTTTTAAAAGAAAGGATCAGGAATTACATTTGGGTCAAAAGTTTCGCTAGCAAAGATAAAGCAGTGAGACTGATCCACAACCCCTTTTCCCGAGACGGGTGTGTGCTATCTACCAATGAACCCTCAATCACAGCAGCAAGAACTTTTCCCATTGAGCTTTGTGGTTACCACCTCCCACTTTTTAATCTTTGGGGACTGCCGCGAAGGCAAAGAAACCGGCTTGGCAGACGCAAATGGGAATGATTCCCTGTAAAATCAGGCCACATTTTCAACCCTATCTCTTAGATGGGGGAGCACTACTTCAACGCCTCCCATGGCAAAAAGGTCACACATTGATGAATCTGTGCCCGATACCGCAGAATGCCCAAAATAGATAGGGAAAGCATCATTGTCTTTGATGGTAAAAAGTGGCCCATCCATTAAAGACGCGACTCACCGACGCCGAGGGGGGGCTCTGTTGGTTTAAGGTGTTACTGACCCCAAAAAAGGGGTTTTTAAAATTAAAAAAGGATTTTTTCCCTAGCTAATAAAGGGAAAAAAAACAATTTTCATCAATTTGCGGGGAAAGATTTGGAGGAGCGGGTTGTAAAGTAGTCCAGCATTGGAACGCGACGTATTGATTGTGAAGACTGCTTAAACTGGACAACAGGAGAAACCATTTTGATAGCAGATGACACGCCCTTGGCCCTTTCTATTTTACATGCCAATAGAGAGACGGTTACATATCTACTTCACCCCACAACCAAAGGCTGTAAAAAAAGTTAAAAGTCGGAAAACATCAAGAGATGAGGAAATCTTTGGGAGTTTGGGGTTTGTTCCAAAATTTTTTATCCACCACTACGGGTTTTGATTTTTACATCCAGTTCATGGGAAATTTGGGAAGGGAGCGTCCCTTCGAAAAGGGGAGAAAAAAAGAAACTTCCCCCAAAGGCAGAAGTGTTTGGCAAGGATGCATTCGAAGAGGGTTTTTGAGTGGGAGAAAGGGTTTTGTGTGCCCGTACAAGGTAATGATGGGGGAAAACATCAATCATCTCCCACTGAGGGGCTTTTAAAGGAAAGGGTTGTAAAAAAAATCAAAGTATGTTGAGGCCAAAAACTTCCACCAACAAGACGTACGAAATCCACAGCCTCGAGTTTTACTTCCAAATTCAGGAATGGAAGGTAGAAACCCGCTAAAAAATGAGAGTGGGGATGAAAATTTTAGATGGAAATTAAAACCAATCATGATGATTTCAGCTGTCCCGTAAATTTTTTGGGATAATTAGGGTTTAACGACTTGGGTGTAGTACGCAAGATGCAGTTTCAGGAAACGGGATTTTTACTGTTCCCCAAAATTGTGTGGGGATTTTCAAAGGCCTCCCCGCACCCAAACCCCACAGCCAGTCTTGATGATGATAAATTTCCTGTGGGCTATTTTTGACAAGAAATTTTTTTTGGGCCGTTTATGAACTTTTGGTTTTGTGGTGGTTTTGCAAGAGCCTTTTCCCCGCATTGACCAAACCTAAAATTATTTTGTAGTTTTTACTTATTTTGGGCCCATTTTTTTTTGAAATGTCAGGAATTAATGTGAAAATTGTTGCCTTGAAAAAGGCTACTTTGTCTGTTTTTTACCCTTTTTTAATTTATATTTTTAAGAAAAAAAAAAAAAGCATGAAAACAAGGCAGGGGTAGGCATTTTCTGGTGTTAGTTTATGTTAAGGGATTTAAACTACCAATTTTCAATTTAAAACACCAAAAAAATGTCAACGGCTTTGGGGGGGGCCCTGTGTGGGTTTTTTATGCAAAAATTTTTTTTTTTAATTTACGGTTTTTTAATTTTTTTGAAAAAATACTGACCCAAATTTGATGAAAATTGTAGGAATGGGATAAAGTCAGCATTTTGGTGTAAAAAATTATTACCTAGCTTAATTTTTAGGATAAGAGGAGGAAAAAAAAGTTGTGGCGGCGGGTCGGGGGATCTTCCCCGTTGGATTTACAATGGGGGCCGTTTACCCCTTTTGGGAAGGTTAATTCTGGTAAACTTTTTTTATCCCAAAGAGAGGTTTTTCAGCCCAATATCAAGTTAAAAACCTTTGTTTGAATTTGTTTGAGGTTCCCACATTTTTTACAACTATATCTGGGAGTCTGTGTTGGTGGGGCCCAAGGCCCCCCAAAGCAGGTGGGGGCCAAAAAGGGCCCCCCAATAGCCCTCCGCAGAGGGCCAAAAAATCCGCCCGGGGGCGGCTTTTCGGGAGTAATAACATAATCATATTGTTGGCTCGTGGAGTCATATGATAACGGAAATTCAGGAATTTTGGTAATGGAAAGAATGTATAGGTTTTAGTGCTTTGGGTATTTATTTTTTTTAACAACACACCCCACCACACCACACCAACACCCAACCAACACACACAACTTGTACCAAAAAATAAAGAAGCGGAATACCCACTTTGAAGGGGGGGGAGGTGTTTGGGGGGGCGATGGGGGTGAGGTGGATGAAACCCCCCCAACCCCTTTTGCCCCTCCACCCTCTCCTCCCCCCCTCCCTTTATTTTCCCATACCCTCCATCTCTCTTAACTTCATATA
>JACEEZ010000512.1:102104-114604 GCA_016584305.1 Chionoecetes opilio
ATTTTAGTTTTTATATTTTCCATGGGCTACTCTTAACCAATGAAACGATAACTGGGTAAGCCTTTTGCTATTCTATTTTTTTTCATCTACTTATATACACATATCATCCAATTATATATATATTTTTTTTATCAAATATATCAAATATAATCATAATAATATTATATTAATATAATAATCTACTACAATATAATAGCTTATTCACGGTACTCCACGGTCTCTCCGCGCTCCATCTCTCTAACTCCACCCTTCCTCCCTCCTCTCCCCCACCCTAAGGGTTCCAAGATCCTGCCTCCATCCTCCCCCCCACCCTCCCTCCCCCTCCCTCCCCCCCACCTAGACTACAAAAAAATGTGTTTTGCAGCGTCAATAAGGACTAGTATATAGAGTATATAGACAAGAATATAGACTCTATGACGGTCGAGGTTCCACTCTTCCTAACTCCAACCTCCCCTCACCAGGTCGAACCTCCAAGCCATGGCTTGGAACCTAACCTATGACGGACAAATCATCCTTAATATTGCGGGGTGTGGTGTTCTGCGACCTTTGTACAAACCAGTGACAAGCCTCTGGCCTGAGACAAAATGATTGAACAAGGAAATTCAATGTTAAAGAAGAGGAAGATGAACGAGGCACAGACTGAGTCTGCCTCAGGACCCTCCGGGCCCACGAAGAAGCCCCGGCTGGGCGATCGTCCCGCAGGCCTCGCGCGACGGCTGTACGAAGCCAGGAAAGAAAGAACTGAGGAAGCGGGGGGGGANTACGAAGTCGTAATTCCCTCGACTCATGAAGAGAGAGAGAAGAAGGCCCAACGCGAGCCTCGACCCTGGACGGAATCGCGGCGCTTGTGGTATTCCACAAGGCACAGGTGCAGGGGTGCCACACCTGGCTGGGTTACGACAGCCTCCGAGAATCGCCACTCGAAGCACGAGAACGGTGCTTACCAGTGGTGATGCAGTGGAGGTGCCGCGTCCCCGTGCCAGCCAGCACCAACGCACCTTTGTGGGTCGCGTCTCCAGGATGTGAAACATTTTCACGGCCGCTGTCCCTCACATCCAGGAGATGAACACACAAAGTGTAAAGTTGGCGGCCAATCGGTGGAGACAGTCGAAGCCCACCCCGCTGACGCTAGTGATACCGTGACATTTAGTGACAGCAACAGTACCTCAACAAACACTTTAGTGATGCATACATGTATATATTGTTAGTTTTTTTAAGTCTTTGTATTTATGTGTATATAGTTATATTTAATTTGCCCTTACGATAGGTAGCACACGACAGTGCACCTTTGGGCTTCTTGTATATGTATGTTTCAATAAAAAGAGAGAGAGAGAGAGAGAGAGAGAGAGAGAGAGAGAGAGAGAGAGAGAGAGAGAGAGAGAGAGAGAGAGAGAGAGAGAGGGAGGACAATCCTAAAAAAAAATTGGGTATAGGAATCTTCACCTTAAACACATTCTTTTCACTTATATAGGAGGTTCTTGGAGTGTAGTGAAGGCTGCAGGGTATGAGAACAGCCCAGGTAGCGTGTAGGTAGCGAGCGGGTATAAGCAGCGTGGAGTGTTCTATCACGCCCATGAAGGGCGTGCACGGTGAGTGATAATAAGTTACCTACTTAGTTGACGATGCAGGGATAGAAGAATACTCTGGTCGCCGTAATGATGTAGTATATTGAATGTATACGAGGAGGGATAGAAGAAGCCAAGACAACGAGTCCGGCCAGAGCGGGCGATGCCGCGGATGTGAGTGGAGCGACCACTCTGTGTGGATGGCTGTGATGAAGTGGGTTGAGATCAGCGGGCAGCGGGCTGACCTCAGCTGCCAGGATAATAAAAAGTAGGGAGGGTAAGTAACAGCCAGCGGTCCAGAAATATCAACGATTACCATACCACTCATAGTCCATTCGACTAACATGATCAAGACACTCTCTGAATCGCAGATAATAAAAAGGGGTGAAAGTAAGGGCGAAAAATACGACCGTCCCTCAAGTCTCCTGGGCGCGGGTCTGTCGTGGCGAGGGAATCACCAACACCCTTTGCCCTCACAACGCAGGAAATTGAATAGAAACTTCCATCATGCACGTAACATGACTATTCCTTCCCCACCTCTTACACTCTAACTACCAATGGACACAAGAACACACGCGTCTTATACGTCTCCTCTACATTTCCTAAACGACGTCGAGCAGAACAGAGGCTCTTCGAAGGCCATAAATATTCCCCCGAAGGTCACCAGCTTGAGAAACACAGAAGCCATAAGTTTGTCCGACTCCTGAGCTCGAGGGATTTGCCTGCGAGCGGTCATGGCGAGGGGCGTGAGGTGAGGGGAGACCAGAGGGGATAAAGGTGTCAAAAGGGGGAAAATTGGAATGTTTGAGGGAGAAAATGGTTAAAAGAGAGAAAAAATGGTGAATTGGAGTGGACGTGGGAAGGAAAGGAATAAAGGCGTCACGGTGACGGGAAGGGAAAGAGGAAAGGATTGAGGCATATAGAAGAGATGAAAGTTAACGAACGAGGAAGGCGTGGGATGAGGAAGGAAAGAGTGCAGGGAATGGGAAAGGAACGAGAGGTACGGAAGGATGAAGGGGTTGAGAAAGGGTTGAACGAGGCAATCTTAAAATCTGGTCTTTGCTGCTTTTCGTTTCTCGCCTGATGAAATTCCATCCCATGCATTCCTAACCATCTACAGATCGTTGTATTCTCTCATGCATATATATCTTTCCCTTCCCTTCTTTCCCTCCCTTTCCCTCCCTGTCTATTCCTTCCTTTCCTTCTGCTCCAACTCTCACCTTCTCTTTTACCAATCCGAATTGTGTTTTTTTTTGCACACCCTTCTCTCCCCCGTGTCTTTGCCTTTATGTTTCTGAATGACACTTTCCTTCCGCATCATTGTTTCAAAAGTTGTAAATTACTCTTAAGTCTTTTCTGTCTCGTTCTCGGCCTTCGTGTCTGGGTGTCTCATTATTATTTTGAGACGCTAGACGTCTTGCAATACATTTTTAGTCTCGCAGTTTTACGCGTCACTGCGGGTTCCTCTTCCTCCTCCACCTCGCCCTTATATGGACGTGTAAGAACAAGTTGTCACCGTCGCGTCAGTTCTTTGCTTTTCCTAATTTTCCTCTATTAATTGCATTCCTTAAGTTAACTCTTTGTCTTGTTGTTGTTGCTTTTTTTGCCTGTGTGCCTCCGGGCGATATTAAAATCATTATTATTATTATTATTATTGTTATTATTATTTCAGTTCTTCTTCATCTTTTTACCTTGTCCTTCTCCATTGTGTCTCCCGTGTTCTTTGTCTTTCCTATCTATCATCATCATTTTTATATATAGTTTTTAGATATGTTTTCCTTACGATTATGTGCACGCTTCATATTTTGGAGGAATTATTAAGTTTTCCCGACGCATATTTCTAAAGACCTCCACGTCCGTTCACCTCTTTCTTCTTCTTTCTGGTAAAAAATCTTTCCATCCAGGCTCGTACAAATATCTTTCCGTCCTCCATCAGTTTCTCACCTCGGCCTCCTCTCGCTTTCCCTTCCTCCTCCTCCTTCCCCTTCACTTTCCAGCCTCACTCCATTTCCTTCTCCTCTTCCCTTGCCCATCCCCCAACCATCCTTTACCACCTTCTTGTCTCCCCCCCTCGATCCCCCCTTCCCCCATGCTCCTCCTCTCTCTTCCTCCTCCGTGCTAGAGCCAGTCCTGCGCCCCCTGCCTCTGCCTTCCTCCCTCTCCCCTCCTCTCCTCCCTCCTCCCCTCCTCTCCTCCTCGCCAACAGCTCCCCAAACCCAAGACATCGCTGCCTCTCCGCTTTGCCGACACTTGTGAATCGAACTCTGTCCTGACGCTCCTCGATGCTCCTTCGCATATCGGGACGGAGGAAGGATAGTAGAGGCTTTTTTATACCTCCAGAGGGTAAAGAAGGAGGAGGAGGAGGAGGAGGAGGAGGAGGAGGAGGAGGAGGAGGAGGAGGAGGAGGAGGAGTGTGATTTTTGGCACATTAGAAATACCCAATATACGTCAATATCGGAATTTTTCGCTTTAACATCAAACCCAAAAAGTGGTAGAAGGACATTGGATTCTGGGATTCTTACTTAATATCTACATAAATTATACTTTAACTTTAACGCGTAAAATATATTCGCTTGAATTAACTGCATCCCAAATCAGCATCGTTGAGTGGCATTTTGGCTGTGAGTGTGTATGTGTGTGTGGTGTGTGTGTGTGTGTGTGTGTGCGTGTGTGTGTGTGTGTGTGTGTGTGTGTGTGTGTGTGTGTGTGTGGATGTGCGTGTGTGTGTGTGTGCACGCTAATCGAGGTTCAATAACACTTTGCTTCAACTGTTTGTTCCGTGTGACTGACTTAACGGAGAGAAGTGGCTACTGATACCCGCTTTATGTTATCTCTCTCTCTCTCTCTCTCTCTCTCTCTCTCTCTCTCTCTCTCTCTCTCTCTCTCTCTCTCTCTCTCTCTCTCTCTCTCTCTCTCTCTCTATCCTGATTGGCACGGAAATCCAGACTCTCGGGGATATTACCGAAGCGGAAATTGTTCATCCAAATGATAAAAAATAAAAGGAAAACATCAAACACTATTGCTGAATACAGTTAGTCACATTGATGGTGCTTTTAGTGCTGTACAAATTATTCATTTAGTTTTATTAATATGCAAGATGTTTTTATGTAACTGTGCCAACTGAATAATATTATGACTGGTTCGTACGAATACATTTCTTTTCTTTTTTCTATAAAACATCAATTTAGTCGCCTTTTGTTTTTGATGCGAATGTTCGATGTTAGTAAATTCATATCATTATATTAATATCATTAAAAAACGACAATACAATGCAACGGGACATTGTACTATAGAAATGTCATTTGCTATGTTCTGTGAGAGTCTTTTTACATTATTTCATCTATGTCTATCAATCTATTAGACGTCCAACTCAACAGGAACTAAGTGATTCACGGAGAGATGCCACCGCGCGCCTAACTTCTGATCTTTCTATAATTTCTGATTGGGGCAAAGCAAACCTTGTTTTGTTCAATGCCTCAAAAACCCAATTTCTTCACCTATCTACTCAAAAACCTACCAGATAACTATCCCTTCTTCTTCAATGACACTCAACTGTCTCCTTCTTCTACAATGAACATTCTAGGACTATCCTTTACTAAAAATCTGAACTGGAAATCTCACATCCCATCTCTTGCTAAAACAGCTTCTAAGAAGTTAGGTGTCCTGTGGCGTCTGCGTCCTTTTTTTTCTCCCTCCCAATTGCTTGCTCTCTACAGGGGCCTTATCCGCCCATGTATGGAGTATGTCTCACATGTTTGGGGAGGATCCACTCATATAGCTCTCCTAAACAGGGTTGAGTCAAAAGCTTTTCGTCTCATCAACTCCTCTCCTCTGACTGGCTGTCTTCAATCTTTAAATCACCGCCGCAATGTTGCTTCTTTTGCTCTCTTCTACCGTTATTTTCATGCTCACTGCTCTTCTGAACTTGCTAACTGTATGCCTCCCCCCCTCCCGCGGCCTCGCTGCACAAGACTTTCTACTCATTCTCATCCCTATTCTGTCCATCTTCCTAATGCAAGAGTTAATCAGTATCTTTACTCTTTCATCCCTTTCACTGGTAAACTCTGGAACTCTTTTCCTGCTTCTATTTTTCCACTTTCCTATGACTTAAATCTTTTCAAAAGAGGAGTACAAGACACCTCCCGAACTAAATTGGCTCACCCCTTTTTTTATTTTATTCTCTTACTGTCTTCTTTATAGGGACTGGCAACTAAGCGGGCTTTGTGTTACCCATTTTTGTTGTGCCCTTGGCCAGTTCTTTGTGATGTAAAAAAAAAAAAAAAAAAAAAAAAATTCTGTCTATGTTTGCCTTTATTTGATAGTTGTCTGTCTATTTGTCTCTATGTCTATTTGTACACTAGATTTTATATCTTTTAGTCTGTATGTCTGTGTCTGTCTCTTTATCTGCCTGTCTCTTTGGCTGTTTGGGTCTATCTCTGCCTGTCTGTCTGAACATCTGTCCATCCTTTCTCTTTCTCTCTGTCTCTCTCTGTCTCTCTCTCTTTCTCTCTGTCTCTCTGTCTCTCTCTCTGTCTCTCTCTCTCTCTCTCTCTCTCTCTCTCTCTCTCTCTCTCTCTCTCTCTCTCTCTCTCTCTCTCTCTCTCTCTCTCTCTCTCTCTCTCTCTCTCTCTCTCTCTCTCTCTCTCTCTCTCTCTCTCTCTCTCTCTCTCTCTCTCTCTCTCTCTCTCTCTCTCTCTCCTCACAACACCCATTCAGGGATCTTCTTATCTCCCACACATGCAAAGGAGGAGTTAAGTCATGGCTCTGTAAAACATATATAACTCAAGTGCTGTTATCATTTTTAACCTCAAAGAAAAAATAACCTGGCTAAGGAAGAGGAGGAGGAGGAGGAGGACGAGGAGGCTGATGTTATGTTCTTCTTATAACATTCAATTCCTCAAGCACACACACACACACACACACACTCTCCCTCTCTCTTTCTTTCTCTCTCTCTCTCTCTCTCTCTCTCTCTCTCTCTCTCTCTCTCTCTCTCTCTCTCTCTCTCTCTCTCTCTCTCTCTCTCTCTCTCTCTCTCTCTCTCTCTCTCTCTCTTTCTCTTTCTCTTTCTCTTTCTCTCTGTCTCCCTCTCTCTTTCTCTCTCTTTCTTTCTTTTCATGCCAAGAAGAGGCCAGCTAGTGGAAGAGGTTTCTCGAGTTTGTAGGTCTGTTGAGGTCTCCACTTGCAGTTCTCCCTCTACTCCTTCCACTATCTCTACTCCTTCTACTTCTTCCACTCCTTCTACTTCTTCTACTCCTCCCACTCCTCCACCTCCCCTAGTCTCTTGGCTTCGGCTTACGAGGTGGCTTCAGCACTTTCTTGCGTCCCTGGCATCGTTGTGGAGAGAGCTATGTTTGCCAAGGGTTCGTGATATAAAACTGAATTATTATGCTTGCTCATTCCACGCTCATGGTGGCGGTGTGGCGGTGGTGGTGGTGGGGTGCGGTGTTGATGGTGGTGGGGGTTGCGGTGGCGCTGGTCGTTGTGGAAGTGGTGCCGGTTTAGGTAGTGAGAAAAGTTAGCTTCTTTTCGTCTGTCAGAAGGAGAATGACTTAATAATTAAAAAAATTCACTTTACATATCCACTTGGCTACTATCCACTATTGCTATTATTACTACAACAACAACTACTATTACTACTACTACTACTACTTCTACTCTACTACTACTACTACTACTGCTGCTACTACTACTACTACTACTACTACTACTACTACTACTACTACTACTACTACTTCTACTCTACTACTACTACTACTACTACTACTACTACTACTACTACTACTACTACTACTACTACTACTACTACTACTACTGCTACTACTACTACTACTACTACTACTACTACTACTACTACTACTACTACTGCTACTACTACTACTACTACTACTACTACTACTACTACTACTACTACTACTACTACTACTACTACTACTACTACTACTACTAATCATTATCACCATCATAATTTTTGTTATCTTTATCGCCAAACTTGTCTTTAAAAACGTTGAAAACATGTTAGGTAAGAAGATAAACAGATGGTTGAGTGTCATTAAAGCTGATAAAGTAATGCAGGACAAGTAGATACAAGGACGCGATTGCCATAATACTACAGATTACAAGTGAATTATAATGAACCCCTCGAGGCCCAGAACGTAATTTCTAATGTAATCTGGCTACCATTAGACGATTTTAATGAGTATGAGAAATATTTTATAGAATTGACCTGTGTAGTATCCTTGTCCACTAATTAGTTTGGTATATTCAGTTATTTTTCGTATTTTATGGCTAACAACGGACGATTTTATGTAGCAAATGAAAGATATGTATGGCGTGAAGGGGTTAAACATCATTACCACCACTAACACGGCATTCTGGGAGCCACAAAGACACACTTTAATTATTGTTATTATTATTATTAATTATTATTATTATTATTATTATTATTATTATTACTATTATTATTATCATATTTTTTTTTTTTTTTTTTTTTTTTTTTATTTTTTATAACATTTCGATGCCTAATTTGTCCCTAATGACCATTTTCTTACATCTGTCAGCACCATTCACTTTTTTCTTCTCAATTCGTGACTATTTTTACCTTTATTACCAATATGACTATGTTATCATCAATTTATGTAATAGCTAATTTATTGATCTTCATATATTTCTTGTTGATCCTTTTCCTCTTTGTGATATTTTACAGGATATTTTTAATCTTTTGTGTATCCAGTGTATCCATTTTCTTGTATTTTTCGTCACACGAGACCCTAGAGAAGATGAGGAGATGGAGGAGGAAGAGGAGGAGGAGGAATACATAGGAATACATAGGAATAACAGACACCAGGAGACCGATTGCTCCATAACTAGGGTATCTGTTGAACTACATACTACTAACTATCAACTACATGTAAGAGGACAGTTGGAAAATGATACCATGTCCCTAAAGAAGATAGGAACATGGAAGTTTCGTTAGTGCAGAATGATAGGATATGAAATATGCTAACTACAATACCACTAACACTAATCGATCCGGGGGACTATAATATGAATTCGCAGGGCAATATCAATACCCATTTACTTTACAATGCGCGTCAAGTCTGTTTTTAAATGTAGTTATTGTGCTGCCTTCTACAGCATTTGCTGGTAACTTGTTCCATCTATCAACAACTCTAACATTGAAATATTTTTTACGGAGATCAGTGATGCAACGTTTAGTTTTTAGTTGTTTAGTTTTAAACCGTTATTTCTTGTTGTCACTTGAGGAGAATGTTCGAATAGGTTCTCTTGATTAATGACATCAAATCCTTTTAGGATCTTAAAGGTTTCTATCAAGTCCCCACGGATTCTGCGATCCTTTAAGGAAAACATATTAAGTTTCTGCAGTTTCTCTTCATAAGATGAATTTCGCAGAGATGGAATTTGTTTGGTTGCTCTTCTTTGCACTGATTCCAATTTGGCTTGATCTTTTACGAAACAAGGCGACCAGAATTGAACGGCATATTGTAAGTGCGGCCTAACCAAGGACGTGTATAATCGTGTCATTACTTTCGGACTTTTATGTTCAAAGTTGCGTTTAATGAAGCCCAACATCATATTCGCCTTTTTACTGGCAGCTAGGCAATGCGAACTGGTTTTAAGATCATTAATGATGATGACACCTAAATCCTTTTCCTGCTGTACTTCAGTTAACGATTTATTTTGCATTTGATAGTTATATTTGAGGTTATCGTTGCCTATATGCATTACTTTACATTTATCGGAATTGAATTTTAATAGCCATTTATCACTCCAATCTGATAGTTTGTCGAGATCACGTTGTATGAGTACGCAGTTTTCTCTAGTATATGCTTTACCGCCTAATTTGGTGTCATCAGCAAATTTCGATATTTTAGATACAAGTCCGCAGTCCAGATCATTGATATATATCAGAAAAAGAGTAGGACCCAAAACCAAGCCCTGAGGCACTCACTAGTAACATCTAACCAATCAGATGCCTCGCCATTTATTTACTACCCGTTGTTTACGATTTGAAAACATCGCCAATCCATGAACAAAACTGCTCTCCAAGCCATGTGCCCTTAGCTTGGCAAAAGTCGCTTATGGGGAACTGTATCGAAGGCTTTCTGAAAATCAAGGCATATTATATCCGAGGGAATATTAGCGTCCCATTTTTGAATAAATGACATTGAAAAAATAGAGTATTTTGTTAAGCAGGATCTATTATTTCGAAATCCTGCTGGGAGTTTAATATTGAGTTTTTTCATCGAGAAAAGACACTTATTTTATCCCGCAATATTTCTAAAATAGTATAACAATCACAGACTTTTAGACTAAGGGGGCGTTAATTACTTGCGAGGTTTCTTACTACCTTTCTTGAATATCGGTGTAACATTAGCTAATTTCCACCTACTAGGAACATTTTTGTCCATTAGCGATTTATTGAGAATAATCTTTAATGGAAGCGAAAGTTGACTGTGACATTTGCGAAGTAATCGCGACGAAATTTCGTCCACCCCCACGGATTTTGCTGGGTCAAGTGCTGAGGAGGAGGAGGAGGAGGAGGAGGAGGAGGAGGAGGAGGAGGAGGAGGAAGGAGGGGGGGGGAGGAGGAGGGAGGAGGAGGGTAGAGGATATAGATAGTAAAAATAAACCCCACCATTGTGCGACGAAAAAAAACTGTTGTAAGTGATGACATCATTTACATGACAAAATGTATGCATCAATCATCATCCATTTAACTATCTTGACAGTCTTGATCTTACACATAATGAGCCTATGCAATACTGAAGGCCTATTGATATATTTCAGTTTTTATATTTTCCATGGTCTACTCTTAACCAATGAAACGATTGGGTAAGACTTTTCCTATTCCATATAATTTTTCATCTCCTTATAGACAAATATCATCCAATCATATATATTTTTTATCATATATAATCATAATAATATTATATTAATATAATAAGCAACTATAATATATTAGCTTATTCATGGTACTCTCTATCTAATGGTCTCCCCGCGCTCCATCTCTCTAACTCCACCCTGCCTCCCTCCCCTTCTCCCCCTTCCCTCCCCCACCCTTCAGGTTCCAAGATCCTTCCCGGGAATGTGTTTTTTTTCTTTACTAAAGAAACATGATAAAAAAAAGTGTTTTGCAGCGTCCATAAAGACTAGTATATTGGGTATATAGACAAGAATCTAGACTCTATGACGGTCGAGGTTCCACTCTTCCTAACTCCAACCTCCCCTCACCAGGTCGAAGATCCAAGCTATAGATACCTATGACGGACAAAACATCCTTAATATTGCGGGGTATGGTGTTCCGCGACCTTTGTACAAACCAGTGACAAGCCTCTTGTCCGAGATAAAATGATTGAAGCAGGAAATTCAATGTTAAAGAAGAGGAAGATGAACGAGGCTGAGACTCAGCAGCTGGAGTCTGCATCAGGACCCTCCGGGCCCGCGAAGAAGCCCCGGCTGGTCGATCGTCCCGCAGGCCTCGACGCCGACGGCCTGAACCGAAGACAGGAAAGAACCCTGAGGAAGCGGAAGCTGGGCGAGGATGAGAGGACTCTGCGGCTCATGCCGGAGTCTCCCGTGGTGGCCGCCAAGAAGCCACGGCTGCTCGATCATCACCCCGGCCGCGACGCCGGCGGCCTCAACCGCGTGAGGATTTACGGCAAGACGGAACCCTGCAAGCTGCGCAGGAGCAAGAGGGAACGCAACGAGGAGGCGGGAGCCTTCTAGCTCGTGCTGGAACCTCCTTCGGTGCCCGCCAAGAAGCCCCGTCTCGGCGCCGATCTGCCTTGCCTGCACCTGAACGACGAGAGCTGTTTGACGGGCAAGGTGAACGGCAAGAAGTGCAGCGTGCTGTTTGACTGCGGCTCCACCGACACCATGTTCTCGTGGAGCGCGGCCAAGCGGCTGGGTCTCATCACCGGCCGGGAGGACACCGAGGCCGTCAACTGTGAGGGATGGAATGGCCGCAGAAAGCTGCACATGGTGGAGCTGGACAGCGTCACCATCGACCTGGGCTGCGGCGTGGTGGTGGAGACACCTGCCTTGGTCTTACCCGGGGCGAATCCCATTGACGTGGTGCTGGACGTGAATCACCTGCGGCGCGGCCACGCGGTGCAGGTGTTCGTGGCCGACGGCAGCGACCTCTTCGTGAGGAAGCCACAACGCCTGCGACGCAAGGTGAAGAAAACGCCCCGAGATCAGGGCCTCAACGTGCTCACGGTGAAGGCAGCCGAGAACACCGCGAGAGCCGAGGCCATGACGATGATGGTGGACACCGGGGCGCCGGGCATCTACATGTCCAGTGACCTTCACTAGGAGATGGTGCGCAGCGGCGAAGCACTCGGCATGCACAAGAGCATCGTGCTGGATATTGGCGACGGCTGCCGCCTGTTGGCCACACCACTGGAGAGGGACCCCATGCTCGAGCACAGCTTCATCATGGGCCTCGCCCCGCTGCTCAAGTACGACGCCGTGCTGGACTATGCCCGCAATACAATAACGTTTTCAGTCAACTCAAAGTGGCGGCGGGTGTCCATGTGGAGGGACCGTGACACTCCTCCAGGCGAGGACCCATCGACCAAGGAGACAGAGGGTTGAGTTCCTTACGCCGGGAGGAATCATCCAGAAAGTAAAAAAGAGGTTGAGTTCCACACGCCGGGATCCATCCACGAAGTTCGTTGAGGGATTATAATTCATTTCAAAATGCAGATAATTTAGCCAGCAGTGATCAGTGCGTGGTGCGCGTGGCTGGCGGGCTGCTCCGAGCCCCCTGCCCAGCACCTGCCTGGAGAGAGAGGAGCTGTTGGCAACGCGCCGCAGCATCCTCGAGGCCCTTTCCATCAGGACCTGGCCGTATCCCTTTCCATCAGGAAAGGTATTCCAGCCTTGAGAAGGAGTACCACATCTTACTGGAGG
>JACEEZ010000512.1:119604-134604 GCA_016584305.1 Chionoecetes opilio
CACACACACACACACACACACACACACACACACACACACACAACCACACGAATTAAAACAACTACAAAACAATTACAGTTGACCAGCAAACAAACAGTGACAGAAGACTAAATATGATAGACCCTCTTCTCCCTGCTTCCTCCCTTTCTCATCCCTCCTTTCCTCCCTCTCCTCTCTCCATCCTTCCCTCCCTTCCCTCCCTCCCTCCCTCCCTCCGTCCATAGGACTCTACAAGTGCGTGTGGGCCCTTTGGACCCATGTATTGATGTTTTGTATAGTAGTATTAGTCGCACAACAATGTCAGTGCAAACCTCCAATCGTGTTTGTTTGCTGTCGTTGGTCAATGGTCCAAAGTGCCTCGGGTAGACCACGTTCCGTGTGAATCCCAAACCCCCTTGTGTTCCGTGGTGATTCCAACCACACACTCACACACGCACACAAACGTTCGTCCTTGAGTCTACTGAGTGTTGTGGAATGCGGCAAGCGTTCAGCAGATTTTTCCTGTATCTAATACTCCTAAAGTGTTTTTAGCTCCAAACCCCGCCCTTCAAAAGGATTCATCGCATAGACCAAGCCGCTTCACCACCTATGATACATTTGCGATTTTTTTTAGCCTAGTCTCATCAAAATTGAAATTTACAGTTTTGGCTACCCAAAACAGACAGACCAGACACACGCTACTCCTATAATAGATTATTTGTCCCTTACTTCTCCACCTACACTCCCTTCCCTCACTGCTCTTTCTATTTACCCCATCCCACACCGAAGAAGGAAGGGAAGAGAGAAATCCACTGAAACTATAGAAACCCAAGAGAGAGAGAGAGAGGAGAGAGAGAGAGAGAGAGAGGAAGAGAGAGAGAGAGAGAGAGAGAGAGAGAGAGAGAGAAGAGAAAGAGAAAAGAAAGAAGAGAGAGAAAGGAGACCCAATTAATTTGGGCCTGCTCGTATAAACAAAACATATGTGACATCAAAAAACAAGGTTTGTTAGCTTTGGTGTGTTCTTGAAGCCATATAAACGTGGAATAACACAACCAATACCCATTTATAGCTGGCAAATTGACTGATCCCACTTTATACACGGCAACGATCTGTAAACACGGGAGGGGGCCGGGGGAGGAGAGGCGGGGGGAGACGGAGGGAAGGATAAGTAGAAAAGGCATGGAAGGAGCTTTTGTATTCTACGCATGTTGCCTTATATTTTTTTATCTGGTTTGTTTACCTATATTACAGAAGTTTTTGCTTAACTAATCTTGATATTTGATGATACAAATAAGAAAATAAGATCGCAAGTTTTTATAGTGTTCCTTTTTTAACATCACGCATTTAGGTGTGGATAAGGAATTATGTAGCAACTAGCCCGTGCAAGCCGCCCTCCGTGCGGACTTTTTGGCTAGCTCCGCGGAGGGCTATTGGTGGCCTTCGGCCCCAGCAAACACAGACTCTCCAATAGCCCTTCTAGCTTTCCCTGAATCTGGATGTAGAAATGTAAGGTATTAACGCCAACCTATTCACATCACCCCCCAACGCCATTCACTCACCCATACACATCATCCCCCTCCCCCACCCATGTCACTTACCCAAATACCCACCGACCCCCCACCCATGTCACTCACCCATTATCTCATCACCACACACCCATTCACTCACCCATTACCCCATCACCCCCCATTCTATTCACCTCACCCATCACCCACATTCACCCCCCCTACGCCATTCACTCACCCATCACCCCACACCCATTACCCTCACCCCACCCGCTTCCTCCACCTCTTTACCCATCACCCCCTAACATCAGTTTCCTCAATTCTCGCACCCACTTTTTTTTCACAATTCTCGCTAATAGGCTGCTAAAAAAAAAAAAAAAAAAAAGATCGGATCATCCATAAATGGGCTTAAAACCTTCCCCTGCTCGACCCGGGTTTCCCAAAAAACTGTGCCATATGGGGTGGATTTCCCCACAGGGGCGGCACCTGGAGGGACACACACCACACACACACACACACTTTCGCTTATATTATTTATAGATATATTTCTACCTGTTTTGAATGCTACTTTTTTCTTAGACTCTACGCCCTTTGCAAGCCATGTTTGGGTATTGCTCATGGCCGTTTTCTACTATTTTCATTGTTGATGTGTTAATATTCGCATGATATATCTTGGCTGTTTACATGTGTGAAAAATTTATTCTTATTGAATAGGTTCAGGAATGATATGTTTTTTCAAAAATGCTTAGTTTAAAGGAAAAATTAAAAAAAAGGGAATTTTTTCCTTAAATGGAAAGCCCAAAAAAAAGGGGGTTTTATCTTTTTTCCTTTTTCCCTTTTTCCCCTTTTCTTCCCTTCTTTTTTTTTTCCCCCCCCCCCCCCCCTTTTCTCCTCTCTTTTCCTCCCTCTCCCCTCTCTCTCCTCTCTTTTCCCCTCCTTTTTCTCTCTCCCCTCTCTCCTTTTTCCCTCTTTTTTTCTCTCTCCCCCAAATCCTTTCTCCCTCCTCCTCCTTTCTCTCTTCTCCCCCCTTTCTTCTCTTTTTTCCCCCTGCCCTCCAATTCTCTTTTTTTTTTTCCCCCTTTCCTTTTTCACCTTTCTCTTTATTTCCTTTTATCTTCCCTCTTTTTTCTTTTTTCCTTTTTAAGAAGTTTTAAAAAGAATTTTTTAAACAAAAGAGGAAAGAAAGGGGGAGAAGGGAAGGAAGTAAAAAAGGGGGCGAAGGAGAGAAAGGGACAAAGGGAAATAAGAAAAGGAAGGGATGAAGGAAGAAGCCGGGGGAAAAAAAAAAAAATTTTCTCCCTTTTCCCAACCCATTATGAAAAAAAAGTTAAAAAGGGATTAAATTATTACGTTAAATAGCCCCCAACGGGGGTAATTTTGTTTAAAAAATTAGGTTTTCGGTTTTTTGGAAATAAAAAAAAAACCAAACCCAAAAAAAAAGAAAAAAAAAAAAAAAAAAAAAAAAAAAAAAACAACCCCCCCAAAAAAAAAAAACAAAAAAAAAAAAAACCAAAAAAAAAAAAAAAAAAAAAACAAAACCCCAAAACACCAAAAAAAAAAAAACCAAAAAAACCAAACAAAAACCCCCCAAAACCCCCAAAAAAAACCCCAAAAACCCCCCCCCCCCAAACACACACAAAACCCCCAACACACACCAACCACCCCAAAACACACACACACCCCCACACAAAACCCCCACAACCCCACACACCCCACACAACCAAACACCACACACACAAAACACACACACACCACCCCACAACACACACCACACACACACAAAACACAACACACCCCCCACCACACAAAACCCCACACACACACACACACACACACCACACACACCACACAACACACACAACACACACACAAAACCACACACACACACACACACCCCACACCCCACAACACACACACACACAGATCAACGAAATTTTTTCATATCACAAAATTTAATGATGAATTGGAGGGAAAAATAATTAAACTCATTTTAATCTATTTTTAAAATTATATCTTTCCCTCAAATCTCTTTTCCTCCCTTTTTTCCCTCTCTCTTTTTCCTCTCTCTCTCTCTCTCTTTCTCTCTCTCTCTCCTCTCCTCTTTTCTCTTTTCCCCTCTCTCTCTCTCTCTCTCTCCCCTTCTCTCCCTCTCTCTCTCTCCCCCTTTTTGGTAAACAAAGAAAATTTTTAAAGGCTTTTCCCCAAAAAGATTTAAAAAAATAAGGGTGTTGGGCCCCTTTAGGGTTGGGGCCCAAAGGGGGTACGGGGGTTTTTTAAAACACATGAGAGACCCAGGTTTTTTTACATAATCTATCAAAGTATCTGAGAGAGAGAGAGAGAGAGAGAAGAGAGAGAGAGAGAGAGAGAGAGAGAGAGAGAGAGGGGGAAAATGGAGAGAGAGAGAGAGGGGAGAGGAGACAAAAAGGGGAGAGAGAAAAGAGAAAGAAAGAGAGAGAGAGAGAGGAAAAGAAGAATAAAAAAAGGGGAGAGAGTTTTTTTTGAAGAAAAAAAAAATAATAAAAAATTTATTTTTTTTTGCCGGGTTGAAAAAAAAAAAAATAAAAAAATAAAAAATTTTTTTTTATTCCCCCCGGGGGAATTTTAAAAGGAAAAAACGCAAACAAATAATTAAAAAAAATCTAAATTTTATTTAAAACAAGCAAATTAGTAAAAAAACTTTCAATTTTTTTTCCTTAAAACACTTAATGGAAAAAATTTTAAACCCCTTAAAAAAAAATTTAAAAAAAATTTAAAAGAAAAAAAAAATAAAAAATTTTAAAAAACCATAAAATTTTCTTTAAACAATTTAAATTAAATAAAATAATAAAGAAAAAAAAAGATAAAAAAATTTTTTAAAAATTTTAAAAATTTTCAACCAAAAAATTTTCTCTACCAAAAAAAAATAAATTAAATTTTAAAGCAAACGAAAAAAAATTTATAAAAAACAAAATTTTTAAAGTTTTGAAAAATTCCCGGGGCAAAACAAAAAAAATTTTTTAACAAAAAATTTATAAAAAACAAAAACAAAATTAAATTAAAAAAAAATTCGCCCCCAAAAAAAAAAAAAAACCAATAATAATAAAAAAAAAAAATTAAATTTAATTTTTAAAAAAAAAAAAAAAAAAAAAATGTTTAAAAAAATTAAACAAAAAAAAATGAATGAGGAAAAAAATTTTGAAAAAAAACCGAAAAAATAAAAATTGAACGGAAGTAAAAAGGGAAAGAAATTAAATTAAAACCAAAGAAGGAGGCAAAAAAGGGGGGGGAGAAAAGGAAGGGGAAAGAAATAAGAAAGAAAAAATAACGGAAAAAGAGAGAGGAGAAAAGAGAGAGAGAGAGATAGAGGGGAGAGAGAGAGAGAGAGAGAGAGGGGAAAAAGAGAGAGAGAGAGAGGCACGGGCCCCCAACCTTCGCCCTTAGGGGCGGGGGGCCTGTGGGGGCGTGGCCCCCGTGTCACGCTGGGGGGCACCACCTTGCCCTTTTGGCGGGGGCCTGTAGGGGCGTGGTTCCCGTGACACGCTGGGGGCACCACCTTCCCCCTTTTTTGGGGGGGGCCCTGTGGGGCGTGACCCCTTTGGACCGTTGGGCCCCCACCCACCTTGCCCTTTATGGCAGGGGCCCTTTTAGGGGGCGTGAGCCCCGCGCCCAAAAGCTGGGGGCACCACCTTCGCCCTTAGGCGGGGGCCCGTAGGGGCGTGAGCCCACGTCACGCCAAAGGCACCCCCTTCCCCCTTTATGGCAGGAGCCGTAGGGGCGTGAGCCCCGTGACCCCGCTGGGGGGCACCACCTTCCCCCCTTAGGCGGGGGCCCCTGTGGGGGGCGTGGGGTCCCGTGACACGCTAGGGGCCCCACCTTCGCCCTTAGGCAGGGACCTGTAGGGGCGTGAGCCCCCGCGTCACGCTAGGGGCACCCCCTTTTCCCCTTATGGGGGGGCCCTGAAAAGGGGTGGGGCCCCGTGTCACGTTTAGGGGAAACCACCTTCGCCCTTTTTTGGCGGGGGCCTGTAGGGGCGTGAGTCCCGGTCATGCTGGGGGCCACCACCTTCGCCCTTATGGCGGGGGGCCTGTAGGGGCGTGAGCCCCGTTTCACCTTAGGGGCACCCCCTTCCCCCTTATGGCGGGGGGCCGGGAGGGGCGTGGACCCGGGGCACGCTAGGGGCACCCCCCTTTGGCCCTTATGGCGGGGGCCCTTTTTAGGGGCGTAAAGTCAGGGCGCCCCCCAAGGGCACCACCTTCCCCCTTAGGGGCGGGGGGCCTGTTTAGGGGCGTGAGTCCCGTGCATGTAGGGGGCACCCCCCTTTCCCACCCTTAGGGCCCAGGGGCCTTTTGTGGGGGGCGTGAGTCCCAGCCCACGCTGGGGGCACCCCCTTCCCCCTTTTAGGCAGGGGCCTGTGGGGGGCTTGAGTTCCCTTTGTCACGCTAGGGGCACCCCCTTCCCCCTTTTTTATGGCAGGGGCCGGGAGGGGCGGGGAAGTCCCGGGGCCCACGTTTGGGGGGGAAAAAAATTTTTCGCCTTAGGGCCCAGGGGCCTGTAGGGGCGTGAGCCCCGTGTCTTTGTGGGGGCCCAACCACTTTCGCCCTTTTTGGGCGGGGGGCCTGTAGGGGCGTGAGCCCCGGGCGTAAACGCTAGGGGCACCCCCTTTGCCCTTATGGCGGGGGCCCGTAGGGGCGTGAGTCCCGTTTCACCTAGGGGAAACCCCCTTTCGCCCTTATGGCAGGGGCCTGTAGGGGCGTGAGTCCCCCCATCACGCTAGGGGAAACCACCTTCCCCCTTAATGGCGGGGGGCCTGTAGGGGCGGAGCCCCTTTGTCCCCACAAGGGCCCCAAACCTTCCCCCTTATGGCAGGGGCCTGTAGGGGCGTGAGCCCCCCGGTCAGGGCTGGGGGCCCCAACCTTCGCCCTTAGGGGCGGGGGCCGGTAGGGGCGTGAGTCCCGTGTCACGCTAGGGGCCACCACCTTCCCCCTTTAGGGCAGGGGCCTGTGGGGGCCCGTGAGTCCCGTGTCACGTAGGGGCACCCCCTTCGCCCTTTTTGGCGGGGGCCCTGTGGGGGTGGGGACCCGCGTCACGCTAGGGCCCCCACCTTCCCCCTTATGGGGGGGCCCGTGGGGGCGTAGTCACGCGCCCCGCCAAGGGCCCCCACCTTCGCCCTTTAGGCAGGGGCCTGTAGGGGCGTGATTCCCGCGTCACCTGGGGGCCCACCCCCTTCGCCCTTATGGTGGGCCTGTGGGGGCGTGAGTCCCGTGTCAGGGCTGGGGGCACCCCCTTTCGCCCTTATGGCAGGGGCCTGTAGGGGCGGAGTCCCGTGTAAACCGCTAGGGGCACCCCCCTTCGCCCTTTTTAGGGGCAGGGGCCTGAAAGGGGCGTGAGCCCGCTTTAACGCTAGGGGAAACCCCCTTCGCCCTTAGGCGGGGGCCCCGGTGGGGGGCGTGAGCCCCGTGTTACGTAGGGGCCCCACCTTCGCCCTTAGGGGCAGGGGCCGGGTAGGGGCGGGGGAGCCCCGCGTAACGCGGGGCCACCCCCTTTCCCCCTTTATGGCGGGGGGCCTTTAGGGGCTTTGGGGCCCCCGGTGTCACGCAGGGGCACCACCTTCCCCCCTTAGGGCAGGGGGCCTGTAGGGGCTTTGAGTTGGGGTCACGCTAGGGACCCCACACCCCCTTTGGCGCTTGGAACCACTGAGCTCTCTCTAGTAATCTGACCTCAGTGTTTGGAAACCCACACCCCGGCGCCTGCTTGGATCTGGGAAAAGGACCCCCTCTTCCCCCTTAAAATTCCAAATTTGGTCTCACGTGCCTTTTGGAGGGCCCTTGCCCCCTTTTTTGGGTCTTTTTTTGATCAATCCTTTAACCCAAGCTTTTTTTTACCCCAAACCCTGCAAACCCTTTTGGTGCCAGGAACCTTCAGGAAAAAAACTTGCTTTCGAAGCACCTCTCCACCCCCCCCCAAAAGCACACACTCAACCCCCTTCTACAGGCATGAGCCCCAGGGACCCCCAAAGGGACAGCCCCGCCAGCCCCGGGGCAGTCTTGGGGGGCAGACGAGCGCCCCCGCCGGGTGGGGGGACGGCGGATCTGAAGAGCACCGACGTGACCGCCATCATCAGGGACACTTCGGGGCCCGTTTGGGCCGCTGGTGGAGGGATGAGGGGACCCCAAGCAGGGGCCGGGCAGGGGGGCCCGGGGCCGGGGCAGGGGCCCTGTGCGCCGTAAAGGTCAGCGTTTACCCCCACGGGGTGTCGCTTTTCCCGGGCTTTTGGCGACGGAAAGCTACCTCTACTTGGGACCCCCGCTCCCCCAACCCCCTTCCCCCCCTTTCGCCGCCTTCTTCCCGCCCCACCACACGGCGAGGGAGGTGACGGTGGTGGGGGTAGATTTTCCAGCGGCGGGGCTTCGGGAAAGCTGGGGCCTCCCAAACCCCCTCCCCCTTCCCGGGACCCCGGGGGCCGCGGTAGGGAAAAGGGGAATCGTGGCGGTCGGGGCCCCCTTTTCAGGAAGCAAAATGGGCCAGGACACCGCCCTAAAGGGGCCGTTAGAACCGTGCGGGACATTTTGGGGGATTTCCCCCAAAACTACATGGGCCCTTTGGCCCCCCCACCACCAAGTCGCCAACGCCTAGCCCCCCCCTATGTGCCGGGCCCCCCCCAAATTCCCTTTCCCCCCCCCTCCTCTTCACCAAACACTTCCCCCCCCCTCCCCCCCCAAAACCCCAAACCCTTTACCCCCATCCAAGCCTGCCCCCCTCCCCCCCCCCCTTCAAAACCCCCCCCCGCCCCGGGGTCAAGGGGCAGGCTTAAAGGGGGCCCCCCCGGGGGAGGGGATCCCCCCCTTCCCCCCGGTGGGCCCCCCTTCTCCCCCCCGCTGAGAGGCCCCGCACCCCCTGCCCATCAAACCTTTATGGCGGGGAAAATGAAAAAAAGAAAAAAAAACAAAAAATTTAAAAACCCAAAAAAAAATAATTTAAAAATGAAAAAAAAAGATAAGAAAAAAGTGTGAGCTATAAAAAATATGATGGATTTTGAATGATTTCTTTTCTCTATGTAGGAGGAAAAATGAGCTTTTTTTCTTGGTTTTTCTGAAAGGGTAAAGTTTTAAATTTTATTACATCAGAATGTTATAATGGGCAATGTTATTATTGTGTGTTTAAACCGAACCTTTTTAAAATGATGGGGTTCAATCCGTTTAGCTAAAGAACCCCCACTAAATTTCACGCCAAATGCACTTGATTTCAAATCTGTTTGCCCAAACAAAATGAGTTTTTTTTATACATTTAAAAAATTAAAATACCCGGCATGGGGTTTCTTTTAAAAAAAACTTGAATGGAACAAAACTTTGCCTTGTGATTTGGGGGCAAAAAATTTGGTCCGTCGTGGGCTGTGCCTTTCTTGTATTCTACTTTTTTACTTGTTACATTCACAAGGGGGTTTTTTCATTTATTCAAAATCATTTATTTTCTTGACATTCATCGACTTTTTTTATTTATTATATAATTTTCTTCCATTTTGGTTTAAATTCACACATACATTCCCCTTTTTGCATTTTTTTTTACCCTGATGAGTATTATTTCCTTGGGCTTTATTTTATTGTGTCATGAGATTAAAGATGATAATTTAACGAAAGATTTAAAATGCATATATTTCATTTGTTATTTCTTTTTTGGGGTTTGGGGGCGGTATTTCTCTCTCTCTTCTCTCTCTCTCCTCTCCTCTCCTCTTCTCTCCTCTCTCTCTCTCTCTCTCTCTCTCTTTCTCTCTCTCCCCCCTCTCTCTCCCCCTCCTCCTCTCTCTCTCTCTCTCTCTCTCCCTTACTCCTTTCCGGGAGAGAGGTTTAATTTAAAAAGGGGATTTAAGAAAAAGTAGATCTTAAAATTTAAAGAAAAAAATATAAAAAGTAAAAAAGAGAAAAAAAAAAAAACCCACACACACACACACAAAACACACACACACACACAAAACAAAACACCACACAACACACACAAAAAAAACCCCAAAAAACACACACACACACACACACACAAAACACACACAACACACACACACACAAAAAAACACACACAAAAACAAAAACCCCACAAAAACACAAAAGCCCCCCACAACCACAACACACAAAATACAAAACACCCCCACACACAAAACAAAATTCTCAATATCCCAAGAAAAGGAAGGGTTTTTAAAAAAGGTTTAAAGGGGGTAAGAGGATTTTGAATACTTGAGGAAATATACAATAATCCCCCACAGGGCACCCTTTACACACACCTTTGTTGCAAAAAAATCATAAGTGTAATTGGGTCAGTAATGGTTTTCAACAAGGGGTTGGGGATTTTTAGTTAGGAAGATAAATGAAAGAGTAGAGCCAAACCCAAAACCGAGGACCTTTTTCCCCTCCCTTTTCCCCCTTTTAAGGGGGACCCCTTAATTAGGGGCACAAAGAGGTAAAAGGTTCCTCTTTCAGCGTTAAAAAACCCCAACCCCATCCCCTCTTTTGTTCTATTCTTTTTTTCTCTCTCTCTCTTCTATCCTCCCTTCTCTCTCTCTCTCTCTCCCCTTTTCTCTCTCTCCTTCTCCCCCTGTCTTTTCTCCTCTCTCTCTCCTTCTCTCTCCCCTCCTTTTTCAATTTTCCCCAACTTTTGGGTTTTTTCCCGGAAAAAATGTGAAACGACGAAGGGAAGGAAAAAAAAATAATGGTTTATGGTTTTAAAGAAAAAAAAAGCAAAGGGGTTTTTTGGAGGTTATTGGAAAAAAACTTTTTTTTGTAGTTTTGGATAGAGAGTGAGGGGGGGGGGCGGAAAAGGGGGAAAAAAAAAAAGAGTAGAGGACCATGGAGAAAGGGAAAAAAAAATTTTAAAAAAATTGGAGCAAGGGGGAAGGGAGGGGGAGGGAAAAAAAAAACACGGCAATTGGGAAAAGTAAGGGGTATTTTAGATGCAAAGAGAATAAGAAAAGAAAACATAAGACATTTTTTTAAAAACGGGGATTAAAATAAATTTTTGGTTGTTTTTGAAAAAGGGTTTTAAAAGGCCCCCGGGAGGGAATCCCAAAATTTTGGGGAAAAAAAAAAGAAAGTGTCAAAACAATTAATCGAAAAGTGTAAACCCTTTTTGTATTGAAGAGAGAGAGAAAGAGAGAGGAGAGAGGGGGAGAGGAGAGAGAGAGAGAAAAAGAGAGAGAGGAGAAAAGGGGAAGGGGAGAGAGAGGAGGAGAGAGAGAAGGGGAAGAGAGAGAGAGAAGGGGAAGAGGAGGAGAGAGAAGAGAGAGAGAGAGGTAAAAAAAAAAAAAGAAAGGGGAGACATGCAAAAAAAGAAAAAAATAAAAAAAACAAACAGATAAAAAAGAAAAGAAAGGGGACACCAAAAATAAAGGATGATATGAACGCCCCCGAAAAGGGAAAACAAGCGAAAACAAATAAAGGGAAACAAGGGAAAACGAAGAAGGGGGAAGACGAAAGATGAGGGAAAGGGAAAGGGGAGAGGAGGAGGGGGGGGAGGAGGAGGGGAGGAGGAGGAGGAGGGAGGAGGGGCAGCGTTCCGGAATAAAATGAGGGGGAAAAAAAAAGCTGAAGGGGGGGGTAAATTAAAACAGAAGGAAGGAAAAGGGAAAGAAGGCCCCAAAGACACAGAAACAAAAGAGAGAGAGAAGAAAAGAGAGAGAAAAGAGAGAAGAGGAGGGGATAAGAGAGAGAGAGAGAGAAGAGAAAGAGAGAGAGAGGAGAGGGGAGAGAGGAAAAGAGAGAAAAGGGAGAGAGAAGGGGAGAGAGAGAAGGGGTGGGGGGGGGAGAAAAGGGGATGGGGGGAGAGAGGGGGAGAGAAAAGAGAGAGGGGAGGAAAATGATAATAAAACTGCAACCATGATAAAAGAATATAACTTTTTTTCGAAACAGCAAATACGGTGCCCCCTTTAAAAATTATATCATTCCTTTTTGAAACTTGGAAAATTTTATGAAAATTTTTATTGAAAAAGTATTTAATTTTTTAAGGGAAAAAAAAGGTTTTCGGGTTTAGATGATTTTTTGCCTCACGATTAGTTTTGGTTTTTGTAAGGGGATTACCAAAACACCGCAAAAACCCAAAAACACACAAAAACACCCCACACACACACACACACACACACACAAAACACACAAAACACCCACACACCACCCCCACAGATGGCTGTCTGTTTCCTTTAAAAACCCAGCCCCCGTCCACCCGCAGTGAATGGGTACGGGTGTTAGCCGGGGTTTTGGGCCCGCCCCCCGGGGGGGGGATGGCTTCGGCCCCCCACTAAGGATGAAAAGAAAGGAAAAAATTTTTATGGAGGGCGGGGCCATACGAGGCAGCTCAGGCCCCGTAAAAAAAAAATACAAATAGATGAACACAACAACCCCACACCACACACCAAAACACACACACACCACAACACACCCCAACCCCACACACACACACAAAACACACACCACACCAAAAACAAACACACAAAACACACACACACACACACACACAAACACACAACACACACACACCACAAAACACAACAAACAAAACCCCACCCCACAAAAAAAAAACAAACCAACACCCCAAAAAAAAAACACGAAGAAAAATCCCCTTTGGCCTTTAACGCTGCTCTTTACCCCCAAAGGGCAAAAACGTTTTTTTTGGCCCTTTAAACTTGGGGTGGGGGAAAAATCATTGGCCCCCTTCCCCAGCTTTCATTTCATTTTTATTTTAAAATGGGGGGTGGTTTTTTGGTTTTTTTTCGGGGGTGGGGTACAAGTTTGGAGGGGCGAAAAGGTAAAAAAAAGGGGGTTTTTCTTTTAAAAAGTATTAAAGTTACAGCGTAGTTTCAAAATAGGGGTTTGAAATTTTTATGGGGAAATTTAAAAATTTTGGTAGTAGTAGGTGTATTATAGGTAGTGGTAGGGAGAGAAAAAAAAAGGATAGGGGTTTTTTTGGGGGAGAATAAAAACCCTTAAAAAAGGTATTACAAACTTTTTTATAAATAAAAGAATGGTTTAAAAATAGATTAAGATGTTTATTGAAATTTTCTTTGTGTTTCGTGAGTGTTTAAAAAAACCCGAGGTCCCCGGGGTTAAAAAAAAAAAGGGGCCCAAAAAAATGAAAAAAAGTTCCCCAATTTTCCCCTGAAATCCTTCTAAAAAAAAGGCCCCTTTAAAATGCCCTTAAAATTTTAGAAGGGTGTTTTTGGTTTTTTGGGTCCCCCGGCCCTAAACCGGCCCAATTTGTTTTTAATTATCCCAAAGCCCGATTTGGAAAAGGAAGAGAAAGGGGGGGGTTGAGAAGAAAAAAAGGTTTTAAAACGAAGAGAGGAAGAGGGGGGAGGAAAGAGGAGAAAAGAAAAAAAAATTTAAAAGGGGAGATAGAGAAGAAGAGGGAGAGAAGAGAGAAGAGAGAGAAAAGAAAAAAAGAGAGAGAGGGGGAGAGAAGAGAGAGAGGGGGAGGAGAAGAGAGAGAGAGAGAGAGAGGGGAGAGAAGAGGGGAGAGTAAGAGGGAGAGAGAAGAGAGAACCCCAGAGAAGAAGAGAGAGAGAGAGAGGAGAGAGAGAGAGAGGGGAGAGAGAGAGAGGGAAAATATATGGAAAAAAAGGGAAATTTTTTTTCTTTTTTAGGGGTTTCAAAAAAACTAAAAAAAATTTCCCCCATTTTATTTAAGCCATTTAAATTTTCCTTTTTTCGAAAAAATTTGGGGATTCACTTTTTTTTTCTCCCCTGAAACCATACCTTTCCATTTTCTCTCTCTTTTTTCCCCTCTCTCTCTCTCTCTCTCTCCCCTCTCTTTCTCTCTCCTTTGATCCTTTTTTCATACTTTTGCCAAAATTCCCCCTCCTCCTTTTTTCCTCCCTCCTCCCCCTCCCCTTTTATATAAACCCCGAAGACTCGTTAAAACAAAAAAACGGGCCCCCTGTTACCTCGGGGCCTCAGATGGCCGCTTTTATTGTTTACCTTTTTTTATTACCGTTAGGGAGGGTCATAACACCTCACCCCCCGTCTTTCCCTTAAAATCCTCCTTCCCCCGGCCCCCCCCAAAGTTTTTTGGGGTTTTTTGTTTTGTTTTTGTTTTTGTGTGGGGTGTGTGTGTGTTGTTTGGGGTGTGTTGGGGGGTGTGTGTGTGTGGGTGTGTGTGGTTGTTTTTGGAGGTCCCCCTTTTTGGGGTTTTTCTGATTTTAAAGTGAATTTATTTCAGGTTTCTTTTCTCTCTCTCCCTCCTCTCTCTCTCTCTCTTCTCTCTCTTCTCTCTCTCTCTCTCTCTCTCTCTCTCTCTCTCTCTCTCTCTCTCTCTCTCTCGCATTCTCTCACTTTTTCTTTTAATAAGGTAAGGTGACGCTTGGTACATTACCCTAATTAGTGAGGGGAAAGACAAGTATACAGGTAGTAATCTCATTAATTGGATGGTCGCTAATCCCAATAAGAAAAAATTACGAAATATGTGTAGGATCGACATGCCTATAATTAAAACTATACAAAACCGACCCTATATACATTTTGATATAACAAATCACTATTGGTCTCTTTGGAGGTGGTCACAGGCTCAAACTCGACTCGTATTGACTTTTGCTCGTATTTCAGTCTTTAATTCCCCTTATTGTTGTTTATCTCGTCTATCAGATAACACTCCACACAGGCACTTTTCTTATCGATGTTATGTCATCAAACTACGGCCCTTTCTCTCTCTCTCTCTCTCTCTCTCTCTCTCTCTCTCTCTCTCTCTCTCTCTCTCTCTCTCTCTCTCTCTCTCTCTCTCTCTCTCTCTCTCTCTCTCTCTCTCTCTCTCTCTCTCTCTCTCTCTCTCTCTCTCTCTCTCTCTCTCTGTTTATCATTCAAAATAACCAAAAACACTGATGAGAAACAAAGGTAAACAAATTTGAGACGTATCGTAACCTGGTCTGATGTAAAAGTTTAGGGTTAGGCAAGAACACACGCCAGACGCGCCTCAGCTGATGTCCCTGGAAGACATCGAGGAGCCCACCTACGAGTGTTCTCCAAGGGCGTGCTGAGAGCCGTGCCATTAGTAATAAGTTAAGACTGTATGAGCGCACCACAGCCAGAAAACCTAGGCCAACTATGCAACTGTGTGATAAAGATGAGAAACTTCGGGCTTACACAGCGACAAAACGACATACCACACACACACACACACACACAAATTGGTACTCCGTAGTGTAGTGGTAGCACGCTCGGTTCACAGCCGGGAAGTCCCGGGTTCGATCCCCGGGCAGAGCGGAGATAGATGGGCTGTTTCTTTCAAACCCTAGCCCCTGTCCACCCAGCAGTGAATGGGTACCGGATGTTAGCCGGGGGTTTGTGACCCGCCTCCCGGGGTGCTGGCTTCGGCCAACACTAAAACTAAGGATGAACGATAAAACTGTTGATATGGAGAAGGGGCCATACGAACATTGCTCACAGGCCCTGTAAAATACAACTAGATGAATCATGATGAGAGATGATGAGAGAGAGAGATGATGAGAGAGAGAGATGAGAGAGGAGAGAGAGAGAGAGAGAGAGAGAGAGAGAGAGAGAGAGAGAGAGAGAGA
>JACEEZ010000512.1:139604-144604 GCA_016584305.1 Chionoecetes opilio
GTGGGGCTCATTTGAGGCTCTATAGTGCCCCTCTCGGGTTTTTGGGGGGGGCTCCCTGAGGCCTATAATCCCCCTCTGTGGTTTTGGCGGGGCCATGAGGCTTTAAATCCCCCCCCCCTTTTGGCCTGGCGGGGCTAAATGAGGCTTTATAACCCCCCCTCGGGTTGGCTTGGCGGGGCCACTGAGGCTCTATAATACCCCCTCTGGGGGCTTGGCGGGGCTAAACTGGGGCCTAAAAACCCCCCCCTCTGGGGGATTGGTGGGGCTCACTAGGCTCTATAATCCCCCCCCTGTGATTTGGGCCCGGAGCTCACTGGGCTCTATAATCCCCCTCTGTGGTTTTGGCGGGGCTCACTGAGGCTCTATAACCCCCCCCTCTGGGGTTTTGGGCGGGGCTAAATGAGACTCTAAAATTTTCCCCCCTTGGGGCTTGGCGGGGCTCACTGAGGTCTATAATCCCCCCTTGGGTTGGCGGGGCTCCTGGGGCTCTATAATCCCCCTCTGGGTTTGGCGGGGCTAAAGGAGGCTCTATAATCCCCCTCTGTGGTTTGGGCGGGGTCACTGCCCGCTCTATAATCCCCCTCGGGTGGTTTGGGCGGGGCTCAATGAGGCTCTATAACCCCCCCCTTAGTGGTTGGGGCGGGGCTCACTGAGGCTCTAAAATCCCCCCTCTGTGGCTTGGGGGGCCCTCATTTGAGGCTCTAAATCCCCCTCTGTGGCTTGGGGGGGCCCTCACTAAAAGGCTCTAAAATACCCCTCGGGGGGCTTGGGGGGGCCCCAAGGGGGGTCTATAAATCCCCCCCCTGTGGTTTGGGGGCGGGCCACTGACGCTCTATAACCCCCCTCTGTGGTTTGGCGGGGCTCATGACGTTTCTAAATCCCCCTCTGTGGCTTGGGGGGGGAAATGAGGCTCTATAACCCCCCCTCTGTGGCTTGGCGGGGTTTCACTGAGGCTCAAAAATTTTCCCCCTCTGGGGTGGGGGGGGTTCATGGGGCTCTAAAATTTCCCCCCTTTTTGGGGTTTGGGGGCGGGGCTAAACTGAGGCCCCTATAATCCCCCTCGGTGGTTTTTGGCGGGGGCTCCCTGGGGCCTATAATCCCCCCTCGTGGTTTGGGCGGGGCTAAATGGGGGCCTCTATAACCCCCCTCTGTGGTTTTGGTGGGGCTCCCTGAGGCCTATAACCCCCCCTCTGGGGCTTGGGGGGGCCCCACTGAGGCTTATAATCCCCTCTGGGGTTTTGGGGCGGGGCCCACTGAGGCTCTTTTAATCCCCCCCCCCTTGGCTTGGGGGGGCTCACTGAGGCTCTATAACCCCCCCTCGGTGGCTTTGGGTTTTTTGGTTCCTCACTGAGGCTCTATAATTCCCCCTCTGTGGTTGGCGGGGCTCACTAAAGGCTCTAAAAATCCCCCTCGGGTGGTTTTGGGGGGGCTCACTGAGGCTCTATAATCCCCCCCGGGTGGCTTGGGGGGGTCACTGAGGCTTGTCAAAAGTTGTGGTTTTTAAACCCCCCGCGGGTTTTACTAAACTTTTTGGGTTTTCCCCTTTTTAGGCACCTGTGACCCAGCTTGGCGGCGTTTGGGGTTGGGGTGGTGGTGGGGGTTAGTGGTGGGGGGGGAAAAGTGGGGTGGTGGGGGTTTGGTGGTGGTGGTAATAGTGGTAGTGGTGGTGGGGGGTGATAGGGTGGCGGTGGTGGGATGGTTATGATTAAACCCTTTTTATTTTCACCTTTTTCCCTGGTAATTTGTTAGGCGATTTTTTTAAAATTATTTTTTTTTTCAGGGGGTTTTTTTGTGTGCCCTTTGGGGTTTTTTCTATGTTTGATTATTAGGCTATTGATTTTTTGTTCTCTCTTTCTCTTTTTCTTTCACACACCACACACACACCCCCACCACACCCCCACACCACACACACAAAAAAAAAAAAAAAAAAAAAACCCCCCAACCACCCCCCACCATCACACCCAACCCCCCCCCTTTCTTTCTCTTTTTTCGCCTTTTTCCCTTTCCTTTCCCCCTTTTTTCCATCCGGGGCCCCAAATTCTTTTTTTTTCCCTCCCCCCCGGCCCCCCCCCTCCCCCCCTTTTCCCCCTTCCCCCCTCCTGGGCACTGGGAGAAAAGGAAAGGGGGCCGAAACCCCCCAAAAGGGGAAAAAAGGAGGGTTAAAGGGGGGTTTTCCCCCAAAGAGCAAGGGGAAGGGGAAAGGGAAGAAAAGAGAGAGAAAAGAGAGGAGAGAGAGAGAGGGGAGAGAAAAGAGAGAGAGAAGAAAAAGGGAGAGGGGGGGGGAAATTTTTAAAAAAAAAATTTTAAGTTTAAAAAACCAAAAATCTTTTTCCCCCTTCCCCTTTTTTTTTTCCCTTTTTCCCTTCCCTTCTCTCTCCCCTCTCCTCCTCTCTCTCTTCCATCTCTCTCTCTCTCTCCTTTTTCTCTCTCCCCTTCTCCCTTCCCTCTCTCCTCTCCCTCCCCTTCTTTTTGCTCTCTCTCTCTCTCTCCCCCTTTTCTCCCCTTCTCTCCTCTCTCTCTCTCCCCCCTTCCTCTCTCCCCTCTTTCTCTCTCCCCTTTTCCCCTTTTTTTTTAGAATATAACGCGAAAACACTAATCACATAATAACACTATAAAGGTATCCCCTTTGGCTGGCTTTTTTCCTTAGGCCTTCCCTGACATGCCCCCCCTTCCCTTGCCCAAACCTGGGAAAAGGGCAGACAGGGACAAGGGGTGGGTATGGTTTAAAAAGGGCCAGGTGGGGGTTTTAAAAGGGGGATGGAGGGTTTTTTTGAAGGAGTTTGGGTGTGGTGATTTTTGAGATGGAAAACCCTACGACAGACTGGCTGTGATATGGATGTGATGGGGGGTTTTTGGGGGTAAATAATAAAAATGGTGGATGGATAATGGATGGTGAGGGAAATGTGTTTGATCGTGTGTTTTTTTTTTTTTTTTCTTTTGAGATTTTTCCCTTTTTTCCCTTTTTTTCCGTTTTTTGCTACCCCCATTGTCTTTTTATCCATCCTCGATCGATTTTTTATTTTCTAACTTTTTCGGGTTTGAGTTTTTTCTACCCATCATTCTTTCCTATCCATCCCCATTGATCGATTATCTATGTATCTTTATGTCTATTATCCGTCAGGGTTTTTCATGGGGTGGGTTTCGTTGGGCAGCGTTGCCCTGAGTGACCCCCATCCAGAAAAGGACCATCACCGCATTGAAAAAAAGGGTTAATAGCCCCGCAAATTTAAAACCCGGGGGCGGGCCCAAGGATTACGAACACGGGGCCCCTCAGTGTTATGAATAAAAGATTAGCCGTGTGTGTGGGTGTTTTCTTGCTCTCTACTTGGGCTTTTTTAAAAGTGAATAATAAAGGAAAAGGGGGAAAGGGGAAAAATATTGTAAAATTTTTTAAGGGATTAAAGATTTTTTTGGATTAATTTTTTTTTTTTTGTTCACAGGTGAGTTTTTGGGAAGGGGGATCCGGTCTGCAGGTACTGTGTTTTGTGTATTGTGTGTGGGGTGGGGCTTTTGGCGTGTGCGGGCGTGTTTTGTTTGCCGTGGGCGGTGCGGTGTGGGGTGTGTGGGGTGGGGGGGTGTGTGTGTGTGGGGTGGGGTGTGTGTTTGTGGGGGCGTGGGGTGTGGGGATATTTTTTAGTTATAAGGGCAAAAAGGGTTTTGGGTTTTTCATCGATAGCTTTTATAAAAAAAAAAATAGACTTATCGGCATTTTTCTGATAATAAAAAAACCCCCACGCACACACACAAAACCACACGCCCCCACCACACACACACACACCCCCACACACTTTACACACACCCCACCCACACCCCCCACACACAAAAACACACACCCCACACACCCCACACACACACCCCCCACACACACACAACACACACACCCCGCACAAACCACTTTAAAACACACCAAGGGAAATGCTTTCTTTTAAAATCCCCACTCGTTTTCTTTGTGCTTTCTTTTTTTTCTGTTTTTTATTCTCTCTATAATTTTATTCCCCCCCCATTCCCTTCCTCCCTTCCCCTTCCCCTTCCCCCCCTGTTGCCCTCACTCCCCTCAAAGGGCCCCGTAAGTCACCCTGATCGATGCGTCTTTGTACCTCGTTTTCTTTGGTTTCCCGGGGGCTTTTCTAAATTGGCTCCCCTCTTTTTTTTTTTTATTCCCTTACGTCTTCCTTTTTTAGGGGCTGGGAAAAAAAGCGGGGGTTTGTGTTTACTATTTTTGTTTTTGCCCCTTTGGGAGTTCCCTTTTATGTAAAAAAAAAAAAAAAAAAAAAAAAAAAAAAAAAAAATAAAAAAAATAAAGGGGTCGTTAATTTGGGGCCCAAAAATTGTTCGCTTCCCCCCGGGTCCCCCCAGAACAGTTACCCAATTATCCACAGCCTTCCCTTTTTGGGTTTCGTTTAGGAAAAATCTAATTCGTTGCCTTTAAATTTCGAAAAACCCGGGGTCATTATACCCACACCATTACCCCAAAATATTTTATCATCATCTCCCCCCAACTCACCAAACACCACATTTCCTAAATACAAATTTTCACCCCAATCACACCACCATCACCACCCCCTTTCAGTAACAGTAATAAAAAATAGTAATACTCCGCCGCCAACAGGGAAAAATATCAATACGAAAAAAAAACACAAAAAAATAATTTTAGATGAAATATGGCAATTGGGGAAAAAAAAAAAAAAAAAATCCCCAAGCAACTAAAATACAGGGGACACACACACACACACCCCCCAAAAAAAAACAACCCCCACCCCACACAAAACCCCAACCCCACACACACAAACACACACAAACACACACACACACCCACACACGCACCGCCCCCACCACACACACACACACCACCACACCACAACCCCAACAAACACACAACACACACACACACACCCCCACACACACCACACACACACCCCCCACACACAAAAAACCCCCACACCCCACACACACAACCACACACACCACACACCCAAAACACACCAAAAAAATTATATAAC
>JACEEZ010000513.1:0-17700 GCA_016584305.1 Chionoecetes opilio
GAAAAACCGCCGGGTCCCCAAAAAACCCCGGGGGAAACCCAGGGGGCACCGCCTTGACCAAATTTTAAAAAATTCAAACCAATAACAAAAAAAAGAAAACCCAATTAAACCAAAAGGGGAATATAAAATTAGAGTGGTTAAGGGGGAAAAACAACAAATCCTTTTTGGGACAATCAAATGTGAAAATTTTAAAATTACAGATTGACCTATTTAAAATCTAAAATTTACCTTAATTTGAAATAAAAAAATTTACCCAATTTTGAAATTTTTAAAATGGACATAATGAAATTAAAGGGGTATATAAACCCCAAATGTGAGATTTTAAATCTAAATTTAATATAAATTTAAATTTTACCAATTTTAAATTTAAATTAAATAAATACAATGTGATATATAGGGAAATTTAAATGTATAATATACTTTAAAAGGGAATTATATAATATACATGATATATTACATTAAATTGCTTACTGTACATTGACCTATTATGACAATCGACTGTGAGCCATATTGATTACAAGTGTAAAAGCTTTGCCAACTCAATGTGAGCCAGTCACACCAGTTCTACAGTGACTATTACTCACAAGGATATAATGCAATACTTGACTTTCAACTAGGGCATGACTACAAGAGTTATCCCGACCATCTATTGAGCCTATAGTATGACATCACAAGTGAGCCATATATGACAATCTACATGTGAGTCCTTATATACAACTACAATGGAGCCTATCCTAGACATCTACAAGGGCCTATATATGACATTCAAAGTGAGCTATTATGACATCTACAATGAGCTATATATGACATCTACAATTGTGAGCCTATATATGACAATCTACAATGTGAGCCTATATATGACAATTTTACATGGACCTATATATGACAATTTTACAAAGTGAGCCTATATATGACAATCTAATGTGAGCCTATATATGACAATCTACAATTGAGCCTATATATGACCATCTACAAGTGAGCCTATATATGACAATCTACAATGTACCCTAAAAATACCAATCAAACAATGTGACCTAATATGAAATCTACAAGTGAATAATGACAATACAATTGAGCCTATATATGACATTAAATGTGAGCTATATATGACAATCTACAATGTGAGCCTATATTGGACAATCTACAATGTGAGGCCTATATATGAACAATCACAATGTGACTATATATGAAAATCTACAATGTGAGCCTATATATGACAATCAAAATGTGAGCCTATATATGACATCTACAATGTGAGCCTATATATGACAATCTACAGGTGAGCCTATATATGACAATCTACAATGTGAGCCTATATATGACAATCTACAATGTGAGCCTATATATGACCATCTACAAGTGAGCCTATATATGACAATCTACAATGTGAGCCTATATATGACAATCTACAGAGTGAGCTAATATGACAATCTACATTGAGCCTATATATGACAATCTACAATGTGAGCCTATATATGACCATCTACAATGTGAGCCTATATATGACAATCTACAAAGTGAGCCTATATATGACAATCTACAATGTGAGCCTATATATGACAATCTACAATGTGAGCCTATATATGACAATCTACAATGTGAGCCTATATATGACAATCTACAATGTGAGCCTATATATGACAATCTACAATGTGAGCCTATATATGACAATCTACAATGTGAGCCTATATATGACAATCTACAAAGTGAGCCTATATATGACAATCTACAAGTGAGCCTATATATGACAATCTACAATGTGAGCCTATATATGACAATCTACAATGTGAGCCTATATATGACAATCTACAATGTGAGCCTATATATGACAATCTACAGAGTGAGCCTATATATGACAATCTACAAAGTGAGCCTATATATGACAATCTACAATGTGAGCCTATATATGACAATCTACAATGTGAGCCTATATATGACAATCTACAAAGTGAGCCTATATATGACCATCTACAATGTGAGCCTATATATGACAATCTACAAAGTGAGCCTATATATGACAATCTACAATGTGAGCCTATATATGACCATCTACAATGGGGCATCTGATGCAATGGACGGGAACGACACGCAAGGGACATGTTATTGCCCTAATGCCACAACTTATCATTTCTCATTCTAGTAGGTTTGATTAAATGTTAGTAAATGTGAGTTAGCAATAGCGTTGGTATAGTTTTGTAGTATCTATTTCAAAGCTTATATTGAAAGGGTTCGCTAGTGCTTCGAACTCATTAACAGCTTCGCAGAGGATTGTGGGTAGAATATCTGAACATATTTTTTGTTTGCTAAGTAGTTTATGGGTTGTTGAAGGACTGGTTTGCTTTGTTAGCAGTGGGGTAGCTAGGTATCTACCAATGGGAGGGAACCTGGGGGGCACTAGGCAAGCGGAGCTCAAGACTCTGATGCCACATAGAAGTATATATTCTAGGATCAGATCAGTGGTGGGTATTAGAGCATTATACAGAATACGGTAGCCATGGCCATTAGGGGGGCACCTGGGGGGGGGGGCACAGGATTCATGGGTGGGCACGTGCCTCCCCATTCCCCCCGTAGCTACGCCAAAGCTGGAGGGGGCCCGAAATACCTGAAAGCCCAGGGGCCCGGCCATGGGTTAATACGGCCCTGCATACAGCCAAACTAGTGTGTCTTATCTCCAATCTATGTTTATCCAGATGTTCTTTACTGATTAACATTTCCCTTTCCGTTATCACCTCTATACTAAGTCAGTTACAAGTGTCTTTAGTTCCATTGAAAAAACTGTGTTTGTTTTTTTTTTTTTTTTTATTCTATCGGGCCTCCAGCAAGGGAGGTCCACGGGCTAGCTTGAGCCCGTCAGAGAGAAGCTTAAGGGAAAGAGTTGTGTGTGTGTGTGTTGTGTGTCACCCCAGTTGTATCATACAGGGCCTCAGGTGTGTGTGGGTGTGTGTATTTGATAAAGTTTGTGTTTATATTGTATAGTGTGTACATTGTTTGATAAAGGCATGGCACACTACCTTAATATCACAAGCACTGAAATAGTTAAGGAATAATAGTATGTGTGCAGATTTATCTTACCCTGCCAAATCAGTCGACTACTAGATGACTAAAGATGACAACTCTTTAATTAAATCCTCGTCACCCAGCACATACCCGTGAACTCCAGTATAACATCACAAACTACTACCAAGATAACAAGCTGTACATAACCTATCCTTCTGCACCGTTACTCCCACAGACCTTCAAACCACGCCACAATGGTAGGGAAACAAAACATTACAGCAGCAAGACCTCAACCCCTTCACGCACAGATCTTTCCTTTGCTATATAAAATAGTCTGTTATCAAGCCATACAATTATGAAAAATTGACTGAATGTACCAAATTAGTTGGTGGACAAAAATACTAAACAGGTCACATCTATAAAATACTGCTTATAGTCACTAAAAATCGCCTAATGGTACCCAAATTACAATGGAAATTACGTGCTGGGCCTCAAGGGGTTAATAAGTATAATACTCGTACTCACAGCGGGTCCAGGGCGGCGGTATAGAAATAAAAGAGGAACCAGGGAACGAACAGGAATAATCGATGACGGGCACCAGGAACTAAATGAAGAGGCCACTCGTACCAAACTTCCTCACGGTGACTCGCAGCCTCGGAGCCTCGACACCCGCGACCCCCTGAAAATAGACCCTTCTGAAACACGGCCATTGGGTTGGTGAGGGTCGTTCAGTGTTTCATGAGGCAGGAGTTAGTACGTAGTTTGGATAGTCGTAGTTATTTTAGTTGTATGAATTTTATTGTTTGTGAAGCTATATATGACTTTGTGGCATAATTGATAGAGATATAAGTAAGTAAGATATAAGTAAGATACAAGTCGATGACACTGAAAAATGATAACATTTAGTATAGCATGGATAACATCGAGTAATGAACATATTAATTCCTTACCTTCCTAGATATTGGCTATCACGTCAGCTTCATATCACCATTACAACCACTGGGTAGTTAGTGTAATAACCACATAATTATCGACTGTGTTTATTAGTGAGTCATTTACTAGATACACCGTTACATGGTTGTTACCATAGACGGTCGTTGCATTCCACACCCACACTGACACACACTTCCACCACCTTCAGTCTTTGATCCTTCGGGAAGAGTGATTTGCAACATTTGGCAAGAACAAATTTTGAAGATAATGAAATACGTAAAAATCAAGTGAAGTGAAATGAATAAAATATGAATGAAAATTATATAGCTTGTGTAATTTTTCTAACCAATATATGTAGTTATAGATGCAGTGATTAAAGTGACGTTAATACACAACAACCATCGCCGAGAATATAATAACTCTTTACATTTGATTCGCTCTATTTCTTGTATGACACTCGTACACATACATAGGCTACTCAGGCGGCTAAAAACGTGCATGAAACAAAACTATACAATTGTTGATATACGTATTTATTTGTCCTAGAGTGTCTCAATGGTGAAGTGGTCTTTAACAAATCTTATTAATCTTCGAATCCCAGACGTGCCAGCCGACTAAAAAGAGTAATGCCAGTCGCCGTGCCAGTCGAGTAAAAACAAAAAAGTTTACTCAGCATTTCTCACCACTAGCAAAGACGTAAATGATTCACTGTGAAATTTCCCCGATTTAGTGTGCGACAGAACACATGTGACATTTATTTGACTTCCGTTACACTATCATAGAGGTGCGTCTATGCTTCCTAGCCGATATGAAATCATGGGTAAAGTGCAAAACCTACGCGTAAAAACGTAAAATTATTATATAATATACAAATGTTTACACCAAACTTCATTCCTTAGTTACTACCCCAAAACTGACTTAGAAAATACTGAAACGTTGGCGATCACTGGCACTACGACATTAATGGCCTCACTTCTTAACTGACGGGCAAAGGGATGAGCAACTACAACCAACACAAGAAACTACACTTCCACGTCCTCAAAGAATAATAATTACCGAGTGGGTAGTGGCTGAACAAGAGGGGAACAAAAAGAAGACAAAAATATGTGAAGGAATATTAGAGATAGCAGACAGGCAGGCGAGCGAGCGAGCGGGGAATGCATGAAAGAAACACAGATCAAGATAGTCTTGTGAACTGCTGTACTGAAAATGAACATATTACAAATGGAAGTATTTTTCCCAGCGCGGGTTCATACACAGGGAGGCGAGGTCCACAGAAAACGGACTGGAAGGGTTTGGTGACGGGGAAGACTGCGGCAAAAATTAAGATGCCACGCCAGTGTACTATGTAAGTGTAGAAAAATACTCCGGCCAGTCATAGGAGAGGGAAGGCTATAGGAAGGCGAGGCAGTAGTTTGGAGATTGAATAAAACAAAAAAATGAATACTACACCGACAAAACAAAAATGAGACCGTCGCAGCCACTGAAGCAGCACCCGCGCACACATGTAGTTTCTGAACCTTGGCTTGCACCAGTGTCTCTTAACCTCTTTACCACCACGCCCCCTTTAGTAGTTGGTCCTTGCCTCAATGCCCCCCCCCCCCCTTCACATCTTCAACCAAGACATTTCAAAATAGTCCTAAATCATAAAGAAATACTGAAAAAAACGTGTTAAACACTTTTATTGTGCACATAACTATTCATTAACGCCTTGCATGTACCCAACAGATTAAGTTAGATCACGTTTATAAGCCGCCGCACTCCAGAATCTACGCGCGCTACGCTACGTGTGTGTGCTGCCTCCGTGTCTTTGTCTACGCTGCAGTGGTTATTCAGTTAGGTACCGCAGACCCTAAGCTCTGCTACGTAGGCCACGCGCTATGTAACGAGGCCACATTAGCTTCAGATTGCCTGGGGAGCGAATTTTTCAAAGTGGCGGGGTGAGGAGAGTGGCGTCATCTGTCAAGGCCATCACACGCTGTCTGTCCCTTGATTTTACACCTGTGGTGCAAACAGCTAAATATGGAGGAACTTATTGAAAAATGAAGAAGTGCCCCTGCAGCTTATATACTATATACTTATACTGTGAGGGTGATAGTCGAAAATATTGTTTGAATTTTTATTCATCGTTTCAAAGTTCCTGTACCAGATGATGGTACTCGCCAAAATGTTCTCTTTTCAGGTTTGTTTCGTGCACCCACTTCCTCCTCTTCTTGGACAATACCAAAGTCAGCAACATCATTTCTTCATCTGACTCATCAGTCATCACCGCACCACAGACCACCACTGGCCATCTTGAATAGTAGCATGTAACTGAGGGCATAGCTTGAGATATGTGTCTTATGGTGTACGGACGAAATAGCGTGCATAGCTAGCACAGATACGTAGCGTGGCTCGCGTAGCTTCTGGTGTGCGGTGGCCTTCGCTTCAAGCGAAGGGATAATAAATAATAATAATTAAAGAAAGCATTAATAATAATTAGGGTGCGACCGCACTGGGAACGAGAAAGCGAGCGAGAGCTTTATCAAAAATAGATAACCCTCAGGCCGTATAATAATAATAATAATAATAATAATAATAATAATGATAATAATAACTGAAAATTATATCAATAACATTAATAATAGTAATAATAATGATAAAAATAATGATACGAATAATTATAATGATTATGATAATGATAATTATAATGATGATAGTAATAACGGTACCTAATTTTGATAAGATAATAATGATAGTAATAATAATACCTAATGATAATTATAACAATAATAACAATAATGATAACAGGACTAACACTAATATCAATAATACTAATAATTTAATTTAACCTAACACTAATATCAATAATAATAGTGATAATGATAATGATGAAAATAATAATAGTGATAATAATAACAATAATGATAGTAATGATATTAACATAACATAATATTGCATAAAAGTCTGAAGAGTTAGTAAAACATGACAAGGCGTCGCCGCAGAGTTTATCACGCACACTTGCTGCTCTGTAGCGACTTTCTTCGTTCACCCTCGCGAGCGAGCTGCAAGTTAAATACTTCAGTTTTTCCTTTTTCTCTCTTGCCGAGAGACGTTGTTGCTGCCGTTGTCGTTGTAATCGCTATCGCCGTTGCCGCTGCCTTTGCCGCTGTTGCCTTTCTCGTCGTTACTTTTGGCCCTGCTGCTGCTGCTGTTACACGTGTATTGTTTTTGATAGCAATACTGTATTAATGGTGGTGGTGGGTTGTTGGGTTCAGTATTCTCCCCCTACGCGCACCTCACATACCGCAGTATTGCCTCCAATAACAGCCCGTCAGGGTGGCTCAGTGGTCGCGACTTGGGTTCCCATGCACCGTCCCTGCGTTCGAATCCCACTCACTCTCTCTCTCTTCCTCCCTTCTTCCTCCTCTCTCTCTCTCTTCTTCTCTTCTTCCTCCACTCTCTCTCTCTCTTCCTCCCTTCATCCCCCTCTCTCTCTCTCTTCTTTCCTTCTTTCTTCTCTCTCTCTCTTCCTTCCTTCTTCCTCCTCTCTCTCTCTCTCTCTCTCTCTCTCTCTCTCTCTCTCTCTCTCTCTCTCTCTCCTCTCTCTCTCTCTCTCTCTCTTCTCTCTCTCTCTCTCTCTCTCTCTCTCCTCTCTTCTCTCTCTCCTCTCTCTCTCTCTCTCTCTCCTCTCTCCTCTCTTCTCTCCTCCTTTCTCTCTCTTCTCTCTCTCTCTTTCTCTCTCTCTCCTCTCTCCTCTCCTCTCTCTCTCTCTCCTCTCTCTCTCTCTCTCTCTCTCTCTCTCTCTCTCTCTCTCTCTCTTCCTCCTTTCTTCCTCCTGACTATAAGATTGTAGTGGTGGTTATTATATAGACAGTATGGACAGATTATATAACTATGGGAAGGATTACTGCTAGAAGAGACAAGGTATTACGTTGTGAGAGACAGTGAGATGAAGAGATAATAGCAAAGGAGAGATCGATCGATGTGTGTGTGTGTGTGTGTGTGTTGGCAACTCTAACCCACTGTCTCTCTCTTCCCTTCTTCCCTCTCTCTCTCTCTCTCTCTCTCTCTCTCTCTCTCTCCTCTCTCTCTCTCCTCTCTCTCTCCTCTCTCTCTTCTCTCTCCTCTCTCTTTCTCTCTCTTCTCTCTCTCTCTTCTTCCTTCTCTCTCTCTCTCTCTTTTTCCCTTCCTCCTCCTCTCTTCTCTCCTCTCTCTCTCTTTCCTCTCTCCTCTCTTTCCCTCTCCTCCCTCCTCTCTCTCTTCCTCTCTTCTTCCTCCTCTCTCTCTCTTTTCCCTCCCTTCTTCCCCCCCTGCTCCCTTCCCCTTCCCTCCTGACTATAAGGTTTGTAGTGGTGGTTACACGCGGAAGAGGAAGGCTTCCTGCGGGACGTCACCGACCGTGCTGCTTCGCCCCTGCAAGCCTTGAGCAGCCTTTTTGGAGAGCTCGGGGAATTTGCAGATTTTGATTGCGGATTATTTAAAAACGGCTGACTGGATGCAAAAGGTGACAAATTTTTGTTGATATCTCGCTTATGGCTAAATTTTGGGATTGCATTAAATCAGGAATATGAAATTTGTCTGGCGATTACTTAATTGAGGCAGTGACAGGTGTGAGGGGAAAGGGTGTAGGAGGTAAAGTAAGGTGAGTTAGGAAGGTAATAGGAAGAGGGAAGGGAGGGAAAGGGTGAAACCCGAAAAAAACTGAAGAAAAGGGAAGAAATATGTGTTTTTTTAAGGGGAGAGGGAGGGAGGGAATGAGAAGAAGAGAGAGCTAATAGAGAGCTAGAGAGAGAGAAAAGAGAGAGAGAGAAGAGAGAGAGAGAGGAGAGAGAGGAGAGAGAGAGAGAGAGAGAGAGAAGAGAGAGAGAGAGAGAGAGAAGAAGAGAGAAGATAAAGAAAAAAGGGGGAAGGAAAGAGAAAAACGGATAAAAAAACCAGATAAACCGAAAAATAAAAAAAAACATAAATTACATATATATATATAAACACGCAAACACAAAAAAAAAAGAAGAAAAAAAGGGGAAAAAAACAGGCGTGATAGCGTGGTGGCGAAATGTAAGAAAGGTAAATATATAAAATAATATTTATTGAAGACCGTTTACTCCAACGAAATCAAGAACGCGTTTTATGTTTTTCCGGCCAGAAACCTCACATCCGCCCTTTTGCCTTCCTCCACCCTTCGCCCCAGAAAGATTACCACCATCCCCAACCATTTCACCCCTTCCATGAACCCCCAATCACCCTCCCTTCCAAAAACACCATTTTCCACCTAAAAAACCTTCCCCAAAATTATCACCACCCCATTACCATTCCCAAACACCTTCCAATCATATACCATCACCACAACACCATTAATTCCCCTACCATCAAACACCATTATTCCTCACACACAACATTACCCACCATATACCATCCCCACAACCATTACCACCACCATATCCATCACCACAGCCACCATTATCACCATCATATACCATCACCAAAACAAAACACCTTATTTCCACCAATACCATAAACCACAAAAACCATTATCTCACCATATACCATCACCACAACCAAACCCACCAACCATTAACCCACCACCTATACCATCACCACAACACCCTTATCACACCAATACCTCACCACAACACCATTATCCCCCCATATACCATCACCACAACACCTTTATAATCCCACCACCCTACAACCATTCCACCACAACACCATTAATCCCACCTATACCATACCCCAACACCATTATCCCCACCATATACCATCACCACAACACTTATCACAACTATACCATCACCAACACCATTACCCACCTTATACAATCACCACAACACCATATCACCCAATTCCATCACAAAACACCATTATCACACCAAAATACCATCACCACAACACCATTTATCCCCACCATATTCTCACACAACCAATTATCACCACATTACCATCACACAACACCATTATCCCCACCATATTACCATCACCAAAACCCATTTCCCAATCTATCTCACCAAAACCAAAATAAACCAATTCACACCACAACACCATTATCACCATCATATCCTCACCAAAACACCATTATCACACCATATACATCACCACAACACCTTTAAATCCCACATATACATTCACCACACACCATTATCACCATCATATACCTTTCCACAACACCATTTTCACCACATATACCTTTCCACACACATTACAAAATCTCACCAAACACCCATTATCACCAACCATATACATCACCACAACACCATAATCACAACCATATACCATCCCACAAAATATCCCACCAATATCCCCACCCACCTTTATACCACTTCACCCACCATTATCACCACCATATACCATCACCACAACCGCCGTCACCATTTACCATCACCACCATTATCACAACCATATACCATCCCCAAACACCATTATCACCCACCATATACCATCACCACAACCACCGTCACCTTTAAACCATCACCACCATAAGCTCCTTCATTCTTGCTAATAGAGAAAAAATAAAAATAGGAGTAAAATATATGATAAAAAAGTCATGTCCTTGAAATAATTATTTTGACCGTTGATGAGAACATTAAAATTTTTTTTTTTTATAAGAAAGAAAGTTTTCCCTTTCTTTTGTTAGTCCTGTAAAAAAAGGGTTGGAGCAAGAGGAGGAGGAGGAGGGAGGAGGAGGAGGAGGAATAAAAAGGGAATACAAAGGAAACAAAAACAGCAACAGACCGATAGGTCCTTAAAAGGCTGTTTGTTTTAAAACTACACTACACTAACTAGATAATAAGAGAGAAAGGATAGGAAGTAGAAGGCTCCTCCCCACCCACCCATCCTCCTCCAGCCGAAGCTGGCCGGAAAAGAAGTGATACCATGCAATTATAGAAAAACTGCATGGAATTTGTGGGGAAAGGGTTGAAAGCTGTAATCTATGGCTAACTACTACTAGTTTTGTGGGGGTAGGTTTAGTGCTTAATAGATAGGTCATGTTATGTGTGTTTTGTAATGGTGGGGAACACAGTGTGGGGGTTTTCAAGGGTGGTGCGGCAGCCTTGCCTGGGGGAGGAGGAGGAAGGAGGGGGAAAGGAGGGAGGGAGGAGAGGGGGAGGAGGAGGAGGAGAGGATTACTTAGGATTACATAGGAATAACAGACCCCAGGAGACCTATTGGTCCATAGCGAGGGATCTGCTGACCTACCTACTACTAACTATCACTATTGTAGAAACAATTGGAAAATATCCCATGTCTCTAAAGGATAGAACTGAGTTTCATGTGCAGAATATAGGATATGAAAAATACTAACTACAACTACCACTATCACTACAACTAATCGATACGGGGACTAGTGAAAAATCGCACTATCAATACCCATTTACTTTACAGTGCGCGTCAAGTCTGTTTTTTGAATGTAGTTATTGTGCTGGGTCCGACAACATTTGCTGGTAACTTGTTCCATCTTTAAACGACTCTAACATTGAAATCTTTTTACGGAGTCGTGATGCAACTTTTGACCGTTTAGTTTTTAAACCATTATTTCTTTTTTTGTCACTAGATTTTAAAGCTCAATAGGTTCTCTTGATTAATGACATCAAAACCTTTTAGGTCTTAAAAGGTTTCTATCAGTCCCCACGGATTCTACGATCCTTTAAGGAAAACATATTAAGTTTCCGCAGTCTCTCTTCATAAGATGAATTTCGCAGAGATGGAATTTGTTTGGTTGCTCTTCTTTGCACTGATTCCAATTTTGGCTTGATCTTTTACGAACAGGCGACCAGAATTGAACGGCATATTCCAAGTGCTGCCTAACCAACGTGTATATTGTGTCCCTTACTTTCGGAGTTTTTATGTCAAAGTTACGTTTAATAAAGCCCAACATCATATTTGCCTTTTTTTCTGGGAGCTAGGCAATGCGGACTGGTTTTCAGATCTTACTGATGATGACCCCCTAAATCCTTTTTCCTGCTGTACTTAGTTAACGTTTATTTTGCATTTGATAGTTATATTTGAGGTTATCGTTGCCTATATGCATTACTTACATTTATCGGAATTGGGAATTTTAATAGCCATTTATCACTCCATCTGATAGTTTGTCGAGATCACTTTGTATGAGTTCGCAGTTTTTCTCTAGTATATGCTTTAACCCCCTAATTTGGTGTCATCTCAAAATTTTGATATTTTAGATACAAGTCCGCAGTCCAGATCGTTATATATATCAGAAAAAGAGTAGGACCCAAGACCGAGCCCTGAGGCACCCCACTATAACATCTAACCATCAGATGCCCCCGCCATTTATTACTACCCGTTGTTTACGATTTTTAAGCCCAATCGCCAATCCATGAACATAATTGCTCTCCTAAGCCATGTGCCCTTAGCTTGGTCAACAGTCGCTTATGGGGAACTGTATCGAAGGCTTTCTGAAAATCAAGGTTTTATTACTCCGAGGGAATTTTAGCGTCCCGTTTGAATAAATACATTAAAAAATCCAGTAGGTTTGTTAAGCAGGATCTCTTATTTCGAAATCCTTGCTGGGAGTTTAGTTATTGAGTTATTTTCATCGAGAAAAGACACTATTTTATCCCGCAATATTTTCTCAAAAAGTTTTAACAATCACGGACGTTAGACTAATTGGCGATAATTACTTGCGAGGCTCTTACTCCCTTTCTTGAATATCGGTGTAACATTAGCTAATTTCCACATACTAGGAAATTTTTGTCCATTAGCGATTTTATTGAAATAATCTTTAATGGGAGCGAAAGTTGACTGTGACATTCGCGGGAAATAGTCCGCGGCGAGATTTCGTCCACCCCCACGGATTTTGCTGGTCAAGTTTCAGCAAATACTTTTATATTTCGTCTACTGTTATCTCTCCTATTACCAGTCTATCCCTTTTTGAGTCCCGCATACATTTTACTGGTTCTGGTAAGGGAGTTTCGTCTTCTTTTATAAAAATCCGCATTAAAGTATTCATTGAGTACGAACGCCATACCTCTTATTATCATTTACCAAGATATTATTATTATCTTTCAGTGGCCCAATACTTGTTTTGACGTTTTTCTTACTTCGAACGTATTGAAAGAACCTTTCGGGTTTGATTTGGATTCCTTTGCAATTTTTTCTTCATACTCACGCTTTTTAGACTTAATTAGTCTTTGCAGCGACGTTTACGTCATTGTATTCTCTAGATATCGCAGTCTGCATTTGATCGTTTGTAAACTTTATACGCTCGGCGCTTTTTTGCCCAAAGATTTGTTGGATCTCATTATTCATCCAACTGGGTCTGTTTATGCTATTTAAAACGTTTTCTTACCATGGGAACATGTTTTTTCCACAACCGATTGGAGTTTATTTTGTGAATTTCATTACCATTTTTTCGACGTTATTACCATTTAGTAGGTCCAATCCATTCAACTTCGCTTAGTACCCTGCGATCTTCGTGAAATCTGCTTTATTATAATTTGGGGACTAGTAACCATTTTCTGTGATGTCTACATTGCATTTATGCCGCTCTGATTAGCCTGTGATCACTGTTTGCCAAATGTTCACCTATATCGCAGTAATCAATCAGATTCAATTTCGAGTGAAAACTAAATCTAGGATACTATTATCCCTTGTAGGCTCACGGACCACCTATTTAAATATACTTTCGTTCACCATATTAAGCAATCGCAAAACCCTTCTCTATCAGCAGAATTATTATTCCAGTTATACGAGGTAGGTTAAAAACTCCACAAAAAATTGTTCGTTATTATTGTTCCCCAACTGACTTTATCTCGTCATACAGGAGGCCATCTACTTCCCCATTAATTTGGGAGGACGATATATTGTCCCAATGTTAGCAATTTTACCGTTTAGCTTAATCTTTTTTGCGTAGACTGATCATAATGATCTTTTTTTACTTTATCGATTTCGATTGCTTGCAATTTTCTTTAATGTAAAGAATGGACACCTCCACCTGCTTTATGCGTGCGACAATTTGGAATGTCTTATAGCCTGGAATGGCTATTTCAGCTAATAAATGTTTATCTTTTGTGTTGACCCAACTCTCAGTGATACTGACGATATCTGGCGTTTCGGAACAACAGTACGCTAATAATTCGTTTACGCTTTAAAATAATGCTTCTGGGATTTGTGTAGGTAATTTTTAAATTCCTTGATAGTTTTGGTAACCTTGCGTGAGGGTTTACCGGCAGGGCGTCTACGGTCCACTGTTACAGGGCGCTTGATTAAGTTACTTTGATTAGTATTTGCGGAAACGGAAAGTGACCCAGCGTTTGCTGTGGGGTAAAGAAAGGGGTTAAGGTGATGCTGCTACAGCCGTCCGCTCGTCGTTTTTTGATCTGAAGGGAAACTTTGTCATTTAGCAGACGTCCTAATCGTGCATGGCCGACGGGGCTGGGGGTGGAGTCCCCTCATCCCCAAACAGGATGGAAACCTCAACCAGGATGGGATCCTCGTAGAAATTATTCCAGGAGGAGGAGGGGAGGAGGAGGAGAGGAGGAAAGAGGAAGAGGAAGAGGAAGAGGAAGAGGAAAGGGGGAGGAGGAGAGGATATATCACTGTCAATGGCTTGCAATGTTTGGACATTTTTTTTCCCCCTTTCCATTTAAATTGATTTTTTCTTCCCTTTTATTTTTGTTTGGAGTTTGATACCGCTTGGAACTGTCTGAGAAAATTGATAAGTAGATAGATATATTAGATAGATAGATAGATAAATAGAGTCATAAATAGATAGATAGGTATATATTGATAGATAAATATATAGATAGATAGATAGATAGATAGATAGATAAATAGAGGCATAAATAGATAGATAGGTATATAGATAGATAGATAGATAGATAGATATACATAGAGGAATATAAATTTTAAAAGACAAAAATACAGAAAGGACAGATAAGCTAATCAATATAGTTAATCAATTGATAATCAACTAAATTTAAGGGCAAGTGCCCCAAGAGACTTTTTTTTTCATAGAAAGAATGTGTAAAAATTAATAATACCGATATTTTTTATTATTCAAGTGCAAAATGAGTCACTTTTTTCGTCTTTTTTTTTTCCATTTTTCTCTCTCTCCCCACCCCACCCCCCCCCCTCCCCCCCCTCCAATCTCCCCACACACACCCCACACACCCCACCACCACCAACCCCGGCCCACCACCACCACACACCACACACACACACACACACACACACACACACACACACAACACACACACACACACACACACACACACACACACACACACACACACACACACACACACACACACACACACACACACACACACACAAAATACCTAACGCTTAACTTTTTAATTATCACGTATTTGTTGTTTTCATTTGCCCTTTTCCTTCTTTCATTAGCCTTCAAACCTCTCCTTCTATCTTTCATCTTGCCTACGAATCACCTCTATACCGTCTCATATATTCTGTTCCTCTCATTTTATCCATTTTCCTCGTGTTTTTCATTCTTTCCATATATTCTTACATCTCTCCCATACACAAATTTTACCTCCTTTCCTAACTCCTATTTCTACTTGTTATCCTTACTCGTTCTCTTCTTTCATTCCCTCTCCTGTCTTCCTCTTTACCTCTCTTCCTATCAATTCTCTCTTCATCCTCTCTCTCGTCTCTCTCTTCTCCCTTCTTCTCTCTCTCTCCTCTCTCTCTCTCTCTCTCTCTCTCTCTCTCTCTCTCTCTCTCTCTCTCTCTCTCTCTCTCTCTCTCTCTCTCTCTCACTTATTTCACTATTATATTTCTTATTTAAGTACCTTGTCTTCTCTGTGACATTGTGCATTTGTGTGGGAAACTATTATTAAAGAAATGATCTTAAAATGTTCACGATGTATGGATGGAAAAAGGATAGAAACAAGAAATGGGATGTATGAAATATAGTGTATATTAGCCATTCCTGCATTCCCTTAACATACAGTTGTTCTCATGCTGCAGTCAGTGGTGGGATGCAGGAATAGGTAATGGGTATTTCATCCATCCCTATGTTTGTTTCTGTCCTTAATATATCTTTACATCTTAAACATTTTAGATTTTATTTTCACACTAGCCGCAAAGCCGCCCTCCGGGCGGACTTTTTGGCTAGCTCCTGCGGAGGGCTATTGGTGGGCCTTCGGCCCACCAAACACAGACTCTCCAGATAGCCCCTTCTAACTTTCATGAAATCATGGATGTAGAAATGTATATTAACGCCAACCCATTCACATCACCCCCAATCCATTCACTCACCCATTACCCATCACCCCCCACCCATTCACTCACCCATTACCCATCACCCCCCACCCATTCACTCACCCATTATCCATCACCCCCCACCCATTCACTCACCCAATACCCATCACCCCCCACCCATTCACTCACCCATTACCCATCACCCCCCACCCATTCACTCACCCATTAACCATCACCACACACGCATTCACTCACCCATTACCCATCACCCCCCACTTATTCCATCACCCATCACCCCCCACCCATTCACTCACCCATCACCCCACACCCATTACCCATCACCCCACCCATTCACTCACCCATTACCCATCACCCTACATCAAGGTTTCCTCAATTCTCGCAACCCACTTTTTTTTTCACAATTCTCGATAAAATTATAGGCTGCTAAAAAAAAAAAAAAAAAGTGATCGGATCATCTTATAAGTGGGCTTAAAACCTTCCCCTGGTCGACCCGATTCCAAAACTGTGCCATATGAGGGGATTCCGCCACAGGGGGCGGCACCCAGAGCGGACAGACAGACACACACACACACACACACACACACACTTTCGCTTATATTATTATAAGATATCTATATTTGCCCGCTTTGAAAGGTGGCATGTCCCCTGCGTAGATTGCAATCGTTCGTTCGTTCGGTCGGTTACAAAAGAACATAAGAAAATAAGGAAGCTACAAGAGGCCGTGAGACCTACACGTAGTAGTTCCTGCTACATTAGTAGTACTTTTCCTACATCTCCTTTATTGTATCCCTTTAAAAAGCGGTATCAGTTAGAGTCTCAGATTGCCTTCAGGGAGAATCGAACTCCCGGCCTCTGGTTTACTAGACCAGCGCTCTATCCCCTGAGCTATGAAGGCTTATGGAAAAGAAGCAGGTTAGCTCAGTTTGCCGTTTAGGTCTAGCCTTCCATCCTTTTCATGGCATTTTAAGACAGTTTTTGAAGTCTTACGGACTAGAACTACATTTTGGTGTCTTATTCATCCTCGTCCGTTTCGTGGTTCGTGAGTTACAGGGACTTGGAGAACAAAGGAAGAACAAGAAAGATCACGATTTTCGGTTGTTTTCGATCGGCATTTTCTCAGCTTGAGTAAAAGTTATCTGAAATCAGAGCTTTGTACTTAGGATAGATAGGGCAATCTGTGCATATTTTTTATACTGTTTTTCCTTTTGCTTTAAGTGTTTGCTGCCATACTTTATATACAGGCAAAACATTTCAACCACCTCATCCCTACATAGAGGAACCGCAATCCCTGATAAACAAAACACCATTTCTTTGGCTGTCTGTTGGAAGGTCTGCGCCACGCACACCACACATCAAGTCAAGGGCTTGGCCAAGACTGCGGCAGCGGCGGAAATAGTGTGCCTTCTTCCCGTGTGTGTGGCGGCGAGGTGGCAGGGCGCGAGGGATTAGTGTCTGGCGTGGGAGCAGGGCGATGACAAGGCTGGAAACATACCACCGAGGCCTTCCTGGAACTCCTGTGATGTCTCGGGAGTCGTTTTTCACCGCGGCGAGTTCATTTCACTATGGGGCATAAAAAAAATTTTTAAAAGG
>JACEEZ010000514.1:0-18217 GCA_016584305.1 Chionoecetes opilio
CCCTCTTCCTCCTCTTTTTCTCTTTTTCTTTCTCTCTCTCTCTCTCTCTCTCCTCCTCTCTCTTCCCCCTTTCTCTCTCTCTCCCTCTCTCTCTCCTCCTCCCTCTCTTCTCTCTCTCTCTCTCCTCTTTCTCTCTCTCTCCCCTTTTTTTTTCTTCTCCCTCCTTTTTTTAATTTTTTTAAAGATTAATAAACCAAACCCTTTTGGGTTCTATATTTTTAAAAAAATATAAAATATTTTCACTAAAAATGGAAGGGCCAAAAACTTTTATTCAAAATCAACAAAAAGGGGTGAGCACTTGTGCCCCCAACTTACTTTGGGTCACCTGGATTAAGCCCCCCAAAAAATTTTCCCCCAAAAAACCAGGTTTGGTTCCTGGAAAGGGGGAGGGCGGCCTAAAAGTTCCCACGGGGGAAGGCCCAAAAAAGGTCGTCTGCGGGGGTTTTGGCCGGAACGGGACCCCTTCCCCCACTGGTGGCACCTTTCGTCCTTGCGTGGACCCGGGGGCTGCACCCCCCGGTGTGAAAGTGACCCTGGGAATCCAACGCCGCGACTCCCTGCGGTGTTCCAGGGAGTAGGGGACACGGCTGGATGGCGGGGTGGTCTGGTGGGTCTGCAGCACCCACCAATCGCAGGGCTCGACGCTGGGTTGGGACCATCCTCTTAGTGTGGGCAGGCCGACATCCAGGAGAGGGCGGCTTTCCGTACTCTAAATAAGGCCTTTATCTGGGCCTTGTAGAGCAAGAGCTTCCTCCCTTGTCGAAGAGCTGGCTACCCTTCGCAGGCAGAACCCTGTGAGGGGCCTTTTTAGCAATTGTTTGATGTGGCCGTCAAACCTTAGTCTCGGTCCCCCTTACTCCAGAACCTTGACGGCTTCCGGGAGTGGGAGAGGAACGCCCCCAAACCGCAGCCTCCCTTTCACTTTATGTCCCCGGGGAGCAATGGACCGAGAAACCACCATTGCCTGTGTGCTTCTCCGGAGCAAAAGTCACCAGGGCCCAAAAATGTACCCCACTCCTGTATAATACTCAGCTGCTGATTGATCTCATAAACAGCACGCCCACTGTCATGTCGAGGACATGACAGGAAAGCGTACAGTCATCAGCATAAGGCCGATGTCTCTGATGAATCTCTCTTCTCTCTCTCTCTCTCTCTCTCTCTCTCTCTCTCTCGTCTCTCTCTCTCTCTCTCTTCTCTCTCTCTCTCTCTCTCTCCTCTTTTCTCTCTCTCTCTCTCTCTCTCTCTCCTCTCTCTCTCTCTCTCTCCTCTCTCTCTCTCTCTTATATGTATATGTGTTTATGTGTGTATATATATGCAACCTGGGATATATAGTATACGAATGGTATGGTACGTGGAATTTTCAAATTTTCGTTGTATTGGCCTATGTCATATATATATATATATATATATATTTTATAAAATATATATATATATATATATTATATATATATAAATTTTATATATATATATAATATATATTATATATATATATATATATTTAAAATATATATTATATTATACATATATATAATATATATATATATATATATATAATATATAATATATATTTATATATATATATTTTATATATAATATATATTATATATTATATATATAATATATATAATAATATATAAAAATATATATAATTTTATATATATATATTAAAAAATTTTTAAAATTTTTTTTAAAAATTATAATATATATATATAATATAAAATATATATTATTATAATATTATATATATAAAATATATTATGTATCCCAGGTATATTTTATATCTTTTGCTTATATATCAAGGCATTGGGGAATTACGATGGGTAGAGTAGCCTTATAATTTTTTACGCTAATAAATTACTTGCGCACTAATGAATCTATTTACAGGTCTGCATAAAAGTTCGTTAAAGAGAAAAACCTTTTTACAAAAAATATAGGACTCATAAGTATTGCCAAGTTTTGAAGGGGCCAAAAAAGTATCAATTCATATCAGAGTTCTCTCTCTTCTCTCTCTCCCCCTCTCTTCTTTTCCCTTCTTTTCCCCCTCTCTCTCTCTCTCTCTCTCTTCTCCTCTCTCTCTCTCTCTTCTCTCCTCTCTTCTCTTTCCCCCCTCTCTCTTCCTCTCTCTCTCTCTCTCTCTCTCCTCTCTCTCTCTCCTTCTCTCTTCCTTCTCTCTCCCCTTTTCCCCTCTCTCTCCTCTTCTCCCTCTTCTCTCTCTCTTTCCCCTTTTCTTCTCAGCTAACTAGCATCACAGCGAGTGGACGTGCTTAGAAATCGCCCCCCCCGCTGACTTCTATAACTACCTTACTCACGAGGGGATACTGAGTTCTGAAGACTCTTCTTGTTCTCAAGACCAAGCCTATCGAAGTTCACGGGAATATTTATACCCCAAGTGATGGAAATTGCCATCATTTCATGCAACGTGACAGATCTAACAAAAAGCTTGGAGTTCACTAAACAGGAGGTTGTGGATCTGAAGAGCAAGGAAACACCAGACCAAGAAATCAAATGTGGGAAAAAGCCCAACGAGACTGGGGAAAAGCTTGAAGTGAGGAAACGTTTTATCAAGGTTTTAGAAGATAGAGCAACTATCAAAGGATTATAATCGCCGTAACAATTTTTATTTTCTGGTTTGGGAAGGGAAAGACAGGGGGGAGATTTGGGACAAATCTGTCCTAGTGTTAAGTTTTTGGGAGGGAAGTTCAACTCCCGGGGACATCCGCTTGAAGGCACCCGGGTGGGACAGCGTCTAGATCACGAGACCGCCCATCTTTGCTCGTTTTACCGGTTCTATGACCGTGAGGTGGTGATGGGAAGTTCCCAAGCTGAAAGGTACAAGAATCTTAAAACAAGCCCTGTGCCCACCCTCAAAAAAATGTAGGGAAAAGCTCAGCTCCCTATGCAAAAACGGGAAAAAAAGTGGGGGGAAAGATAGCGTTTTTTGGGCACCCAAACTAGGAAAAGAATCGACCTGGTTCGAATGAGCCCCGTGAAGCGCTGAAGAACCGTTGTCACTGCCACGCCGGCCACAGCTCAGTGAAGCCCGGGAGGGCAACGAGAAGGTTATTCGGATTTAATCCCGCTTCTACTGTTACGAATGACGTGAAAACCCAACGCCGCTTTTACCATTTTGGACCCTTTAGTCCCTGTACCAGACGACGGGCTGCTGCTACTGCCCTGGGTCCCGTGCGCGAGGATGGGGGTGAACGTCAGCCTGTTGAAACCCCTACGGGTCCCGTCCCACAGGGGGGGAGCGGCTTCGTCTTCCAGAAGGGGAAGCGTATAAACGCAACAAACCCAAAAACCTGCACAAAAAGCTGTTTAAAACCTCTCGTTGGTAAAACAATCATCTATTTCCTATCCTTTTCATGGATAGTGATCAATTTTTTCCTTTTCCCAATTAAGTGATATTGTTTTAGTTTGTTTTGTAAGATACTCATATTTTCCTTTACATGTTTTAACAGTATGATTTTATTCAAGTTTTTACGGAGGGCGGGGACCCTATTGAGGAAAAATGTGAGTGCCCGGCCATCCAGATCCATTTTGTAATTATTTCTTCAGTGATGATTCAAATCTAAAATTAGTCTTCTAGCAACAGTTTGAAAATTTTTTGTCCTAAAATATTAGCAGTGTACCCTTTATCTTGAATCCTTTTTAGACAGTTTTTAAGTCCATCTGGTAAGAGTTTGATTGCCCTTTGGGTTTTATGAAAAAACCCGCCAAACGATAAAATATGAATTATATTTTAAAAACGGTTTTTCTGCCCTTTATAAAAATAAGACTACACGAGGTGGAGGTGTGGCAAAATACTTAAAAAAAGCCCTTCCAAGGTGTCCCCCTAACGAGTTTTTTGCAGCTACCTCACATTCAATCCTTATTTTTGAACCAAACCCCCCCATTAATTTTATAATAGGAATTTTTATAACCCCAAAAAATTCTAATTTAGTGGAGTTCCTTCGCCCAGGGAGCATATTTTGATTTTTTATCAAAATTTTAACTGAAATTTTTACTAATGGGCGACTTAATAAAATTTTGCAAAAAAGCAATGATAATATGTTTGCAATTTTTTAATTTTGCTTTTTTCCCCTTTTTTTATCCGAAAATAAAAAAACCCCTACTAGAGTCACAAAAATCTGTTTCTTTAATAGATACTTTTGGGATAATGTTTTCCTTTAATACCAAGAGAGTGGTATATTGATATTCCATATGACCACTTCCCAATTTTTGCATTTTTTTTTCACTTTAAATAGTAACATTTTTTTCATATCCTAACCGAAGAATAATCAGATATTACACGATGCCTTTTGAAATGATTTGAAGAATTTTAAAATGGGAATTGGAGTTTAAAAAACAGAGGGGTTGATGAAACTTTTTTAATTATTGAATAAGTTTCAAACTCTATAATGAACACTTTTCTGTTAAAAAAATTTTAGTTAAGGACAAACACCCAGGTAAAGACTTATATCAAAACAGCAATCAGGAATTCCATAAAAAATGTAAAAGATTTCAAAAATTATACGTAAATGCCCACTAAATTACGCAAAAAATTTAAACGTACAAAGGGAATCATTTAAAATATAATTTGGGGAGCTAAAGACAATCATTTTTTGGTCCGACTACGCGAGAAAGCAGGTATGCAAAAAAACTTGGAGTATTGTTAATAATTAAGGGGGAAAAACCAGTCAAAATTACACCTTCTATAATTTTTTGCAACAAAACAGCATCTAACAAAAAACAAAATTTTACTGCATTTAATGGTTGTTTTGTAATATTTTACTCAAATACTCAGAACATTTTGCCCAAATGCTACTTCATTTAAACGTACCTACCTGACCCGTACCCTTTTTATTTTTCCCCCGACCAATCAATACCCGAAATCGAATCCATTTTTTAAAAAAATTTTAAGACAACTTCGCCCGGCTAGATATATTAATTCAAAATTATAAAAAAATAGCGTGAAGCTCTTCCTTTTTAGATTATATCATAAATTGGCGTTTAAAAAAGGTGTGTTCCAAAAAAGTTACAATTAGCGAAAGTGGTTCCCATATTTAAAAAAGGGGAGAAGCTCTCTTGTAATTACAGACCTGTTTTATCCTTTCAAACCTTATAAAATCTTTGAAAAACTGTTTTAACAGTAATGGGGTACCTGTCAAAATCTTTCATTACTAACAGAATTTTCAGTATGGCTTTGCCCAACTATAGTACAGAGTTAGAATCCATCACCTTTGTAATATATTTATAAAAATCATTAGACAACAAGATGCATCAAAAAAAAGTATTTTTTGACTTACAAAAGCGTTGCCCATCTCTCACCTATTTTTTTAGAGAAAGAAAAATTATGACATTCGTGGTCGGCACAGACTGGGTTTAACAGTACTTAAGCCACGAAGACAATACACGTTTTAATAATTCTGAATCTTCACATGAATCAATCTGCATGGTGTACCCAAAGGGTTTAGTTTTTTGGCCCCGTTTTTTTCTTATCTATACAATGATATTTTTTTTGTAGTAATAAATTTAATTTTTGCTTTTTGCTGATGCACCTCCCTTATATTTAGGGGAAAAATCTTGGTGGGAAAAGGGAAAATACTAAAAATAAGAGTTAATTAATGATCTAAATGGGAAAAAAACAATGAAATAACATTGAACATCCCCTAAAACATGGTAATGGTATCCCCCTTAAGACTATGCAGCCCATTTGAGTAAAAATAAATTATTTATTTGTGTAAGTTGAATATAGATTTCTAGGTATAACCATTGACAAAAAATAAAAGGAGATCAAAAATAAATCAATTATGTCTAAAATATCTAAATTAACTGGCGTTTTTTTATAAAATCGAGCTGTATCACTTTGAGTGTATTATTCAAAATATTCATCATAGGGTATCAATATTACTGTATTGTTTAACAATTTTTGGGGAGGAGCATATAAAACATATTGGATAATTATTTATTTTTTAAAAAAAGTTTTTACGGTTATGTTCTATAAATCCCCATATGAGCACAACCAATTTTTCGAGACCCCCCGGTTACTCAAGCTGTCTGATATAAAATTTGCAATCAAATTATTTGTTTATAAATCATTTCAGTGTTTGTTGTAACGGTTTTCATACATTTTACTACTTTGCACAAGGGCATTTCAGTAGAATACCAGTTCAGGACTATCAGCTCAGCAAAATGTTTCATCAGAGGTGTAAAAAATGGAATAGTTTACCAGCAGAAAATTAAAAAAATTTCCCCAAACCCAAATATCCTTCAAAAAAAAAATCAAAATTTTTTGCTTCAAATTATACACACTAAGTCATTCGAGGTATGCAGGATTCATTATTTTAGTGTGTACTTTTATTTTACACTGTGTTAATGTGTAAGTTGTTTGGGTTTTTTTGTAAAATTTTTGGGTATGTAGGGGTCTGTGTGTGGCATAAATGTATGTGTACGTGTAGGGATGTTGCACAGGTAGTATTGATGCATGTAAATGTATATAGGTATAACGATGCTATAAATTTTTTAATGCAGTTTTAAATTGTATATATTTTTTTAGCCAAAGGGCCCAAAAACCACTGATAAAAACGTTTTTGATATCTTAAGCAACAGTTTTGATAGGGCTTTCGCTCAACAGACCTAGGGTTTATGCCACTTATGTAAAATGAATAAAAAAAGTATTTTATCATGGAGGGCCAAAAAAAACAATAGTAAAACCCCCTTCTCTCTCCCCCTCTCTCCTCTCTCTTCTCTCTTCTCTTCCTCTCTCTCCCCCCTCTCTCTCTCCCTTTTCTTTCCCCTCTCTTCTTCCCCTTCCCCTTTTCCCCTCCTTTTTTTTTTTAACTCATTTTCATTGCAATAGTAGAGATAAGGGTCTAGATTTACACTTTAGCTATCTATAGCTACATATAATACAAAAAAATACTTTTTTTATTTAAATAGTCTAGGGCCAGTGCTCTTCAACTTGTTTTTATGGTCCACCCCCAGGGTATTTGTAAAAGTGTTTTCCTCATTTTTTTTACTCCCAAAATCTCACTGCTTTTTACATGTAAAATACTATTTATATATGGGCTATATCATTCTACAAATTTTTAGGTGGAATAGCAGTTTACTCATTTTTTTATTTACAATTAAAAATTTTTTTTGTATAATAAAACTGCGGCTAAAACTATAAAAATAAAAAAAAAAAAATACATAGTAGGAATATAGAGAAAATGCATTTTTCTTTAAGAAATTAAAGTAAAATTTATATAATATACGTTTTATTAGGGTTTTTCCGAAAAAAAAAGCCTTTTCTTCAAGAAACAAAAATCTGTGGCCTGGCTGTTTTTCCAATTTGTTTGCATCAGCTTAATCGAGGATCAGCTGTTTTCAAGGCAGCCCGCGGGTAGGATCCAAATTTGGGAAAGGCATTGGGGCCCTGCCCTTTATTTTAAACTAAGATTAAAAAAACCTTGCTCACCAGAAAATGCTGGCATCTGCACAAACATGGCTGTTGCCCGCACAATAACCCTTGTATTCCTCATTATCAAGCAGGGTAAGCCTGGGATTCATGGGATTGCCAAATGTTTTGAAAGTTTTTTTTCTAGAATAATCCACTCGAAGCTCAGTAGGGCATCAGAATGATCAGTTTCATCATCTGAAAATAGAGTAAGCACCACATGTTGGAGGTCAGGTCTCTTGGAAAAATAAGTCAGGTGTTCCTGCATCAAAGTAAGGTGTCTGGTAATCAAGTGGACATTCTTATCTGCAATGTCTGTTCTGCTGTCTGCATTCCATCATCATGTTCTCAGCCACATTCTTTCATATAGGTATCAAGGAATTCAAAATCAGAAAAACTCTGATCTATACTGACACGTGGGTATGATCTCGTTCAGCCACCTGTCCACCCCAAGACAGCGTCCACCCCTCACCTAGTCTCGTCCAATTTAGGTGGACTGCCCATCCTGGTTGAATATCATTGGCCTAGCCATCAACCAGCTGTTTATCCCCAGCTTGAAGTCTTGTAGCAAGGCGTGGTGGTGTAGTTCGGTTTGTGTGAACTAGCTGGTTCCACAGACGGGCCGTAGCGGGGTAAGAAGGAACGTAGGTGGCTCTCTGTCCTAGAGAAGGGCACAGTCACTTTCTCCTGTCTGTATGGGGCGACACGGGTGGAGTGAAGGGGCGGTGGAGGCCTGGGGAGCTTGATGGCTGCCAGGTGGGGCGTGTGGAGATTGAGTGTCTTGTGCATGACACATAAAACCTGCCACGTCTCTGCGCTCTTGGAGGAGTTGGAATGAGTCAGGCGCGAGGTGGGGACGTTTACCGTTCACCAGTCGCTGGGCTCTTATAATAAAAAATAATATTAAATACAATAATAATAATGAAATAATAATAATAATAATTTTAATGAAATTAAAAATAATAATAATAATTATAATAATAATTATAATAATGATAATAAAATGATAATAATAATAATATTAATAAAAAAATGAAAATGATAATCATAATGAATAAAGAAAAATGAAAGGATAAACAGAGGGAGGGAACCGACAACGAAAAAACTCAAGTCTGGTGGTAGGGCGAGATGGGATTAAAAAAAATGGCAACCCTTAAAAACAAGGAAAATGAGAAGGTAGGTGGCACCAATTGAAAGGGGTGTGTTTCCCTTCTAAGAAAGATGGTGCCTTCGTTGACAGTTGGCACCCCGTATACATCAGATTACATACCAAAAATATAAAAGGAAGCAGAATCATGGCTTACAAATTTAATTAATAACCTATATGATGAACCAGTTTGATGTGACAGGAGCGTAATTAATAGCAAACAAGTGATAAATTGGACAGACAGTAGCAATTATAATGACATAGTTAAATAATTTAAAATACATAGTACATTCATTTTGGGGCAGAGTCGGTCGGGACTCGGATTACAGTAGTAATATAGTAGGACGAAAGAGTGATTTAGTTTAATAATTGGTTAGAATGTGTTTTTTTTAAACTATTTTTAAATGTATTTTAAATGTACTCACGGAGGGTGCGTCTTGAATTTGGGAAGAGTAGAGTTCCAGACGACGGGGCCAAATTTTCCCTGCCGTCAAAGGGCAGTCATTTTTTTTATACGTACAAAGCAGTCTTTTCTTGTGCCGGCCATCCCCAGAGGATTTTCTCTTGCTTGCATAAGGGGGTTTAAGACACTTCACACATTCTATAATCGAACCCCAAATAGCTCCACCAATTTGATTTTTGGGCCCATCGTGAAATTTGCCATGATAACCAGACCAAAACAGCCCCAACAATGTCCGCGCCTTTACTTTGTGTCATGATGGTGTAAGTGGTCACGATGGATCATGACAGCTGTAGGACTATTCACGAGTGGAAAAAAAAGGGTGTTTTTCGCACGAAGAGTATGATAACCACGACAGTGCCATGACTCCCACGTAAGCAAGATTTTAGCAACTGACTCGCACGGGGTGGGGGTTCCATGGTGATGGAAAGGGAAGGGGGCTAGGATGAAGGTGGAAAAACAGGGTTGTGTTGGAGAGGGGGAAAAGGGGGGGAAAAACGGGGGGGGGGGTTTAAAAAAGAAGGGAGTGTTGGTTTGGGGGGAAACGGGGGGGGGGGGGGAGGGGTTTGGAGAAGGGTGGTTTTTGGGGGGGAGTGAGGGTTTTAAAGGGGGGGGGGGTGTCCCCAGTGGTGAGGGGAGTATTTTACTACTCCCACATCACGGGGTGACCCCCCCACCCCTTTTTAACCCATCCAGCAGCGCAGCAGCTACAGCAGCAGGAGATCGCCCCCTTCCCCCGTAAAAAAGAACCCCCCCGTTTGATCTTTTTTCCAACCCGCTAGGTTTGCTCGCAACCCTCCACAGAATCACTGCGCACCTAAATACCTCAATGTAAGCTAAAGGGAAAAAACATTCTAGTCACAGACATGTATTCGCCACACCCCCTTTCGGGGAAAAGTTGCGTTGTGGGGGGCTCAACTGGCTGCTGGTCAGTTCATGCATTTTCCTGTTTTTGGGGTTTGTGCCCTGATGACGGGACCTGAACCTTTGTGTTAGTGTTGTCACCTCTTTGCGGGAGGAATTTGCCTCCCTTTTCACATGGTTTGGGCCCACGGGTCGGGCTTCAAGCTTTTCCCCTCCCCTTTGATTTCCCGTGGACGAAACCCCTGCCCCCCGCAGAGGAAATTTGGTGGACTTCAGTGTAATGACGAACTAAAGGGCAAAGTCCCTACCGCTTCCCACTGTCCTTTTTCCCCGTGACCTCGTCCTCCCTATTAACAAATTTCCAATTTACTTTGAGCATTAAAACGATCTTTTCCCATGTTTGGCAGCATTATTTTGTAACCAACTCTTTTCAAAATGAAATATTAAAAGTCTCCATTCGCTCCACAAGTGACCGCCACCTAAAATGACATTCTGCTTTTGTCTACCTCATCAATCGATCCAGACATTTGAAATCTAGTCACTGATTTCCCTCTTTTCTATTTTTTTTTTGATATTGTTCAAACTTTTTCGCATCAATGATTTGTTTTTTTTAAAAAATTTCTTGTAATCTAGTCACGGTTTGCATGCTTTTTTTAAAAAAATGTTGTACGGTCCTTGGGGTTCCTTGGCACTCCTGCCCGCAGGTTCCTAAAAGCTTTTTTGGGCCCTTCGCACGGAAAGGTTGCCGCCCCCTGGAATAGGGGGTGGGGAGTCGGGGGGGGATGTAACCACGTGGGGGTGTAAGTGGGGGGAAGGGAGGGGGGGGGGGGATTGTCCCCACGTGGGGGGGGAGAGGGGGAACGAGTAGAAGGGGGTGTCACCACGTGGTGGTGGGATGGGAAAGGGGAGTCGGGGTGCGTGGAGGTAAGGGAAAAAGGGGGGAAAAAGGGAAGGGGGGCAAAAAAGGGGGGAAAGGCAGGTGAAGTGAGCGTACGTTTTTATCGTCACGATAGATAAACACGATCACGATAGTGTCCAAGTGCTACATAGAAAAACGTAGCGTCACGATAGACTTACGATGCGCTGCGTTGGGTACAAAAGTGGGGGAGCCTCCCGTTTTTTTTAGTGCACCCCACTAATTTTCGGGGCCTCGTCCCAAACGCTCACGAGCGTCACGATCGGTACATGGACCCATAACCAGTACCATGCGGCGTGGCACTGCATTGTTGGCGCGTGCGGGCCTTTATGGAATGGTGAAGGGTCTTTACTATTTGTTAATTCATGAGGGATACATTTTGATTTGTAAGGTTTTGTCAATTAAACATACAGGACATAATATATATATACAAACAAGCATGTACATAAAACACTTTCAGCAGCAAAAAAGTACAAAGCAGGCATCAGCCCCCAGTGAGGGATCACCCCGTCGCTACGGGGGGTGCGTGGAGGCTGGTGAGGGTGAGTACCTGCGTACGGGTCACCGGCCGGCCGCGGCGGGGTGTGGGTGATGTGCCGGGGGGGGGGTTTGCTCGCAACACCTCCAACACAGCTCTCGGAGTGGGGCGGCCATAGGGGCCCCGGCTTCGCACCCCCTCATACATTGATTATTTTAAAAGGGTTTTTATTGTAAAATTAAAAACTACAGCATATATATATTCAGTCCCAGCTGTACATAAAACACATAGTAAAGCAGAAAAAAAAGTACAAGCGGGCATCAGCCCGCCGGTGAGGAGATTATCCCGTCAAGCTAGGGGAGGCCCGGGGGAGGCGGGGTGACGGTGATCACCTGCGTTATGGTCCCCGGCCGGGGGCGGAGGGTGGGGGTGATGTGTCAGCGGGGGGGGGGTGTTGCTCGCAACCCCTCCAACATCACGCTTCTCGGGGGTGTGGGGCCATGAGGGGGGCCCCCATTAACCCCCCCTCAGACTCCCCACCTGCAGGCTGGGCGGGGGGCCGGGGCCGGGACCTCAGGGGGGCGGTGGGGGGGCAGGACAGGAGGTAGTGCACCAGTGGGCGTGGTGGTTTCCCCGCAGTGGTCGCACCTTGCCCAAAAAAGTCCTCCTGCGCTCCTCTTGGTGCATAGCCCAGACGCACACGCTGCGGGGTGCGCCGTTCCCGGGGTTTTTTGCTGGGTGGCGTCCATGGGTGGTAGTCGGGGGACGCAGCGTCCCAGGCCGCCGCCTTTCGGTCCCCACCTCGGTGCTTTGGGGTGGGTGCGGTGTGCTGGGGCCCCTTCTCGCCTGCGCCTTGGGGCCTGTAAGTTGGGGGGCACGTGCATGGCCTTTGGGGGCCGCTTGGTGGCCACTCAGCCCCCGTTACCTGGGACAACCTACGTACCGGGGGATCCTTGACCTGACACGCTCTCCTGCGCGGCAAGGCCTGTAGCGCCCGGATGGGTGGTAGCCTCCACGTTGCCCTTGGGATGCGACTCTGGGGGCCTGCGCCCCGCCCAGATCGGTGTGTTTTAAACCCAAAGTTGCCTCCCGGCGGTCTGGGTGTGTTCTAGGCAGTGGATGGCCACCGCTCAGTCTGGAGGGGGGAAGCTTCAGACGTCCCCCCGGGAAGTCTGTCCCCCCGTACGAACGCGGCCCCTGTTTGCAGCTCTCCGGGTCGACCGAGCCTCAGTGAAGAAACACTGGTTCCCTCGGCGACCGGGGCCCATGAAAACAGCGCGTGCTGCCGCAGTCCCAGGGGGACTTTTTTGCGGCAGGCAACTGCGGGGTGGTGAACTCTGCGGGGGGGAACCCCACGGGGCGGGCATTGTAGGTGGGGCGGGGAAACGGCCCTCCCCCCCGGCCCGGTGATCCCGCGTGATGAGGGGGGGTGGTGCGAGGTGTTAATGAGCCACTGTTGCCGCGCAGGCACTCGTGCCCTGCTCATGGCCAGCCGGAGTCTCCTCTGGCCACGCCCTCCACGTCGGGGCGGAAACTCCGGGCCCACGCGACAGGTCATGATTTATGCACCCTCGGGGCAAAGGGCACCAATTGGTCTCGCTCTGCATTACGCGGGGGTGGACCAACTGGGGGCCCCCAATATGTTCCTATGGCGTTTTTCTGCAATTCGACCGCTCCTGCTGGCTGGGGGAAGCACATGAGGACAGGGGGGCCCGTAATCCCCAAGAGGGGCCCACCTGCAGTAGTAAGGCGGAGGGGAAAAATGGGGCCGGCGTTAACCGCGGCAGGCCCTATCACGTTCACCCGACCTTCGTCCTTTTTCCCCCAGGGGTCAACCTGCGCCCAAAAAGACAGCCGCCTTCGAGCCACCCCGAGGACAGGGAGGAGCCCTCCAGCCAGCCCCATGCCCCGGACGCGCAGGGGACAGGCGGGTTGGCTGTCCGATCGTCTTGCCCGGGACTTTTGCGCCGAAATTTTTTAGGCCCATCCTGCCTTGGGGGTGTGAGTCGAGAGCAGTACGTCTTGCAAAACCCGTCACCCCGCCCCGGGGACAACGAGGGCCGCCTCGTCGGCGTAGCTGAGGGGCTCAGGGGGGGGCTAGGAGGGGCCCCCTCGCCTGACTGGAAGGGGGGGGACCAGCCCCTCCATCGCGGTTGAACAGGAAGTGCTGAGGATGCCGCCCTTGGGGGGTTCCTTCTCCAGTTCCTTGTACGGTTTTGTGGCCCAGGGAATTTTACTCTGGCCCCACGGTGTGGAGGTAGTCCCCCGAGCCAGGCGAGCGTCTTCCCGGATCCCCTTCTTCGCGAGGGTGGGGAGAATAACGGAGGACTGGCCAGCTCGAACGCTTTTCAAGGCGAAAAAACTATGATGGGGGCAGTTGGGGGGCCGAGCAGAGGGGGAGGGGCTGTCCCTTGCCCACCTGCGGGTGAAGCCAAACACATGAGGGTGGAGGACTCCCACGCGCCACTCAGTTGCGAGAGCCCTTCTTCAGCAAATTTTTGCCGTGCCTGATGAGGGAGAAGGCCTGAGCTTGGGGGGCTCCCCGGGCTTGAGGAGGGCAATGTCGGCCCCTTCCACACTGATGGAATGACCTCCCGCCAGACCGTTTTAGCGTGGCCAGACGCGGCGTCCCCGGCAGGCCCGCATGACGAGCAGGAGTACTCCGCCCTCCCCTCCTAAGCTGTGTCGCGCCCTTTTTTCCTCGCCGTCGACAGTTTCCGGCAGTGAAGAGGTGTCCGCCACTCGGTTCCCCCCCGCCCCCTGACACCTCGTAGCGGTGTTGTGAAGCTGTTTCTGGAGGTGGCGTGTGCGAAGAGAAATTGGGCGTGGGGCCTCGGAGGTGAACACGCCGATAGCCTCCCGCCTCCTGGTGTCTTTTTTTTTTTTTTTTTCTCACAAAGGAACTGGCCCAAGGGCACACAAAAATGGGGAACACAAACCCGTTAGTTGCCAGTCCCCATTGGGAAGACAGTAAGAAATAAAATACAAAAAGAGGGGTAGGCCAAATTTTTGTTCGGGAGGTGTCTTTTTACTCTTCTTTTGAAAAATTTTAAATCTAGGAAAGTGGAAAATAGAAAAAAGGGGAAAAGAGTTCCAAGTTTACATGCAAGGGATGAAAGAGTAAAGATATGATTAACCCGGATTAGGAAATGGACAGAAAAGGGATGAGAATGAGTAGAAATCTTTTGCAGCGAGGCCGCGGGAGTGGGGAGGCATGCGTTAGCAAGTTCAGAAGAGCAGTGAGCATGAAAAAACGGTAGAAGAAGCAAAAAAGCAAAATTCGTCGGAGATTTTAAAAAATTTAAAAACATCTCGAGGAGAGGAGTTGAGGAAAAAAAAGTTTTTACTCAACCCCGTTTAGGAGAGCGTAGAGTGGATCCTCGCCAAAAGTGAGACATGCTCCAACATGGGGGGAAAGGCCCCTGAAGAGCAAACAAATTGGGGGGGAGAAAAAAAAAGGACGCAGACGCCACAGCACACCTAACTCTTAGAAGCTTTTTTTGCAGAGAGGAGGTTTTAGATTTCCCGTTTCAGATTTTTTGTAAAGAAATCCTAGAATGTTTTATTGTAGAAAAAAAGGGACATTTTAGTTTTGAAGAAAAGGGGGTAGTTTCTGGTATTTTTTTTCGAGTAGAAGGTAAGAAATTTGGGTTTTTGGGGATTGAAAAAAACAAGGTTGCTTTTCCCCCTCAAAATTATAGAAAGTCAGAAGTTAGGCGCTCGGTGGCATCTCCCGTGAAACACTTAGTTCCCGTTTTAGTTGGACGTCTAAAAAAGACGTTGAAAAATCAGGGTAGAACACCAGCGTAGGAGTTGGGTAGGGGTTTTAGTTTTGACTTGAAATCTTAATAAATAATAAAAAGAGAGTTGGTGATAGGACAGAACCCCGGGGAACACCACTATTATAGATTTAGGAGAAGAACATTGTCCCTCTACAATAGCGCAATAGAACGGCTTGAAAGGAACTTAAATGAAAGGACGAGAGAAGGGTAAAAACCCAATGAGGGGAGTTTGGAAAATTTAAAAATTTTTTGCCCAAATCTACAAAAACTTTTGATATGTCAAGGGCAACAGCAAAAATTTTACCCAAAACCCCCAAAGGGGAGACTAAGATTAGTTAGGAAAACTTTAAGATCGCCCTAATCGCCCTTTTTCGGAACCTACTCGATCAGATAGAAGATTGTGAGCAATAGAGTTAAGAAATTTTTTTTAAATATAGATTCAAAACTTAGACAGGCAGGAAATAAAACTATAAGACGGTAGTTTGAAGGATTAGAACGGTCACCCTTCTTAGGAACAGGGTTGGTGTGAGCAAACTTCCCGCAAGAAGGAAAGGGGGGAAATAGATAGAAATAGACGGAAAAGTTTACCACAAGGGGCAAGCACAGAAAACTTTTTTTTGGGAAAAATAGGAGGGGCTCCGTAGGGCCGGAAGCCTTCCCAGGGGTCTAGGCCAAAAGGGGGGAAAAAAAACATCATTCCGAAGGGGTTTAATGAAGGAAATATAGCCGAGGGTGGGGGAGAAGGAGTAAAAAAGCCCTTTATCAGCCCGAGTGGAATTTTTAGCAAATGTTTGAGCGAAAGTTCAGGTTTTTGAAGTAGATGGACGTTGTGGGCCATCTGGGTGAAGCATAGGAGGGAAAAATGCGAAGAAAATTGTTAAGATGTTTTAGCTAGATGCCAGAACACGAGAGGAATTTATTCAAAAGATTTTTACATTTTCTATGAAAGAAAAAGTTTTTGGGAGTTGAAGTAATGATTTGGCTGATTTCGGGCATAAATTTTAAAGGGGATGGGTTTTAGGAGAGGGTGCTTACGTACGTTTTTGGGGCCCTTCTCATCTCGGACAGCATGGGAAAAAAGCAGAGTTAAACAAAGGTTTTAGGGCTTTAGGATTAGAGAAATATGTGGAAAGTACCCTCCATGCCGGACTTGACCTCGTTATGCGTCTTCACAAAGGATGGTCTTTTTACATGGGAAACAGTATTTATTCCATGGAAAATCAAATAGTACTGCCCTTGGTCTTCCCCCTTAGCTGAGTTGAAGTGCCCGAAGCCCTCCGCTTAGGGGGTCCCGAGCGGACCGGAGCGATAGGGCAGGTTAAGAAGTGTGGGTGGGGGGCCCGGGGCTGGGCGGGACCGAAGCCGTCCCGACATTCCCAACAGCTGGGGGAGGGAGGTTGCTGGTTTTAAAGGAACACGCCACTCCAACCCTTTTTGGCCCCCCTGGCCCCTGAGACACCTGCCGAGCTCGGGCACCAATCCTGCAACAGCCCCAGCTTGGGGGGTTCGGCCCCTTTTTATACAAATTTCCCGTGCAGGTTTACTGGTGGTTGTGCTCCCTTTCGTCCCCGTTCAGAACCGCCGTGGGGCGGTGGCGGGGGCCCGGAGATACTTGGGAAACCGGTCGGCTGCCCTTGAAGGAGCCATCAGGGCCCTCTCCTGTTGGTGCAGGTCAACGGGGGCTCATTATGACCCCACCACTCGTCCGGGGGGCTTAAAATTGACCCAGTCCCCCCTCTTAAAGTTCAACGCGGTGGGGGCGTGGCGGGACCAACGGCCCGTCGTGAGGGTGGTGAGAGTGGCGTAGTGGTCACTGGTGAGCGTGGGGTGCACCTGCCAAAAGCCCGCCGCCAGGTCCTCACCCAAGGGGAGTTTTCCCGACGCCCCCCCTAAACGTGGATGGGCTCCCCAGTGTTGAGGAAGGATGTGAGGGCCCCCTCGAGCAACACTGCCAGGTGACGCCCTGTTTTGGTTTGGTTTCCGCACGACTGCAGGAGGGGTGGGGGCTTTAAAATCGCCCCCCACGAGGAGGCTGGTGTGAGACCCATGGGAGAGCTACCCCCCTCCGTTGGTGTTGCTGGCTCCTGTAAAGGTTGTACACAGTGAGCTCGAGTCCTCCCACGTGCAGCTCCACCGCCAAGGCCTCCACGCCATCACCACAGTGCACCCGAGGCGGTGAGCCTGCGGTGGGGGATGGAGCTCCCTCATCAGCGTCACGCGCCACGGGGCCCTCTGCAGTGGCGGGGAGTGAGTGGAGAGTGTAGCCCGCCCAAAGCGCCACTCAAAGTCGGCTGGTGTGAGCGTCTCCTGTAGGAGAACCACGTCAAGGGGCCTCCCGAAAGGGCCTGCAGCATCTCATGTTTTGAGGCGGAGGCCCCGATACATTTATTTAATGTGTAAAGATTTATTTTACAATAAAGGTTTATTGTACAATTAAAAAATACAGCATATATATATATTTTATATATATATTTTATATAATATTATATATATATATATATTATATATATATATATTAATATATATAATATATATATATTATATATATATATATATAATATTATAAAATATATATATATTATATATATATATATATATATATATATTATATACATTACAAGCATGTACATAAATACACATAGTACAGCAGCAAAACAGTAAAAAAGCGGGCATCAGCCCGCCGGTGAGGAGATTATCCCGTCAAGCTACGGGAGGGTCGTGTTGAGGGGTGTGATTCAGTTCATCATTTTTTGGTCACATAAAAACATTACAACAAAAAAAAAACATGAAAAAGACATATAACAATACAAAAAAAAAATACAAAAATATTACAATAGTGATCAGAGCGGCTTAAGGGGAGCCGCCCGTGTTTATCTTCAATTTACTGGCCAAAGAGACGAGCTATCTCCTCATCGGTGAGGTCCCTGTCTCATCAAAGCAGCAGGGGGGTTTTTCAATCGTATCCTGGTCTGCGGTCTGTTGGTGGTCCGTGAACTGCACCCAAACCTTCTCCCCGACATGGTTTGTAGAAGTGGATACGGCGGTTAAGTGGCCTGGCGGTGGGAAAAGGGGCCTTTTGGGAGGGGGTTTCCCTCCCTGAGCAGCCTCCTCACAAGGGAGAGGGCCGGCTCGTGTGAGATCTTTTTAGGT
>JACEEZ010000515.1:0-12500 GCA_016584305.1 Chionoecetes opilio
ATGTGGAAAAACGACCAAATAAAACTGAGAAAAAACCGGGCCATACAGTCACCATCAAAAACCTAAACCCCCAAACTCCTCACATGTGTAAAAAGTTCTCTTGCATTTCCCAAAGGGAGCTCATCCCCACTCCAGCAGACCGGCGGCTATTACTTTAAAAAGACTGTTTGGCAAGTTACCCTCCTTTTCCAAAGCGCTCCTTAAAAAGGTACTGCAATTTTGAAATTGGGGTCCCGTGATGACAACCCTGGGACCAGATTTACCTCCCTTCCCCAGGAGACTGCAAGTAGGTGAATTTGTTTTAAAACAGGAATGCCCGTTTCACCCCCAGGCCTCAAACCTTTCCCCCAAAAGGACCCCATTCAGTTAAACTCACCACTGAACTTCGAAACTCCCAATTTTTGTAGTTGACACTTAAACGGGTTTCTATAGAGTTACGTCACTGCGAGCTGCTGACTGCCGCCCCAAAATTGCTCACTTTATCAAACCACTAGATCTGGGCAGCTAACCACGGGGCTCTCTTACCTCGCGGCGGAACACGCCCGGGGCCCTCGAGTCTCCTGTAACAAGTTAGGATCACTTATCTCCATTCCAATCTCCCGCGCCTCTCTAGGGCACCAACGCTTGTCGAATCCTCCCGGCACATCCCTCCCTTTTGGGTCCATCGGGACTCAGTGTGTCCTCAAGGCCGTGGCTACGTGTCGCCACCCCCACCAGCTGTCCGGCGCCCTTGTAGCTTTTCTCCAAGACATCTTCGCCAATAACGTCAGTCATTTGAACACACAATCCCGGGGCTGGGCCCCCTGTTCGCCCCAGGAAAAGCTAACAAAACCCAAGGGGCGACCAGGGAAGAGCATGGACTGAAAAGGGCTCAAGTACAGCCGCCCCCAAAAAGGGGGTGTAAACAGTATCGGCTGAGTGTCACAACTTTTTCCCCCTGGTCGGACCAATTAGTGAAAAAAATTAAAATCCCCCCAATCTATCAAAAAAAGCAAAAAAAAATAAATATTAAAAAACCCCCAAACCCCAATCAAAACCCAAAAAGTTGTGGGGTATGTGTAGAGGGGTAATAAGAGTTAGTAGTAGGGGGTAATATGGCTTCACATGCCGCAGCCAACCCCAGCCACTGCCTGGGCCCGGGCCCATGTATTTGTTTTGTTATGACAAATGCGCTGGTGACTTCATAGCTCGCCACAGCTAGCCCAGATCCGCGATCCATGTTATATAGACAGTGCAGCAGCCCTCGTTTGACGCCCCGGATATTGCAGTGGGAAGGCACCTACTGCAAGGTGATCCCCCTCAGCTACTGAGGTGATGGATATGAGTAGCCGTGTGCAGGGAGTGAACCATGGCTGTGGAGAAGCCATGGGGACGGTAGGAGGAAGAGATGGATGGAGGAGAGAGCCAGGTCCCTTTGTAGATCCAGCTCTGGCCGGGGCGTAGTGGTGTTTCAGGTAAGACACGCTGGCAATGCGAAGAGTTCTCTGACAGAACATCTGTTTCAGGGTGCAGCCGCCCGGTCCTGCAGATGTTGGAGCGAGGGTCATAGACGACAGCGCCTGTAACGGAATGGTGGGGAGTGAGACCATCAGTGCAGACTCTTCACGTGGTTGTGGTAGAGTGACATTCGAGTTGACGTGGCATAAAGGAGTTGCTAGCCAGGATGCCAGCTGAGCGTGTTGGGAGGAGTCTGGGATAGTCAGGGCAACCATCGGGGAAATGTCCCACCAGGATGAACCGGGAGTACTGTGGGCTGATGGCCTTTAGTAGGGTGGCTGCCAGGTTCAGCACAGAGTGGGCCAGCAGTGCACGGACCAGTAAGGCTGACGGGCTCCAGGAATTCCTGGAGCCTCCGCCAGACTGGAGTGTGAGGATCCCCCTCGGAATTTGTCATATAGAGTGGCGAGGGGGTGGATGGTGGCAGGGACATGATGTGTGGTAATGATGACACGGATCTCCTCCTGTGTACCTGCACAGATATGACAGCAAGTAGCCGCTCTCTGCGTGAAGGGCGATGACAGGTGAGGACCTCATTGCCCCAATGGAAGTCCTCAGGGCCGCATTTTGGAGGACGTACAGATTTTCTGAGGTGAAATGGCTGCTGAGCCATAAATAGAGCGCCATAAGACACCTAGACCTGATGGCCGCCTGGTAGTAGTGTAAGAGGAGGTCACGACTGGCCCCCCGGCGGAACACCAGCCACCCGCTTCATATGTTTGATGCGCCTGTTCAGTTGTAGGAGTACTCATATGAGGATACCAGGTCAGGCGGGACCATCCACCGCAGACCTAGAATGTGTGCGTCCTGGTGTAAGCACCGGTGCGCCACTCGGTTACCAGTGGTGGAAAGCAGGCTTGAGGGTGAAGCACATGAGGGAGCTTTTGGAAGCTTAACTGAGAGACCCCATGTCCTCACCAGTTGGTTAATGCTGCTGGCCCCATCTGCAAGTATAGCTGTGCTGGGCCTGAGTGTTGGCTCTGCTGATAGACGGTAATGTCGTCTGCGTAGCAAGAAGGTGAGATTTGGGGAGAATGTGATGGTCTGAGAGCAGGACATTGAAAGTAAAGGGCTGAGGATGGAACCTGGCGGCAACGCCCTCTCTGTAATGATGGGAAGGAGAGGTGGAGGCACCTACCGCAACCTGAATGACCCGCCTGACAAGAATGACCCGGAGCCAGGCGAAGGTGGATCCCGTGATGTTTCATGATGCCAAACTTACGGAGGATGCCTTCGGTGGGACGCAGAGTCCAAATGCTCCTCTAGATCTACAAAGAGGGAGGTCATGCCCTCCCTTCCCCGGTAAGTATCACAGCATTGGTACTCAACTGCGACAAGGACATCTAAGTGTGCTCCTGCGGGGCCGAGCCACACTGCACTCACTTCAGGAGATGGCCGTCCTCCAGCCACCAGATAGGCAGTGCCACCAATCGCTCCAGGAGCTTACCCACGCAGGAGAGGAGAGCGATAGGGCGGGTATGTGGACGGGAGTAGGGGGTCCTTCCCCGCGGTTTTGGGATGGGTAGCAGGTTGGAGGATTCCAGCACGTAGGGAAGACGCCCGGAGCCAACTGGTGTTGAAGAGGAAGAGTTCCGTGATCTTCAGGGAGGTTGGTCCCAGTTAAGTAAACTCATCCGGCACAGTTATCCCGGCCCGCATTTTTCCCCGGCTTAAGGGTGGACACGCCCCGAATCCTCTCATAGTCGTGAAAGACTGGTGAGTGCCGGGATGCCAGGAGGCAAACACATTATTTATTGCTGCAGTTGATGTTAGGGTCGATGAGAGAGGACATCGTAGACCAATCTTGTCCCTGGTAGTGTGCGGCAACATGCCGCCTCAGGTCATCTAGGAGGGGGTTGCACCATCCTTCAAGTGCAGTGAGAGGCGTTGTTTATTTTGCCCTCCATGGAGGGAAAAAATTCCCACGTACGCTTTGTGGAGGAGGATTGGAGAGAGGGAAGCGCAGTAAGGCTCCCCCATGGCCTTCCCTCTGGGCAAGGAGATGGTCCTGGTACTATTTGCATCTAGTCTACGGTACCGCCAATCTGTAGTGTTGGACCTTCGACGCCATAGGTTCCACGCCCTCCTACGGGCCTTGACTGCTTGGGCGCAGTCTTCGCTCCACCTTGATATGCGGACGGCAGGGCGGCGAACGCGTCGAGAGAATGGAAGGCAGAGCCTTCTCCCGCGTCCCTCCAGGAACGCGGAAAGGGAGGCAGCAGCGTCCTCAGTGGGAAGGGCGGAGAGCTCCGGTGGGGTCTGGAGTGCTGCCTCGAGGAGGCCACCGGAAGGCTGAACTTCCAGCGAGGGGCAGCACCGGGTGATCTTTGCAGTGACGGGCAGGAATGAGTCACGGAGTGTAAGTGTCACCCCCATGTAAGGGTCAGTGGTGAGGTCCTGGCAACTGAAGGCTGGGTCCCCAAGGTAATAGGTCAAGGACAGAAGTAGCACCGTGGTGGGGATGGTGACGGGAAGGCAGACCCGGGTGAAAGAAGGGACGCGAAGGCGAGTCCAAGATGAAGACGTGAAAGAGCGCCCTCCCGGAATATGTTGGTGAGGTGAAGAGGGAGGTCATGTGTCCCAACACCTGTGATGGACATTGAATCACCCATGATGACAAACAGGAGGAGGAAGGAGGGAAGATTAGGGGATCAGTTCCCTGTATGTGTCACCATCAGCGTTAAGCAGACAGCACGGAATCCCACCCTGTTGGCGTAGCACCCTGGCTGCGACCACTTCGCGAGGTGGCCGTGCTGCCACTGTGGGAGAGCCAGGGGGGAATGGTCAAGGGTGTCCGTGACTGCACATGAGGACGCCGCCTCCTCGCCCCCTGGGGTCTGTCCTTCCCGATGATGGTGTAGCCGGTTAGGTTGAGGGAGGGGTGGGGGGGAGACCACGTTTCACACAACCCAACCACAGAAGGGTAAAAGTTTTTCCCCCAAGTAGGTCTTGAACTCGGGGGGCCTTTCTGGGCAGAGAACGGGCATTCCACATGCAGGAACCATGAGAGGGCCATCATTGTAGGAATATGGAGAGGACGGAGATAGTGCTGGCCAAGACTGCTAGTATGGCAGGGATTTACGATACCTGTTGGGTCACGGTTGTAAGCTTCCATGAAGGGTGAAAATTCTGCGCTGACGTTATGTGCCTTGTCTGGACGGAACATGATGTGGAGTGGGGCTGAAAGTGAATGGCCCCCCCGGGTGGGGGGGGGGGGGTTTTTTTTGGCGGTGGTGGTGCCCAGAGAGGCGTTGGGGCCGCGAAGCACAGCACGGGGGGCAGAGAGGCAGGCCGCAATTGCCCGAGAAAGGGAGGACGGCGGGTGGTGGACTCCACCTCAGTCGTGGAGTGGATGAGGTCCCATGGGAAGGCAGGAGATATGAACCCCCAGCAGGCGTACATGGGTGCAGCTGGCTGCAGGGGTGCGATCTTCCATGGGTGTCGGGCCTCGGGGAACGGGGCGCGAGGAAAGGAGAAGGGGGAAGAGGGTCTGGAGAGGGTCATCACATCCTCCGTTTTAGGTCTCTGTAGACAGTGTACCTTTTCCCCGTGGCAACAGAGAATAGACACATCGGGGTGTACTGCCCTGGGTGGGCGATGCAGCCGTAGGGGATTGGCATAGTGGGGGTCGTGATGGAGGAGTGGCCCGGGATTTCGGGAGGGAGGTAGCCTGCAGACGTCTGTTGATGTCAGGGGGGCATCCCTTCCTGGACCAGTCTGCCGTACAGATGTTGGGCCTCTGGTGAAAGGGCATTGGCAGACCTGGGGCCGATGATGCCCCCCCACCTGAAACATAAAAGGCCTGCCACGGCAGCTTCCGCCACTTGGCTCGGCGTGGGGGCCACTGCAGCGGTGCAGCGCACCGGAAGAGCCAGCAGGTGTTGATGTAAATATGGCCAACCTTTAGACAGTGATTCCCAACCGGGGTTCCCGCCGACCAATCCCAGTTCCGCGAGAACCGTTAAATATTATGTGGCTATTACAAAATGACAGTGATCTTTAATTCATAGTTCATAATTCCTACTCAAACAACACGTCCCAACACTTTCCAGAAGACACCAAACATACTCGTACGTGTCAGTCAGTACAATGTCTATAGTAATGAGAGCAAATAATATTTCTAGAATGAAGAACAAATTAGTGTTAGTGCCGGTGCGGGATACGCCTTCATGCCTACTTCCGCAAGTTTGTGGCGACACAAGGGGTTGGTAGGAGATTGACGCAACCCCGTACGAGTATCATTAGAAACGTGTGCACAGCCCAGCGCAGCCGTTCACACATCTTCCTTCAGTCAGATTTTGAGCAGCGCAACCGAGTGAAACGTTGTGTTTAATTAATCTCGCCAGTTTAATATTAGTTTGATACGGATTTTAAAGACTGAAGCATTTTCAAATATTTTTAAAAGAAGCAAGTCAGTGGAGAGGAAATGACAGTGACGAAGAATCACAAATACACAGCCAAGTACGAGTAAAGGAAAAGTGAGTGATGTTAAAAAAATCGCCTTTACAAATGGATCAGTTACTGGCCATTGGCTTTACATGACTGGAGAAGAAAACTGTCCCCACTCCCCTTTGTGCATTGTTTGTGGAAAAGGGCTCGCTAACACAGCTTGGCCCCAGCCCAATTAAAGCGACACTGAACTGAAATTCCTACTATTTTAGGTCCCCTTAGATCTAGTGCCACTCTGCTTATTAGGATATGAAAGATCGCCACCCAGGGCAAACCCTGGGTATACAGGCAATACCCATACCCACATCTGGTTTAGGTAACCATCTACACTCGATCTGAAAGAAAGAAACAACACTGTCTGGCAACGCCGTGCCAACCCTGCCGAGGCCGGTGGTCCTCCAGTACGGCCCGGAGCTTTCCATTGCTTCTTTTTGCCTTCATCGAGTCAACACCTGCTGACGTCTTCTGTAACCGTGTAGTTTCTTTTCAGGCTGGTATGGTGAGCAACCGCTGTTTTTTTCGTGTTTTACGTGGTTGTGTGTGAAGTTTTTACCGCATTCTGCTTCGTTAATCCTTCTGTAGGGTTCACGGGCATGAGCGTAGTTTAATTCTTCATCCCTGGTTTGGGACCAGCCTTGTGTCTCAAATTTTTTTTCGGCGGGTGTCCTGTTGTGTTTACGCTTACGACAGGGGCGCGGCTTTCACCCTTTCTCCCCTGGGGCCTTGTTTTGTCAACCGCCAGGGCGTCCCTGGCCTAACACGCTGTACGGTTTCGTCGTCCGTTCCCCAGCCACGGCCCCACCCCCGCCCGGACCCTCCCAAGGCTGGTGCGGGGTTGGTGGTTCCTGTCTGCCACATGGTGAGCTGATATTGGCGATGGTTACGTCGTTCACCATCCACCGCCCCACCCCCGCCCGGAGACCCTCCCAGGGGCCGTGACGGTGTGTTGGTAGGTCCCCTGGCCTGCCACGTGGGAGCTGAGATGGGCGGTGGTTAACGTGTCGCTTCTTGGCTGGTGCCCAACCCACCCCGCACCCGCGCCCGGACCTCCGCCATGGCCCGGCAGGGGAGTTGAGCGGTCCCCTGGCTGCCATGTCGACCCCTTCCCCCCTCCCCCCCTCCCCCGACCATCCACTTTCCTGGGGTCGTGGCAAGTGCGTTGGCGATGCCGGTGGGAGTTTGGGTCGTTTCGTGTTGAGTTCTAGTCCCTTTCCTCTCACTGTTTACCCTTCTTTTCAAGCGGATCATTGCGAGGCCCAGGGCTGCTCGGTGTCCTTTAGGTCCCGAGGCCACAAGCTCCTGCTCCTCGCACGCTCCCGTGCCTTTCTGTCCGGACCTTACTTCTTCCCGCCGATTGCCCGGTATGCTGTGAATGCTGCGGCTCATCCTCCCGGAGGGGTGTGTGCCCTGCCTTACGGCGAGGCCTTGCTGACCTCTAGGAGTGTGGTCGAAGGCTTTGAAAGTCTCGCCCACACGCCACTTCCGTCTGTCCTGGGCGACCGATTCTACTTGGTTCTCGTTTGGTGGGCGCGCCCAGTCCGTACTCCCTCTCCTCCTCGTCTCGCGCCTCCCGACCCCCTGCTCTGCTTCCTGAGCTCGGCGTCGATTCGTGCTGACGGTGGAGTACAAGATCTGGCGGTCATCCTCATCCCTCCCCATGACCGCGACTCCCAGTGAGGACTTGCCGGTGGTCCTGTGGCTCCTAGCTGGTCATGCGTCTCCTGGGCCTTCCCCACCCCCCCTCCTGTTGCCCTCCGGGGTGTCGGCTTGGATGAAACTTCAGTGAAACTCCTTTCATGGCAAAATGGAAGGTCACTTAACTTCTGGGTCCCGTTCTTCCGACACCGAGGCGGTCGCAGGTCCCCATCGCTGCTTCCCTCTCGCCGGTGCCTCTTCTGAGTCCTGTTGTAAGTCCGAGATGAACTACCTGTTGGTGCTCTCCGACGGGGGAAAGATGCCCGCCCTACCCGTGGCCAAGAGACGACGGTTCGGGGACTTCCGCCCCCGTATTGCTGTCCGCCGGCCCTTCCTCCGTCTTTTCTTCTGAGTTCCTTCTAGGGTGCACTTCCCTCCGTCCGCTGAGGAGGATGCCTTGGGACGCTCCTTCTTCCTCCGTCCTGTTTACCTGGCACCGATGCCTTCCACCCCCCCCGTCGATTGCTTGTGAGAACGGTTGACGGGCGGCTTGTCGCCATCAGTCGTCTGGAGGCGCTTCGTGGGGGCCCAGTTCCGGACTTGGAGGTGCGTCGCTTCCGGAGGACGGGCGACAGGAGTCCTACCTCTAACCTACCACCGCCGATTCCTTTTCTCTCGCCTGGCCGCTCCCTCGAAGCAGCCTGCGGTTTCTTCTTCGTCGTGCCGCTTTGATGCTCTGCCTCCTTACTGGCTGAGCCTATTTTGGTCAGGGCGGCTTCCCGTTGTGGAGGAAGCCAGGATGCCAGGTGGCTTTCTCTCGGGGGCCAGAAACGGTTGACCCTGGATAAGGCGGCCTGGACCCTGTCGAATTTGGAGAGCGGGGTACCCCATTGTGACCCGGGGTCCCTTCTCCGTCCGTGGCCCCGATCCCGTTTCTCCCGGCCTCTGGTGGCTTTCCACGCTGTGATGGCTCGATTTCCATCCGGGTGTCCCGCTTTCTGCCAAGGACCTCCCGTGGCGGGCGCAAAACCGGTGAAGAGAGCTTTTTCGCCGGGACTTTCAGGAGGCGGCGACACGCCTACCTGTTGCCCTCTTTCTGTTGCCTTCTTCGTCCGCTGGCGGACTGCTCTCCTCCCTCGCCGTGGATGCACATTCCTCTCCCACGGCCTCCCTGTCCGGATGTCCTTTCGGGGCTTTGTCGACCGGGGGGGGCCTGTGATGCGTTCGGCCCTCCCTCCTCCCGCTTGTCTCTTCGGCGCGAGGCCCTTTCGGGCCTGCCGGAGCTGACTCGACAGCAGATTCTCCCGATTAGTCCCTTCGATTCGGAGGTCTTGTCGGAGCCACTCCTTGCCAGTGTCTCGCTCAATCCCCCCACCGTCCACTGGTGTCTACTCCGCCCCCTAGACCGTCTCGGGCCCGGAGGGGTTTTCCGGGAGGGGTCCAGCAGTGTTCGTGGAAGGGCATCCAGGGCGCTCACCCCCGTGTGGATGGCCACCCCCGATCATCGTCGTCCCAGTCGGGGTGGGCTTCCGGTTTCAGGTGCGCTGGTCTGGGGCCTTTCGCTCGTTGCCCGCACTGTCCACCAAGCCTGCCTCCAGGTCGCTCTCCGCTTCTGACCTCCCTTTTCCAGGCCCCTGTCGGGTTTCGGCAGCCTGGCCGCAGAGAGAGTTTGGCCGCCAGGGTGGTCCGAAACGGTCTTTCTTGGCCTGGGACTTGCCCTACCGCCCTTTGGCGACTCCTTCTGGACGCCCCGGTCTCCCAGTGGCTCGCCGCCCACGTGTCGACATGCACATCCTCCGGGGTTGTGGGAAGGCGCGGGGAAAGGTCTTTCTTTCCCGCATTTTCATTCGTACCCAAGAGGACTCTTCGAAGGGCGGATTATCTTGGACCTCAGCCGCTTAAACGGATTGTGCGCAACCACCGGTTCCGTATGCTGACCTTGCCCAGGTCCGCCTTCGGCTGAGGCGGGGACTGGATTGGCGGTCCTCGATCTCAAGGGACGGCTACTGGCATGTCACCCATTCATCCGCAGTCGGCGCTTCCCTGGTCCTTCCAGGTAGGATATCGTACGACGTGCAGTTTCACCAGACTGACCCTTCGGCCTCTCCATCGGCTCCGAGGTTTTTAAAACTAGGCTCACCAAGGTGTGGCTCAGCGATGGTGTCTGCAGGGTTATTTGCCTCATGTATTTGGACGATTAGCTGTGTTCCGCCCAGTCTCAGGCGGAAGCGGTTTCGCGATGCTGGACCGAGCGTTGGCGGTGGCGGGGGAGATGGGGTTCTTAGTCACAAGGAAAATCCGTCCTTACCACAACCCCCTCTCCCCGCATTACAACTTGGCTGGGCATGCAATGGGACTCCTCCCGTTCGGCTGCGGTCCGCATCTCGGGGGACAATGCGCCAGATTCATCACGCCTCTTCCGGGCCTCGGTGTCCCGTTTTGTTTGTCAAGGAGGCATTGGGAGTCACCTTCTCGGCTCGCTCAAACTTCGCCGCAGAGGTCACTCCCCTAGGCAGCCTTCGTCTCCGGTGCCTGCGGCGGGTGGTGAACACGAGCCGTTCCGGTGCGACCTCCGCGACTTGCTCTTCCGGCCCTCCCTCCCCTGGCCCTCACACTAACTGGACAAGTGGTTGATGAGGGCGTTATCTTCCTCCGCGTGGACCGGGTGTGGCTGCCCAATCCGCCCCTACGGTCCTTCGTGTGTCGGAGGCGCGGGTGGGCTACCAATCCTCCGACGGCCGGCAAGGTTTCGTGCGGGTGGTCCGTGGTGGAGCGCAGACTCACATCAACGTCAATGAGCTGCTTGGTTCCTCTTCTCTTCTCCGATCGAACCCGATCCAGAGGGACGGCTCCTGCTTCGAGATGGACAAACATGGGCGCGTCCCACTGTCTTCGCCCCCAGAACAGGGAGATCCAGATCCGCCCTTCTGTTTGTCCCTTTCGGAGGATCTTCGCCTGGCGGCCCGTTTCCCACCTTCATCTGTCTTCCAGTTCTCCTGCCCGGTAGTGAGATGTGTGGGGCCGACGCCCTGTCCCTCGCTGTCTGGGGCTCGTCGGTGGAGTGGCAGCTTCGCCCAGAGCGCTTTGCGGCTCTCTGTCGCGGTGGGGCACTCCGGAGGTGGATGACCTCTTCGCGGTCCCGCCGCTCTGCCGCTCTGCCACTACAGGCCTTTTGACAAGGGGGGACCGGACAGCTGCGGGAGCCCGGACACCCTCACGGAAGACTGGAACAGGTGGCGCCATGTTTACCTGTTTCCGCCTCCTGCACCATAGTCCTCGCTGATGTATGCAACAACTGCGTTTCCTACAGGGCAAGGTGACTATAGGTGGCGGTCCTCGCTGGCCGGGCGCAACCGTGTTTCTCCGAACTGAGGCCTAGGTGTCCCTCCCCTGTTCCTTTGGGGCCCTCTTTTGTTTGGAGGAGCTCCCGGCCAGGCTTCTTTCCAACTTGAAGCTACCCTCCTGAGTTTCTTCTCCGTACCTCTCGCCGTCGGACGGTCTCGGACGCGGTGTCGGATGAAAATGTTGGCGGCTCTTCGCCCGTCCTCTACGAACAGTATCAGTCTCACTGGAAGGCCTTTCAGTCGTCCTCAAACTCAAGGGCCTCCGCGACGTCCTCTGAATCGTTGTCCTGTATTCCTCTCCTTCCTGCCCCGACCGTGGGAGGGTCTCCGCTACTCTCTCCAACACCTGGTGGCCCTGTCTGACCCCCTCAAATCCGTTGGGGTTTGGTCCTGACAGGCGTTCGTGACCCTGTTGAGAGTGGCATTGTTCCACCAAAACCCCCTCGCCCGTCGTCCTGGCCCCTTCTGGTCCCTGGAGAAGGTTCTCCGGTTCTGCAGGGCAACATTTTGGGTCATACGCTGCCGACCTCGCCTCATTCAGAAGGCCTTGTTCTGTGGCCCTGGCTACGGGTTTCGGGCTTCTCCTCAGCTGAGGCGCTGACCCGTTTCCCCCATGGACGACCTTCTCTGCGGGAACGGCTGCCCTGTCTCCCTCTTCACTCTCGCCCAAGTGGCTTGGTAAGAACGAGCGGCAGGACCACCGTCTCCAACCGGTCGTCGTTCCGGCTTGGTCTGTGGGACGCCGCACACCCCTTGTGCCCGTTTTCGGCGCTCCGGTTGTTACCTGGATGGTTCCGAGCCTGGGCGTGGTGACCTGCAGTGTTCCTGTTCCGGCGATCCTGTCACTGGTCGTCCCTCACCACCAGGGGGGTTGCCGGCCGGCTCCGGGCGTCAATCGATTCGCTGATCCGGTCACGCCCCTCGCGCCCATGACGTCCGGGGTTTGCTGCTGCGTCTCTGGCCTTCCTCCGCCCCATTCCTGTGGAGAGGGTAACGGAAGGGGTGACATGGAGTACGGCACTCGTGCTCGTGGCTCGTTACCTGGTCCACTCCGATCGTGGACTTCCCCTGTGTTGCCCTGGGACTCCTCCTTCCGGAGGGGCTGGTGTGGTGACGCTGGGCCTCCCATTGACTCTCCGCTTGATTCTGGTGATATACTATTGGGAATCGTTTTGTTCTTGTGCAGTTGCTCTTTTCCTCCCTCCGCGGGGTCTGGGCTTCTTGCCCGTCTCCAAGTGGCAGGTAGCTTTATTGCACTAGCTCTAAGGACCTAAATGACGGCTTTGAAGTATGAAAACGCCCTAAATTTTTTTTTTTTGTTTTTTTTTTGGGTCCCTGACATAGTTAGTACACGGCCTTCGCCTCCCACCCTTCCTTCCCACACCAATTTCGCCCCCCTCCCCGGGGACTGCTTATTGGGATGGTTATGATAGCTCCGGGCCGTCTGCGGACCACGGCCCTCGGCCGGTTGGAACGGCGTTGCCAGATGTGTGTTTTTCCTTTTTCTTTCATATCTGAGTGTAGCCTGGTTACTACCAGATGTGGTATGGTTTTGCCTGTATCCCCATGTTTGCC
>JACEEZ010000515.1:17500-61920 GCA_016584305.1 Chionoecetes opilio
TGAACCTGTCCCACCCTGCTGCCGCGACTGGCATCCACCCCTCCTGGCAACACGCTGTCATCCGCCTCACCTGTTGCCTTCATGAGAAGACAGGCCAACTACACGCTTGTGATAGATCAATAGTACATTCACCAGGGCTCATAGTGTTTCCCCAAGGTCCTCGCAGCCCTAAAAACAACAACAAATGACGTAAAAGTCCGCGGCGGGGTAGTTGATATTGGCGGTTGCCGGTCAGTAAATACTAAGTAGGATAAACGTCCGGGGGTGGTATGCCTCGACTGTTGTGGTTTTCCCGACCGTGTCCTCTCCCCTATTGTCCGAAAACGAAGGGTTGTGTGTAATTAAAATATCTAATAGATTAATACATTGGCAGACCTTCGCATTTAATCTGGATTAAGGCATCCCCAAAATCTATTGATGCAAACTTGTACGCCTTCAATCTTGAACATTTGTAAAGTTTCTGGACAGGTATTTACAAGGCTTCATGGCCGCGTAATCCTCACTTACTATAATACTAAACGTTGGTATTAACCTCCCGACTTTAAGCTTAACTTCACACTCTGTTTATCCTCACTCACCTCTTGCTAATCTTTACTGTTCAGTTTGGCATCAACTTAACAGTGCTGGCGAGGACTGTTTTATACCCTTGGCGAACCCTTAATCCAAGTTAATACAGCTAAGTATTAATATCCTACCTTGGGGGACCGAGGTAGGTCGGATAATTGGGAATAGTCGGATGTTCGGATATCATTGTAACCATAAACGAATGCCAAACTCGGTATAGAACATAAAGATGGGGGGGGCAAGCTCTTGGGGGCGCGAACCAGTGGTAGACACGAAAGTAAAATGCATGCACAAAGGGGCCCTGCCACCTTCCTTCCCCACCAAGTGTTTCAGCCCCTCTCCCCGGGGATGCTTATTGGGATGGTTATGATGCTCCGGGCCGGCTGGCGGACCACCGGCCTCGGCAGGGTTGGCACGGCGTTGCCAGACGTGTGTTTCTTTTTCTTTCAGATCTGAGTGTAGCCTGCATGGTTACCTAACCAGATGTGGGTATGGGTTGCCTGTATACCCAGGGTTTGCCCTGGGTGGTGATCTTTCCTATCCTAATAGCTAGTGCACTAGCTCTGTCAGGGACCCAAAAATAGGCTTTTCATACTTCAAAGCCGTCAATCACAGCCACTTGTCAAATAAAACCGTGGATTATTTTCGAAGACTCTTGGATTCACAGCAGAAACAAAGACAAGTTTTTGAAAAGAATGTAACCATCAGTGATAAGGCCCAAGAAGCAAGCTATTTAGTGGCTGAGCTAGTTGCCAAGAAAATGAAAAGTCACACTATTGCAGAAAGCCTAATAATGCCTGCTTGCAAAATAATTGTGAGAACAATGCTAGGTGAAGAAACTGAAAGTGAATTAAGCAAGGTTCCTGTTTCTGATAATACAATTAGTAGGCGTGTGGATGACCTGTCCAACAATATTTCTGGTATTTTGTCTGAAATACTGCAAAATAACAACTTTGCTCTCCAAGTAGATGAGACAACTGATATAACTGGTAAAGCTCAGCTGCTGGCATTTGTACGATTTGAAAATGAAGGTGAAATAATGGAAAATTATTTTTGCTGTAAGAACTGCCAGAAACTACCAAAGGCCACGACATTTTCAACATCTTGTCTTCTTACCTGGAATCTTGTGGTTTGTCATGGAACCGATGCGTTGGAATCTGCACTGATGGTGCTCCCGTCAATGATTGGCTCAGTACAAGGCTTTGTATCACGCGTGAAAAAAAAAACCCTGAAGTCATAACAACTCTGCTTTCTCCACCGAGAAGTTCTGGTTTCAAAAACTATTGGGGATATTTAAACAGTCCTTCATATACGTGAACATGTCACTTTCTAAAGCAGCGCCTCTGAAGTCTCGCATATTTGCAAGTTGTGTGAAAACTCAAAAATCACGTGACGCTTCTCCAGCACACAAGCTCGATGGCTTTCGAGATGTAAGTTTTGACAAGGTATTCGAGCTGCACAGGAACTGCTCTTTTCTCAGAGAATAATAAATCCAGTTTCTGTGAATGTCTTGAATCTACAAACTGTGCAAATGAACTACATATTGAGGCAGATATTTATCACATTTAAATAACTTGAACACCACATGCAGGGTGGAAAGGAAACATTCTGACTTCCACAGACAAACTTCTTGCATTTAAGATAAACTCGCTGTTTGGAAAAGCACCTTTCACAGGACTAGGAACGACGAAATGTTTCCACTCCTACTTCAAGTTCAAACTCAAACTGCATATGAAACTGTCATTCCATTAATTACAATCATTTGGATCAATGTCAGAAAAACTTCATAGTACTTCCCCTCCTTGTCATGCAGATCCGTTGACTGGGTGGAAACCCTTCCTGAGTTCTCACCAAGTAACAGAAAAACTACTTGTCTGCAAGAAGAGTTATGAACTGAGTGAACTCAGTGCGATCTACCTTGAAAATGAAATGTAATGAAGTATCACTTGAACAAGTTTTGGATTTCAGCAAACAGAGTATTCCCTGTCATCTCAGTAAAAGCATTGGATGTTGACTCCTAGTTTTCAACTTCTTACCTCTGTGAAAAGCTTTCTCATGCTCTGACGTCTTAAAAGAAATCAAGAAATCGTCTTCTGTCTGTTCGAGGAGAACTGCGTGTGTGTATGTAAAAATTCGATGGCCAGAATTTCACGATTACGCAAAGAGAAACAAGCCCAGTGTCACACTGATGTAAGATCAATAAACTTATTGACTTATTAGTGTGAACTCTCATGACTGTGATGTAATTGTAGATTTCACTATGAATATATTGCTCAAGAACTTTTCTTAAATTATATATATATATATTATGTATATATTAATTTGATAATATATATTATATATATATATATTAATATATATATATATATATATATATATATATATATATATATATTAGTATACTATATATAGGGGTTCCTTGGAATATGAAAAATGATTACAGGGGTTCCTCCAAGGTGTAAAGGTTGGGAATCACTGCTCTAATCACAGGCGTCACTATAAGAACCCTGCCTGCGCCACCACGGACGAGGACCAACCATCAAAGCCCTCAAGTTAACCTGCAGAGCCTACCATCCGAGCCCTGGGTCACCACTGCCTACTGGCGCTATAGGCACAAATGTTATATAAAAAAAAAAAAAAAAAAAAATAAAAAAAAAAATAATAATAATAATAATAATAATTATAAATAGATAATAATACTATAATGAAATACTGAAATACGCAGTGAATTGAAGCCATAATGAGCAGTACACTTTTATGTCTGTTAAGTAATAGTTAGTTCTTTGTAAGTAGATCTAAGTGGAAGTGTTCTTAAGTATTCCATTAGAGAGAGAGAGAGAGAGAGAGAGAGAGAGAGAGAGAGAGAGAGAGAGAGAGAGAGAGAGAGAGAGAGAGAGAGAGAGAGAGAGAGAGAGAGAGAGAGAGAGAGAGAGAGAGAGAGAGAGAGAGAGAGAGAGAGAGAGAGAGAGAGAGAGAAGAGAGAGAGAGAGAGAAGAGAGAGGAGAGAGGAGAGAGAGAGAGAGAGAGAGAGAGAGAGAGAGAGAGAGAGAGTAATGCCGATGGGAGAAGGCAGGACATGTAGGCATAATCTTCACTTGCCAATCCTTCAATACTATTTTTCTCTACTTACATAGTCACAATGCACACAGCACTTCTACAGATTTTTTAAATACTTTTAATAAATAAAATTTACATTGGCACACTCGAACATATGCAATCATTTTGAATCCATAGATGCATGTATGTATATATGCAATGCACTTAAATATGCAATGCACTTATATGCATATGTATGTTTGTATGTATGTAATTGTAAAAAAATTCCCCTCGGAGACAGGCAGCAGCAACAGATGTACAATAGGGTCGTGAATGTCATGCATAAAATCAAACTGGGTTGCGATGAAAACAGTCTGAGGAACACTGCTCTGGACGACATAACAAATAAAAACAAGAAATCAGCGGCTATGTAAGAGCCTGTTTGCCAAGTAAGAAGTTTGATTCAGTGGCTACAGAAGAGCCTCCGTGCTAAATGCTTGACATCCTTATATAAGCTACATAACCATGAGCACAAATACTTACTGGTGAGAGTTTCCTTCAACTTCAAGACACCAAATGCCCTCTTGTCCCCCTTTCCACCCCTGTTGTCCTGCATGGCCAAGGAGCCGGCCACGACCCTCCTCATGAGGCCACGGACAGTATCCTCAAGTCCTGCATGGCCAAGGAGGCGGCCACGACCCTCCTCATGAGGCCACGGACACTATCCTCAAGTCCTGCATGACCAAGGAGGCGGCCACGACCCTCCTCATGAGGCCACGGACAGTATCCTCAAGTACTGCATGGCCAAGGAGGCGGCCACGACCCTCCTCATGAGGCGAGGGACAGTATCCTCAAGTCCTGCATGGCCAAGGAGGCGGCCACGACCCTCCTCATGAGGCCACGGACAGTATCCTCAAGTCCTGCATGGCCAAGGAGGCGGCCACGACCCTCCTCATGAGGCCACGGACAGTATCCTCAAGTACCTGCATGGCCAAGGAGGCGGCCACGACCCTCCTCATGAGGCCACGGACACTATCCTCAAGTCCTGCATGGCCAAGGAGGCGGCCACGACCCTCCTCATGAGGCCACGGACACTATCCTCAAGTCCTGCATGGCCAAGGAGGCGGCCACGACCCTCCTCATGAGGCCACGGACAGTATCCTCAAGTCCTGCATGGCCAAGGAGGCGGCCACGACCCTCCTCATGAGGCCACGGACAGTATCCTCAAGTCCTGCATGGCCAAGGAGGCGGCCACGACCCTCCTCATGAGGCCACGGACAGTATCCTCAAGTCCTGCAAAGTCCTGCCATGGCAAGGAGCGGCCACGACCCTCCTCATGAGGCCACGGAATATCCTCAAGTCCTGCATGGCCAAGGAGGCGGCCACGACCCTCCTCATGAGGCCACGGACACTATCCTCAAGTCCTGCATGGCCAAGGAGCCGGCCACGACCCTCCTCATGAGGCCACGGACAGTATCCTCAAGTCCTGCATGGCCAAGGAGGCGGCCACGACCCTCCTCATGAGGCCACGGACACTATCCTCAAGTCCTGCATGGCCAAGGAGCCGGCCACGACCCTCCTCATGAGGCCACGGAAGGTATCCTCAAGTCCTGTCCCGCCCACCAGGTACAGCTCAGAAATCTGCAAATAAAGAATACATTGAAATATAAAAAATCACGCTCCTCATCCATGATAAAAGTAAGGGTGCCTTCATTGTACAGCAATTACCAATAATTGGAAAAGACTGAAACCATCATGGCCTCATATATATTAGCTATTCAATGAATGATGTTCAATTTTGTAAAGTTTACCAAGAAAAAGACCTTGGAGTCATAATTCCAAACGACCTAAATCCTAACCACCAATGTACGGAGGTACACACAACCCTCGTTTTCCCGGACCTCCATTTCCCGGATATCGGAATTGCCGGACAAAACCCGAGGTCCGGGGATATGTCAAGAGTCCTGGACAAATGCCTGGTCCAGTCCGTAAATCGACGAAGTTGTCCGGCAGTCCGAGCGTCTCCTATCCGAGCACCCCTGGTCAGTGTCCGCTCCTCCCGCCAGGTGGCAGCATGCTCAGCGGTCGTATTGTTTACATTTGGGCACACGACACTTACGGTTCACCTGCACCGCCTACGTTAGTCCCCTGACCCCCACTGCCCCTGGTGCAGGAACGTCTCTGAGACTATTGAACACTTTCTGCTGCCTCCCGCCAGGTGGCAGCATGCTCAGCGGTCGTATTGTTTACATTTGGGCACACGACACTTATGGTTCACCTGCACCGCCTACGTTAGTCCCCTGACTCCCACTGCCCCTGGTGCAGGAACATCTCTGAGACTATTGAACACTTTTTGCTGCCTCCCGCCAGGTGGCAGCATGCTCAGCGGTCGTATTGTTTACATTTGGGCACACAACACTCACGGTTCACCTGCACCGCCTCCGTTAGTCCCCTGACCTCCACTGCCCCTGGTGCAGGAACGTCTCTGAGACTATTAAACCCTTTCTGCTGCAGTGTCCGCGCTTCCACTCCCACCGTGTAGTGCTACGCTCTCAACTCCTCGCCCTGAATGTCGCCACTTGTGACCTGCCCACCCTGCTGGCCGCGACTGGCATCCACCCCTCCTGGCAACACGCTGTCATCCGCCTCACCTGTGCCTTCCTGAGGAAGACAGGTCAACTACAGCGCTTGTGATAGCATCATAGGACATCACCAGGGCTCATAGTGTTCCCCAAGGGATCCTCGCAGCCCTAAAAACAACAACAAAGTGACGTAAAAGTCCGCGGCGGGGTAGTTGATATTGGCGGTTGCCGGTCAGTAAATACTAGAGTAGGATAAACGTCCGGGGGTGGGTAATGGCCTCGGACTGTTGTGGTTCCCGGACCAGTGCTCTCCCCTATTAGTCCGGAAAAACGAGGGTTGTGTGTAATTAAAATAGCTAATAGATTAATACATTGGCAGAACCTTCGCATATTAATCTGATAAAGGCATCCCCAAAATCTATGATGCACTTGTACGCCTTCATCTTGAACACTTTGTAAAGTTCTGGACAGGTATTTACAAGGCTTCAGGGCCGGCGTATCCTCACTTACTATTAATACTAAACTTTGGTATTAACTCCCGACTTTACGCTTAACTTCACACTCACTGTTATCCTCACTCACTCTTTGCTTAATCTTTACTGTTAAGTTTGGCATCAACTTAACAGTGCTGGCGAGGACTGTTTATACCCTTGGCGAACCCTTAATACCAAAGTTAATACAGCTAAGTATTAATTATCCGACCTTGGGGGGACCGAAGGTAGGTCGGATAATTGGAATAGTCGGATGTTCGGATATCATTGTAACCATAAACGTAAGGACAAAATGGTATAGAACATAAAAGATGCAGCTCTTGGGGGCCGAGCCAGTGGTAGACACGAAAGTAAAATTCATGCACAAATAAAGCCACAAATCAGTGTTTTCTATAAAAAAAAAAAAAAAAAAAAAAAAAAAAAAAAAAAAAAACGAAGTAAAATAAATGGCCAAAATAAGACACAATGTGGTGGTGAAAAAAGTCGGTTGTTTGGACAATTCGGATGTTTGGAGGTCAAATGTTGGGAATTTGGCTGTAGTAGGAAAATATGTCAACATGGACGCCGCTCAGGAACGCCCACAGCTTCTCCGCACTTATCGAGTGCAAAAGATGTCCTTGGACATATATACTGACGCTGAACTTTTCAAAAGGTACAGACTAGACCGTGCTGGAATCGAATATGTGACTGACTTGGTAAGGAGGAACCTACAAGATCCAATTGAGAAGAAGTATTCTCTCACCCCGGAGATGAAGGTGATCATGACTTTGAGATATTTGGCCACAGGAAAAATGCAGCTGTGTTCCGGTGATGAGTTTGGGGAGTGTCAGAGTGGTGTAAGCAGAGCAATGACTCAAACTCTGGCAGCCCTCAGTGCTCCACAGATTGCCTGCAGGTTTATCAAGTTGTCCCTTGAGCACCAAGAGATCCTTGAAAATCAGGCAGCATTTTAGCAGCTTGCACATTTCCCCGGTGTTGTTGGCGTGACAGACTGCACTCCTGTCAGAATACTGCCACCCAGGAACATGAGGCTGACTTTGTGAACAGAAAAAACTACCACAGTATGAACCTACAGTTAGTGTTTGATGCAGATTATATGATAATAAACCTTGTATCCAAGTGGCCAGGTTCTGTGCATGACTCAAGGATCTGCAATGCAAGTGCTTTGAACATTCTTTTTGAGGATAATTATATGCAGGCAAGGTGCCATCTGCTTGGGGACAGTGGATATGGCTGCAAACCATGGCTGCTGACCCCATTTCAACGACCTCAACGGGGATAGGAGAGAAATTATAACAGGTAATTCCAATTTACATTATAAGTCTACCCTTGTACCATGCTTTGTAGGGCATGTACTGTGTAGAAGTATGACTCCTAACAGGGAACTGTTGCCGATGGAAATTCTCGCCGACATCGGCGAGTGTTCCAACGGTAATAATGGACGAGGACTTCGCGGTCGTTTTTCTGAGACACAGACTAATTTTTCCTGACCTACAATAGCTGCTTTGTCTAATGGAGATAGTTTTATTTTCCGGAAACCCACATTTAATATATATATATATATATATATATATATATATATATATATATATATATATATATATATATATACAATAAACCCTTCATGCTCGCGGGGGTTAGGGAACAGAGACACCCGCGAGTATCGTAAATCCGCGAGCATGACATTATTCATTCATTTACCCAGTTTTTTTTTTTTTTTTTTTTTTTTCCATCACAAGGAACTGGCCAAGGGCACAACAAAAATGGGTAACACAAAGCCCGCTTAGTTGCCAGTCCCTATAAAGAAGACAGTAAGAGAATAAAATAAAAACAGAGGGGTAGGCCAATTTAGTTGGGGAGGTGTCTTGTTACTCTTCTTTTGAAAAGATTTAAGCCATAGGAAAGTGGAAAAATAGAAACAGGAAGAGAGTTCCAGAGTTTACCAGTGAAAGGGATGAAAGAGTAAAGATACTGATTAACTCTTGCATTAGGAAGATGGACAGAATAGGGATGAGAATGAGTAGAAAGTCTTGTGCAGCGAGGCCGCGGGAGGGGGGAAGGCATGCAGTTAGCAAGTTCAGAGGAGCAGTGAGCATGAAAGTAACGGTAGAAGAGAGCAAGAGAAGCAACATTGCGGCGGTGATTTAAAGATTGAAGACAGTCAGTCAGAGGAGGGGAGTTGATGAGACGAAAAGCTTTTGGCTCAACCCTGTTTAGGACAGCTGTATGAGTGGATCCTCCCCAAACATGTGAGACATACTCCATACATGGGCGGATAAGGCCCCTGTAGGGAGCAAGCAATTGGGAGGGAGTAGAAGAAAAAAAAAAAAAAAAAAAAAAAAAAAAAAAAAAAAAAAAAAGGGGGGGGGTGTTGAAAACCCGCGAGTAATCAAATCTGCGAGCCTGAAGCCCGCGAGCATGAAGGGTTTATTGTATATATATATATATATATATTTCAGCACCGAATTTTATGGTCGACGTTTCCATTAAAAACACTGTATTTCCATCGGAAAAACTACTACAACTGTGCCTTATCAAACCTAACCTTATAGGTTTTAATGAAAACAAACTAACCTTAACCACAAAGTATATCTAACTTAACCTTATAGAGTATAATGAAACCTAATCTAACAATAACCACTAAGTATACCTAACCTAAACTTAATCATGACCAGGCATAAAATTCGGTGATTCTATGTTTAATTTTTTAGTTTTTAATAAAAAAACACTCGCACTCCAACAGCTCGTCCAGGTCATCGGGATCCTCGTCAGGTGGGACGTCTTCGGTTAGGCCAACTGTGTGTGCGTCGATTATGTTGTTGTAGAAGGTTTGTTTGTTGACAGGCATGAGGTCGAGGAGGTAGTGAAGGTCACGCACTTTTTCCTTTTTGAGGGCTAAGGGGCGGCTGTAGTGCTTGGGGAGGCGGGGGACAGAGAGTCAAACACCTTACGGGACCAGGCTGCCCGTCCCTTCTGCAGTCTGACCTCGGTGATGTTCTCGCCGTCAGCCTCGTAGTCTGACTTCAGTAGGCAGCCCTCACGGAACGCCAAACGCAGGAGTATTTTCACTGGCACTATTGTCACTGCTGGAATAATCCATGATAATGGCGAAAGTAATGCGTAAATCCAGAGAAAGCACTCGTTGCTTTCTCTGCGTTGGGAGGGAAGGGAGGGAGGGAAGGAAGGCGGGCCTTAGGCGGCAGTGGTGGCAATCCGCCGCTCTCATTGGCTCAACGCTCTGACGTCACGGAGTGCGTCTCGTCTCCCATTGGCTGGTTGAGCGCGGTGTGGAGATAGTACCCTTCTGCCACGGCCCTCCCTGCCTGAATGTGTTCCAAGTACAGGGAGGTCCCGAAGATACGAGCAGGTAGGTTCCACCTGGCATACTCGTAAAGCGAAATCTCGTATAACGAAACACATAACTAATGGTAAAATATAGGTTTGGTTCCAGGACCCCCTTCAATTTGAAAAAAAACAAAAAAAAAAACAACAACTGTTTTTTAAGCTAAAATAAACTCTAGCAAACACAACAAACACACAGCGTCTATATTACCCACACTGTACTACCTATTCTGTAGAAAAAGCATTCTGAAAGAGAAAATAACACACAAAATAGCATAACTGCACATTAATTAAACATAAAACATGCATAACAAGCTAAAAAGACGTTGTAATGTGGGGGGACGCTGCGGTATAAGAAAAGGTATGACGCCCCAAAGGGTTGGGGGCCGCACCCCTGCAAATTACCCCAAAAAGGTCGGGCCCCCCATATGCTTAATTACCCTTTGGTCATGCCGCTGGGGGGTGCCTGATCGGCCCAAGGTTGGAGCCGCACCCCTGCTAATTACCCCTAAATTCAGGCCGGCCTTGCTTTAATTACCCTTCAGGTCCGGTTGCTAGGGGTGACCTCACTGGGTAAACCAAATCCCCCTTGTCCCCCCCGGGAGTGGTGGGGGCGATTTTAAATTTGGGTAATTTTACTCACCCCTTTTGAATGTTTTCTTTGGGATTTTCGATCTCGTATATAAAAATAGACCCAAATTACACATCTGTATCAGGGAAATTTCGTATCCCGAATGCCGTAAAACGGGACCCCCCCTGTAATTAAAGAGAAAATCACTTTGTAAACAATAGGTTTTCCCTTATGGAAATGTAAAGAAGGATGCAAAATCCCCCATTGTAAGCGGGAATTGAGATCCTGCGATGAAAAAAACTCATTTTTGGCCCCGGTGGGCTTAGTCCCTTCTCCCGGGGGCGCCCATAGTAAAAAAGCTTATTTCTTATATTTGGGTATAAAATTTTATTTTTTTTGGTAGGTCTTGGTTACTGTGGTATATTTTGGTCTATGAGTACAACCCGTCATCCTAATCCCGAAATACTCCTCATGTTACCTAAAATATCACCAAAAAAACAAACATGCATTTTTGTAACTCGTTTTCTTAAATTTTCATCCCACATTCAGTAATTTTGTTATTAAAAACATTATAATAAATAATTTTTTTGTATTTTTCGTTTTTGGGTAGGGTTGGGGGTGTGTTCAGGATATTTGGTATTAAGAGACACCGCTGGGCAAGTGTTATATTTTGGCGACATTCCCGTTATTTGCTTTTCTTGTATAAAATTGCGACATATTTGATCCTTTTTTAAATGTACTCGAATTCAGAGTGTTGATTTAAGTTTTCTGTGGATAAAAACCACAATCTTGCCTGTAATGTAGTTGAAGGTGGTTAGGGTCCTTTTTGGGTTTGGGGAAAGAGCGGGGGGGTTCCGGGTGGAGAGCCCATCCAGTTAGGTCTGATAGGTTAAAATGACCCTGTTTTTTATTTCAACTGAATTGTATGTTTTAGGACGGGCCCCAAAAACTTTTGTGTCAAAAAACAATCCCTTTCCCTTTTTGGGTTCACCGCACAAGTGGAACTGTTGGCGGGAGTTCTCGGTGCTGTCATGAGGAAATTAGAGTCGGCGAGGGTCCACACACTGTTAGTTGTAAAAATACCCTTTATTTAAAATACAGTTTTTTAATTTTAAGAAAAGGTACAAGGCAGTTTCAACCAAAAAAAAGGCATATTCACAAATTGATTGTCACCCCGGGGACAGAGGAAAAACCACAGTTTGGGGAGCGGGGAAATTTGGGCGGGTGAAGAAAAGGTTCCACCTCCCCCGTGGGTTCGGCCGCGCAGAGAAAGCCGCCAGGTGTGTTTCTGTGCTTCCCCCCACAATTTTTGCAAAGAAAGAACATTCAAGTAGCAGAGGAGGGGATGGCTATGATATGGAAATGATGGTGATGACGAGAGGGTAACGACATCATTACTAACAACGGTGATATGCCAGACAGGGTCTTCCATAGAGAAAACTTTTAGCTTTGCAACATTTCCAAAAATGTCAGATAAGATGTTAAATAAAATGAGACAGAGAATAATATCATTGTACCCTTTTTGTAGCCTGCTGGACCCTAGTTATTTTGTTCGGGGGAAAACTTTTTTTCTTTTTCCAAAGACTTGCTGACTGGGACGCGGGTAATGGTTTAATCATACCTCACCTCAACTTACCACGCATTTATCCACACGGCCCTCAAAGTCAACTGTGTAAATCGAAAATATTTAATATGTGTATTGGGGTCTTCGCCATGACCTATAAACAAAAAACTAAAGTGAAAAAAAAAAATTGAAAAAAATTAAATCAACAAGCATTTGTTTTTGCCCACCCCATCAAAGTTTAACCCAAAACTTTTCAATTTGGCGGCGATAATTTCGCATTAACGCCTGTTTTCCACCCTGCCCTGTAAAAATTTGTTTCCCTTTTGAGCTTTTTCCCGCCCACAGAGGAACATTACAGAGTGCACGGCAGCAGAGTGCACGGCAGGAGTAGGGGGTGGAGCAGCCCGGTGGGGGGAGCATGGAGGTGGTGGAGCAGCCTCAGTGGGGAGCAGCCTCAGGTGGTGGAAAGCCGGGGCGGGTGGTGAAGCAGCGGCAGGGGGGAGACCCTAGGTGGTGGAGCACCCCTCAGGTGGTGGAGCGCCTAGGTGGTGGAGCAGCCTCAGGGGGGGGAGCGCCCTCAGGGGTAGCAGCCTCGGTGGTGGGCAGTCAGGTGGGGGCAGCCTCAGGTGGGGAGCAGCCTCGGTGGTGGACAGTCAGGGGGGGAGGCGGCGGGGTGGTGGAGCCCCTCAGGTGGTGAGCAGCGGCAGGTGGTGGAGCAGCCTCAGGTGGGGGAGCAGCGGCAGGTGGGGGAGCAGCCTCAGGTGGGGGAGCGCCTCAGGTGGTGGAGCACGGCAGGTGGTGGAGAGCCTCAGGGGGGTGGAGCAGCCTCAGGTGGGGGCCCCTCAGGGGGGAGCAGCGGCAGGTGGTGGAGCCCCTCAGGTGGGGGAGCAGCCTCAGGGGGTGGAGCGCCTCAGGTGGTGGAGCAGCGGCGGGTGGGGAGCAGCCCGGGTTGGTGGAGCACCCTCAGGGGGTGGGGCGCGGCGGTGGTGGAGCGTTTAGGTGGTGGAGCAGCCTCGGGGTGGGCAGCGCGGGGGTTATAGCGTCGGGGGGTTGGAGCAGGGGCGGTGGTGTTGCGAATCAGGTGGGGGGCACAGCAGGTAGTGCAGCGGCAGGTGGGCAAAAGATGGTTGGGCCCCTGAAGTGGTGCTACTGCCGAGGTCCACAGTAAAGGGAGCAGCTCGCTGGTGCCCCATCCTGCGTACGGCCTCAATGGAAACCCGGATTATACTGAAAAAAAACAAAGTAGGATCAAATTTTTGTCCGAGAATCCCTGTTGATTAGTTTTAGACGGGCATTAAAGGTTATAATTCTTAGGGAAAAATAGGAACATTTTTGTTTTTTTTTTTACTGTAAAATTTTTTGACCGCTTCTGAAACAGCCTCAAAAAAAAATTGTGTGTATAATTTAAAAGTAAAACCCTGCAAACAACCCTTTCATCATGGTGCATGTGGTCTGGCTTCCCAGCTGCCCCAGACAACTCTCAAAAGCATGGGTTCCTTTCCCCCCAACAAAAAGTGAGTTTGGGGCCCCAATATCGAGACCCGCTCGCTATAGCAGTCAAGACGTTGTGCAAGGGGCCCCGCCTGCAATAAACTTTCATTTTTTATTTGCGATGACCTTTTGTTTTACAGTAAACAGCACTTAAACAAAACATTGGGGAAGTAGGTGACGTTATATCCGTGATCCACTTTTATCAATAACAAACGTTGTTAGTTTATGCGGTACGTATAGCGGGGGGTCCATAGTTTTTATTTAACAAAAGTTTGTTTTATGAGGTGATAATTTGGTATATACCAATTTCCATACCAGGGGCCTTTACTTACGGTGCCCCAACTTACGAGTTTTCCGAGTTCGAGCAGTCGCTCGGTCGATTTTTTGCTTTGAGTTGCGAGCCAAAAAACAAGTTAGAGCGAGCTTCAGATAGCCGCCCTATTGGGGCAGCGAACGCCACAACATCCCCCAGCATCCCCCGGGCTCACTCGTTCACTTCACTGGTTTTCCTCGCCGTGGGAAACATCTCGTTGTGTTTTTCTCACACAGGCGAATGCAAAAGGTGGGGGGTGAGTGCAGTACTTTAGGGCAGTTCCCCCACGGCTGTTTTTTTTTTTTTCCCAAAAGGGATACACAGAGGTAAACACTGGCGAAAGCAAAAGGGGGAGGGGAGTGCAGCCAGCAATGGTAAGTAAAAAAATTGTGTTGTTTTTTGGGGGGTGGGAAAGGATTAATGGTTTTCAAATTTAATTTCAAGGGGAAAAAATTTTTTGAATTTTTCAGGGGGAAAATTGATTACGAGCTCGTCAATGAACGAAATTTAAACCCTAAGCCCAAGGCCCCTGTATAAGAATGATCGGCGCGCAGCCCCCGCTGGGCTTTTTTTTCCCCGTCAGCGCCCGCCCGCGTGGACTGTTCGGCCGCAAAAATCGCACCCAAAAACGCATTACCAAACTTAGTGACTTTAAATTTTTAAAAATAACTTAACCGGATGCAGGGAAAAAATTTGGGAAAAAATTTTCAAAAGTAAATTTCCCAAAGTTAGAGTTGAAGGCCCGGGTTTCCCCAAACCCCCCCTTACGGCCCCGTTGCCGTACAGCGCCCAACAATGACGACCATCATCACCACTTTATGGTATTTGTGGTAAATGGGCACGTTTGCACCCCCGTTGAGCGGACACCGCCGAGCAGGAGAGATGACTTGATTTAACTTTTTAGGCAGCCGTACGGGGGTCAACTTTTTTTGACTCATTGTTGTTTATTGTTGTTGTGCGGCGGCCCCACAAGCGGGCTGGTGGGGGCTGGCCTTTTCTGTATTTCTAGCACTGAAACTAACCCTTCAAAAAAACTTAATCCAGTGGACGAAATTTTTAATAATAACATTTAAAGTACACAGATATTAAGCTATTATTGGATCAAAACAGCAATTGAAAACAGCAAAAAAATACTGGGGAGCAAAAAATTTATGTTAGATAAAATCCCAAAAGCCTAGGGAAAAAATATAATTACCATCTGCTTTTGCTCCCTTTTATATCTGGCTATGGAGTCTTTGATTTTTTGGGGGACTTTTTACCAACGTCCTTCCCCAGTCCTCCGTGCTCGGTCCATTTTCCCCGGGGTGTGGCACTGTAGGTGTAATTTAAGGATAGTTATGATGTTTCAATATCACGGATATCATTTATTTTCCAAAACCCCTTTCAAAAACAAACCTAAATGATAGAAAACAGAATCGTAAAATATAATATGCACTTTATTAATTAAGTTGGTAATTGTTAGGGATCACCACTACCTTCAAAGGTTTTCAATTATTCCCCCACAAATACTAATAAAGGCGTATTTTGTGCGTCCCCTTGGAAGTAAAATTATACTTATTTAAGCTCCGCCCCAGCTTGCCATCACAAAATACGATTGTAGCGCTGCCAGACGCTTCTACAGACGGAGCCGAAGGAAAATGTATCGTACATTCACTGGGAGAGCCAGACAGACTTCGCTCTCACAACCTTAACAAAATTACCAACTGTAATTCGAAGACGTACGGAATCATGGTACATCATGTTGCCATCATGGAAGACAGCAACAATTTATCATTTACATTTATCACTTTTCCTCTCTTCTCTGTTCTTGCTTTCCCTTCCCTTGCCTTTCTTTTTCCCTTTCTTTCCTTCTTTCTCTTCCCTTTTTTTATCTTCTCTTTTATCTTTTCTGCTCCTGCCTCAAATCTCCAGGCGTTCGCCCTTTTCGGCAGACCGCTATAGGTTAGGTTAGGTTAGAAAAACGTTAGGTTAGAAAAACGTTAGGTTAGGTTAGGTTAGGTTAGGTAAGAGTTTCGTTGACACCAGTCACGGTAACTTTGTGTGGGAATCACAATGAGGTTATTTTCAAGAAAATCCTGTGGTTAGTTTCGGAGCTACAGCCATGCGTAGAGGACCGCCAGCTGCCAAAATCGGTGAACGCATGAGGAACCCTGAGAGCACCTGAGAGCACCTCACCTCGCCTCACTGGAGGACTGTGGAGGTGTTCGTATATCCATTATGTACATTTTGTGGGTGACATTCCTGTGTAAGTTATGACAAATGTACCAGTTACATTGCATTTTTAAAGTAATTATAACTATTACTAAAGAGAATGTTTATTATTTTAGTGTATTATGGCCAAATTACAAGTTTTATCGTGCCAGCCACAAGTCTTAACAAGGGTTCGGACGCATTGAAAGATTGGCGGGATTGCAAAATTTGTTCCCAGATGTCGCTGGAGAATTTTAATATTTGTGACTTCTTACCTGTTAAGAGTCACCTACTCTACTCCTTACTACTCCTTACCTACTATTAATTAAATACAGTATCCTTTGCATGTCGTGCGCATGTTATGAATGTTGAATTGGATGAGAATTAAAGGAAAAGAGAAACATTTAAGGGAGGAGTTTTGATAAGATTTTCTCATGCGCGCGATCTGATTGGCCAGGCTCTTGAAACCACCACCCACACCCACGACTGTATAATTTTTCAGGAAAAGAGTAAAATATCGCTGCCGAAGTGTATCTGCTCAGTTTTCTATGCACGCAAAAGAGTAAAATATAAGTGGGCGGAGCTTAAATAAGTAAAATTTTACTTCCAAGGGCATGGACAAAATACGCCTTAAGTGACACGTCGGCAATAGGAAACAATCTCATGCATCTAATCTTTACTCCATCCCCATAATCAACAGCAAACGTAAACCTACCAAACTAAATGTTGTCTGACTAAAACTCACACAATCAAGTATCACCATTAAAGTAATCGTCCAGAACATTTCATCATTCCTGATTTAATGCAATCAAATCATAGCCATTAACGAGTATATCAACAATACGTCATCACTTTTTGTATCCAGTCGGCCGTTTTTAAATAATCCGCAATCAAAATCTGCAAATTCCCCGAGTTTTCAAAACGCTCTCAAGGTTTGAAGACGCTCAGGCTCAGGCTCGGTGACGTAGCATCAGGGAGGCTCATCTTCCCGCGCTGATCAGAGAGGCACGTAAACACAGAGATAAATATAGTACTTGAAGATATTTGGGTGTTTCTGATAGATTTTTTTTGCTATATGCCACATGCATGCATCCTTTATGGGTGCAGCAAGACAGCTGTGCCTTTCGAGAAAAGTTTGCACACGGAAAGGAGTGGCGTGTGTAGGGTGATACACGCCTATAGTGTGTTGGGGCGAGCAGTTGTGTTGAGAAACGGTGTGTAGTGAGGGTACACAGCGGTTACACTGCCAAGTGTAGGACCTCCAACACCATACCAGACCAGGTGGCCCTATTAGACAGGGACGCCAGGACTGGCAGCAGCGGTGGACCACCACGACTGTGAGGCTTTGCCTCTTAACAAGACCAAGTAAGCCTTCACCTCACCTTGTGGTGAGAGACCCTGTGGTGGTGTGACTGTCACACTTTCTGCCTTCCCGCCCGCATATTTTCCAACTCTATGCTGTAGTTAATGCTAGTATGTGGTTTCCGAGTAATGACGTTTGACTGTAGCTCCAAAACTAACCATAGGATTTTCTCGAAAGTACCTTCATTGTGATTCCCACACACACATGGTTTAACCTTATTTACCAATCCATGTTTTGGAGAAGTGCCAGGTCCTCCTGCTGAACCTCAGGCTCTGCTAACACCTGTTCATCCACCTCGTACTCGGGCTCAAACATATAGGATCCCATGACAATCTGAGGTTCGTTTTCCTCATAGTATACGTTGAGGTTGAGCATCGTACTCTAGATCTGTCACAGCGACAGATTCACTGTCTGACACCGAAGTACAATCGCTCATCATAACATTTGCCGACAGGTGTCAGACAGAGTGTCTGCGGGCGTCCCTGTTCTGACGTCATCAATAACAGTCGTAGCCCTGTTGGAGGGAAGATTTTTTTTTTCGCGCGCTTTTTACAAAAGTCGTGTTTTTACGGAAATGAGGCATGGAAATCAATTATTTTTGGTGGATTAGGTGTTTTGAATGTACATTCAACATAATTCGGCAAAACAAAATTGGGTCTGGACGATTACTTTAAGCCAGCTGCCTAATCATTATATTTTATCACTGAAACAACAACCCAGAACTCACGCCGACGTTGATATTTTCGACGGCCGTGTTAAAACTACAGCTTAATAAAATACAAGGACATTGGTTATGTAACGTGACTTTACTGACCACCCAATGCTAGTTCACTAACCTAACCTGCTGCAGGCTGGGCATTGGCTACCTAAACTTGGTTACCTAATCTATCTCTGGGCAAGCTATTGCTGATAAGAAATCCCGGATTGCAGAAACACTGGTATAACATGATTAATTGTAGATATTGTGTACCGTAATATCAAGATTTATAAATAAAACTGTCGCCCACAGTGGGAATACTCGTCAACGTGAAAAAGTTGATCCCTCCACAGAAGTGGATGAAAAATATCACAAGGAGGGCATGGTTGGGCGTTTGAACACCCCCCACCCCCTGCGAGGTTAGGGCACGCAATCAATGCCCAGGGGTTTATGGAACTGTCGCCGATGGGAATTATCGACGAAACACCAACCAAGAACTCTCGCCCACATGGGAATTTTTGGCGAGAGTTCCATTTGTAGTACATTTAAAGCAAGAAGAAAGGCTATTTCATTATTGGAAACAACATATAATACTTGATCCAAAACACTGAAACTGCAGTTTGACTTTGGTAAAGTAACCTGACACAGCAAGGGGGGCAGCGCCCAACCCTACCCACCGCTCATTCACTAACCTAACGTGGACCTTCGTTAACCTAACCACATTACCTAACCTAACTGTTCAAGTTATTGCTGGTATTTAATACCTTAATGTAGAAAAGTGTAAAAGTTGATATTTTGGGTACTGTAATATCAAGATTAAGAACTGGAACTGTCGCCGAAAATCAAAACATAAGCAAATAAGAAAGTTACAAAAGGCCGTGAGACCTACACGTGATAGTTCCCGTTACTTAACACTGCCTACATCCACCTTTCATCCCCATCCATGAATTGATCTAGCCTAAAATAGGACAACTCGCCGACGTCGGCGAAAATTCCTATCGGCCACAGTTATGTGTACCTTGCTCCATTGTGTGTATTGTAATATCCTGCAGCTTTACCAAACTTGCTATCCTTCCTATCCTGTAACCAAGCTTCTAGGCTCTGACTAATCATGTTATACTGGAAGACATGTATTTGTGAACACGCAATTATCGTGTAAAAACAAAAATCCTCAAAACTAGCCTCCCCATTATATAATGGTTCGTATATAAGTTCCTGGCTCTCAAAATACTATGACTTACCTCGTCACAGCCTCGGCGACTTCAACCCAAGCTCGCTTCTTATCCTGCGAGGTAACTTTTTTGCCGTAGCGGCCGCGTATAATCATCTTCTTGGCGTTGATTAATTGAAGCAGGTAGATTGTCTCATCGGCAGACCAGTTGGACTTCCTTCTCTTCGGTGAAGGTTCTTCTTGGGAGGTATGCATGATGATGTCTGGAGGCATGTTGTCTTGAATGGTGAAGGGCAACTGAGCAAGTGTTTCTCTATCCTGTCTGTCCCTCAATTTAGGAGTCAAACAGACAGAAAGCTGCTGGCAACCCATTCTGACCCTGTGTCCCATGGGTCCTATGGGATGACCCGCCACTCGGCTGACCTTAGTATCTGTAACCTGAAACCGTGAACCGGCGTATCAAATTTCACCGAGCACCTGCCTATCTTTCCTCAGACAGGTAGCCTGCCTCCAGCAGGCCTGTTCACTGTAGCTACAATGTCACTCATCTCTCTCCACTATATACAAGCATTTAATACACACAATGACAGCGTCACATCACCCTCACAACCTTGCTGATGACAACGCTTGTACATAAACACCGTGTATTGACTGAAAAGTGAAAACCTTCACGGCAACACCTTTATAGTCGTCCATTTATACAATTCTTCAACATTTTTTTCCGTGTTAAACATTATTTATGGCTTTATACTGTTTATCTAATAATGATTTAGTCTTGAAATTATAATTTCTTCATTTTTCTTATAAATATATTGTCTTTTTATTTTGGTACTTTTGGTTTTGTAAACAAGCGTCCATAGCAACGGGTTTACACTCAAAGTAGCCAGGGATCTGCTAATACCTACACTCAAAGTGGATGAGGATAGCATATGCATTTCCTTAATACCAACTTTTACACTTAAGAGTAACACTTAAGAGTAAATATTAATAGTAAGTGAGGATCCGGGCCCTGAGCAACTCTTAAGCTTAGGAGTTTCTAGGAGTTGCTCGGGAGTTGCTCAGTGTTGCTGTGAGTTGCTATGAGTTGCTAAGAATTCTTAAGAAAATCTGTTGCGTGCTGAAAATGCTAAGAGTGGTGGGACTGTCCCACCACTGGACTGAGTAAAGTAAATATACGTTTTTTTTAAGCCTATTAGGTGTATATATAGCCTTACTGAGTATCTTATTATGCGTTTGCTACCCTGATGAAGCCGCGGAAACAATAACAAAGCCGAGAAATGGCGGAGGGAGGACGTGCTGAGAGTGAGGAGGCGAGGAAGGATTTTCCGGGCACGTGGCGATGTGCTGGAAGAGTACAGTGATAGACAATTGTTGGAGAGGCACAGGTTCCACCAAGCAGGGACTGAATTTATCACGGACCTTGTGAAAGATAAGATTCAAAGTGGCACCAGGAGGAACCCTGCTATCTCTGCACTGTTGAAAGTTGTGGTTACTCTACGTTACCTAGCCACTGGACGGATGCAGCTATGTGGAGGTGATGACTTGGGGATGTCCCAGTCCACGGTGAGCAGAGTAATTACTCAAACTATTGAAGCTCCTGCCTCTCAGTTGCCCGAAAAGCTTGCTTCCTATGGGCTGCCTTCATGCTACAAATCCTTTCAGAGAGATAGACTATGTCCTTTTAAGGCTAATAAAAAAATGTTTCAAAGTTTCTCATGACATCGTGGACAGTTTATTGATTTCCCAACAACTCGGTGAGCTGGAGGACAGTACATCCAAGAGTTCCAACGAGTGCATGGGTTCCTCCAACTGTGTGGGTGGATCTATTGATGGAACCCATGTTAGGGATATTTGCACCTGCCCAAATTATGAGCTTATACGTCCACAGGCACAGGTATCACATGCATCAATGGTTCGGTGTGTTTGATGCTAAGTAACCGACTGAAATTGCTGTTGTTATACACAGTGGCCGGTCTTCTGCCATGACAGACCGCATCCTCAGAGAAAGCGGCCTCAAACAACTTTTTTTGAGCAAGGCATAGATAGTGCCTGAGAGTGTGCCATCCTCCCTATAAACAACACTAATTTCTTCTCCAAATGTAATGATTTGCACAGAAACCTTATGTGAGCGAATTTTTACGAATTCAATGAGGGCAAAAGAAATTAACCTCAATTGAGTAGGGAATTCTGGTCCCTGGTGTAAAATATACATACTTTTTCTCTAGTTTTTGGCTCGTGTATAATTTGGCAGCAGCTCTCTTACGAAACTACAGGATAAATTCTCTATTAAACAAATGCAATATTTTTAAGTATACTCGGTCGGTTGTAGTTCATTTTTTTTTTTGGGGGGGGGGGGGGTTAGATAGACTTCGATTTGGTTTAAGTTTGGTTTAGGAGAAGTTTGGGGTGGTTTTGTAAGTGATTTAGGTTAAATAAACGCCGTTTTGGGGTCACACGGGGATATTTTCCGGCATCTTTTGTATTTTTGCTACCATTGGATCCCCGTAGTTGTGCGGCAAACAAATGCTCGGTTTTTGGGCCACACTGCTCTTCTGCTACGAGCATCTTTTACGCCCGGTATTTTATAATAAGGCTTATGGGATCCCAATAGGTTCGACATAACATAAAGTCGCCCATAATATCTCCACAGCTTGGTCAGAAAATTTCGCCATATGCTATGGTCTAGCATTCCTTCTGACATAACTTCCCGCGAAACGTAGCCTTTACATTAACCTAAAATGTCTCTTAGATCTGAAATAACGCTTGAAATCTTAAAATATGAGCAATACATTAATGTGAGAACCTTACGAACATGAAAATCAAGGCAATGTTTAAAAAGGATTACTTCATATATACGTGTAAATAACATCCCCGTAGAAAAGTTTTACGCGGGAACGATGTAAACACTTGCCTCTCGCCGCCCTATAAATAACATGTTGTATCTCCAAAAAAATGGTAGAAAGGGGTGCCTGAAGGAAACACAACAGTTAAACCCACGTAGTAAGGAGGAGAAAGGACAAAAGCCAGGGAGGGAGTGAATGACCAGACAGAGATACGGCAGTATCGTAGCTAGGTAATTATACTGTCCGTATCTGAGCTACTATAACTGCCGTATCTCTGTCCTGCTGGTCATCACTTTTCCTCCCCTGGCTATTGCTTCTTTCTCCTTCTCCTGTACTAACATGTTTAACTTTTGTGATCCTTTCCGTCACTCTTCCGCCATTACATTTGGAAATATGATGTTATTTTGGTAGATTTCTAGCGTTTGCCCATAACTCCTCCCCCTTGCCGCCAAACAAGCTTGGGGACCTTTGGGAATGCGGGTTTGAGGGTGGGGACTAATAATGCGTCGACACAACCGTATTTTTTGGAGTTGTGTATGGAGCAAATTACCTATCTCTTAGGTTACTTTCTTAGATTATGGTAAATTTACCTACCTTCAAGCCAGAGATTACAAGGCCCCCACGTAATCTAACCTAACCTAAGCAATTAAACCTAACCTCCTAGCGAGGTGCTCTGCAACGAGGATAGCTCTGCGTAAAGTGGGTCTCTGTGTGGGTGCTATTTGCCGTGCTGTCGAGATCTCACAACTAGCGTGTGATGCCAATCTCAATATCCCAATAATCTAACCTAACCTAATGGGGCCCCTCGCCAACCCCCGGTAACCTAATTTTTTTTTTAACCTACTGTACTTCACGTAGTGAGAGGGGTGGGGAGGGAGGGGTGGGCTCGAGATTTCCGGTCATTCTGTTTGTGAGGATCATCAGCAGTCCACAGGTTTTTGTGACTTTGAAGAAATCCAATAAATTTTTCCCAAAGATCTAGGAATTTTTTACGCCACTAACCTAACTCAATACTATGTGGTTGCAGACCGCATATTTTATACCCCCAGCCAAATATCCCGCATCCCCCCCAGGTCCCCCAAACTTGGCCTTTGGGGGAGAGGGGAGTATGGACAAACATCTACAACAATACCTGTTATTTATAGGGAGGAGAAAGACAAGTTTTTACGTGCTGTCACTCTTCTTCCTCTTGTACCTGCATCCGCCTCTGTCTTTTCTTCTCTTGCTGGGACACTTTTCAATGAGGATTTGCTTTAGTTAGATGGTTAAAACTTGTGAGTTTAGGTTTTAGGTTATGAATCTAAAGGTAGAGTTAGGGTTTACTTAATTTTTCATATATCCTATACGCTTCTTACTAAAAATATTTTTTGATATCTCCAAAAGTATGATTTTGGCCACAGAAACATTTGAGAGTTTCCTATAATCCTTACGTAACCAGAAAGCACACTCCCAAGGGTGTGGTAATTCTGGTCCTAGTTGGTACAAATATTTACCTTGTTGCCAAGTATTACATTTTTGTTTTTTTCCGGAAGTAGGATCTCCCTACGTGCTGAAAGCTGAAATGATAGGCCCTCACAGCAGGTCGATATGACTGCGTAGTTAAAACAAATCTTCACCTTCATTTTCGGCCAAAAACAAGAGCTAAATTTATTTATAAACAATCACCCTAATAGAAAATATATGCCTTCGAAAAAATAGTTGTCAATAAACAATGAAAAACTTTTATTCATCATTTTCATCTATTAAATAGAAGTGGAAAACTGTCGTCGAAAATTTTCGTCGGCGAGAATTTCTCGGTTTGTTTGTCTCGCCGATAATTTTGGTATACGAGAGTATTACCATGGACGGCCCGTGGGGCAAATTTTTTGCCTGTCCCTAAAAATCCAGCTTCTGCATGGTCTCACGCAGCAGCTGCACTGCTCAGTTGCCTGCTGCATCTTGCAGTGGCTAGGAGACAATCATAATGTTTATTAGAATTTTTCATTCCCCCCCGCTGTCAGTGTATGGTTCCTCCTTTATTGTACTCGGAGGAATGCATTCACAGGAGAGTGCATACATAATTCCCTTCTGTTTCACCGATACCTCTTGTACAGTTCTTCGTCACTCAATACCTGAGAACGTCCCCTCTCCTGGGCACGAAAATGCCTGAGTTGGCGCTGTGGCGTAAGAGTTTGTGTTGCTGCCATGTTGACGGCTTTATCTTCAACATAATTATCCTTTGGGACCGTCCCGGACATCCCCTAGCGCTTATGGGCAACTTTATGGGAAAACACGAGCACTTATGGAGGATTTTTTCGGTGCGTTATGGCGAACTTTGGCCATTTTGTCTGCTATGGGAAACCCATAGCTATTATAAATACTGGGCCCCTGGAATCTTCCTGGACCCGCAACCATATTCAAACATTATGGACGTGGGCAGGATACTTCGTCTGCTGCTATAGTGTTGTTGTTTTTTTGGTCGTCGGGTCCCAGAGATGCCAATAGAAATGCTCTTAGCCAAACACGCCGTGTGACCTACACGCCACATAGTTTACCACCACTACGGGCATCAAATTGTAGCAAATACAAAGATGCCGTGGAAATATCCCGTGTGACACGGCCCCCTAATCTGCTGGTGCGCGATTGCCCGGACCGCTGCGGCTGGTTGGCAACGCCACCTCCTGCAAATTATTTTCCTAAATGGTCGCATTATTTATTATTATGTAGTAAAAAAATATTATATTTTTGTGTTTTCAAGAAGTTGATTATATCCACTACATCCTAGAGCAATAACATACAAAGAATGTGCTTATAAAGGCCGGCAGAGAGTCGCCCATCTTTCATGAGTACACAAGAAGACCATTGAATCCCCTACTGTGGTGTTTATATGCAGTTCAAGGCATGGGTCCATGGTGAAATCCCACATCTGCACTAGGACATTTAAAGAATAGAGTCCATAAATGAACACTCAAACATATAGTTTGGTCATTCCAGACTAGATATCTGCCAAAGTCCTTCTGGTGTTGAAGAAAAGTGGTTGGTATTGCAAATAATCTAGGTTAAGCCGTTCTGACCTTTATATATCAGAATGTTGTTCTTAATTATTGTTTACGCTGCAGGGCCACAAAGTGATATCACGGAGCATTGGTTTTGATAACTGCAGGCACACAGGTAAAACACGGAGCATTGGTTACAGCTGCAGGGCCACAAGGTTACACCTGAGCATTGTTTATAACTGCAGCACAGACCAATGTAACACGGAGCATTGTTTACAGTGCAGGGGCCACAGAGGTAGCACTGAGCATTGTTTATATAACTGCAGGCACAACAAGGTAACACGAGCTTGTTTTACCAGCTGCGGGCCACAAGGTAGCCGGAGCATTGTTTTACAGCTGCAGGGCCACAATGTAGCACGATGCAGTCTTTACAGCTGCAGGGCCACAAGGTAGCCGAGCATTGTTTTACTATCTGCCGGGCAACAAGGTAGCACGGAGCATTGTTTACACAGCTGCAGGGCCACAAGGTAGCACGGAGCATTGTTTACAGCTGCAGGGCAACAAGGTTACATGGCGGCATTGTTTTTCCAGCTGCAGGTCACAAGTTAACACGAGTATTGTTTACAGCTGCAAGGGCACAAGGTAATCACGGGAGCATTGTTTACAGCTGCAGGGCCACAAGGTTACAACACAAACACGGAACATTGTTCATTACAGCATGCAAAAAGGGCCACAAGGTAGCATGGAGCTTGTTTACAGCTGCAGTGCACAAGGTAACACGGCGCATTGTTTATAGCTGCAGGGCCACAAGTAGCATGGGTCAGTTGTTTATAGCTGCCGGTCCCAAGGTAAAGCAACGCGCATGTTTATAGCTGCAGGGCCCACCAAGGTAGCAGGGCGCTTGTTTACAGCTGCCAGGGCCACAAGGTAACCGGAGCATTGTTTACAGCTGCAGGGCCACAGGGTAACACGAAGCAATTGTTTTACAGCTGCATGGCCACAAGGTAACACCGGCATTGTTTATAGCTGCATGGGCCACAAGGTAGCAACGGCACATTGTTTACAGCTGCAATTGGCCACAAGGTAACACGGAGCATTGTGTTACAAGCTGCAGGCAACAAGGTCAGCATGGAGCATTGTTTTAAGCTGCAGGGCCCCAAGGTAACACGGCGCATTGTTTACAGCTGCAGGCCACGAAGTAGCACGGAGCATTGTTTACATCTGCAGGGGCCACAAGTTAGCACGATCATTGTTTACCAGCTGCAGGGCCCCAAAGTAGGCACGGAGCATTGTTTACGCCTGCAGGCAGGGCCACAGAGGTAACACGGAGCATTGTTTCAAGGCTGCATGGCCACATAGGTACACGAGCCATTGTTTACAGCTGGCAGGGCCACAAGGTAGCACGGGAGCATTGTTTACAGCTGCAGGGCCACAAGGTAGCACACGGAGCATTGTTTACGAGCTGCAGGCCACAAGGTACACGGAGCATTGTTTACAGCTGCCGGGCCACATAGGTAACACGGAGCATTGTTTACAGCTTGCAGGGCCACAAGGTTAACACGGAGCATTGTTTACAGCTTGCAGGGCCACGAGGTAGAACGGAGCATTGTTTACAGCTGCAGGTGCCAAAGGTAACACAGAGCATTGTTTTTATAGCTGCAGGGCCCACAAGGTAAACACGGAAGCATTGTTTTACAGCTGCAGGCCATAAGGTAAACACGGAGCTTGTTTATAACTGCAAACTCAGGGCCACAAGGTAACCAGAGCATTGTTTACAGCTGCATGGCCACAAGGTAACACGGGGCATTTGTTTACAGCTGCGGGCCACAAGGTAACACGTGGCCAGTTGTTTACACAGCTGCAGGCCACAGTTAACACAGACTTGTTTTACAGCTGCAGGGCCACAAGGTAACACGAAGCATCGCTGAAAGAACGATTGGTCAACTGCAAAACATGCGCCTTCATGTACTGCATGGGAAGTTGGGTCTGCGTCCCCCTCTCGGTGAAGACATGCAATGTCACATGTTGTTGTGTCCGCTACAACATTTCTAAGACGAGAAATGCCGAATCATCAGCCGAGGTCATTTTGTGTATTACTGTTATTGAATTTTCTATTCTCTTAAATTTATTATGCCAAGAAAATCTATGTCTTTATCTTTAGTTAAGCAGCACTGTAATGGATGTGTGGAATTTTCTCGATCTCTAATTTTAATTATTCTCTTTTGGACAGTTTTAAGTTATCTTACAACTTAATTAAAGTTTTGCCACTTTCGTCCCTTATAATATTTGATTCCACTTCCTTGATGTTTATACTCAGGCAGCCCACATTATACTCAGGCAGGTCACACCATTATGCTCAGGCAGGCACCCATTATACCTTAATGCAGGCACAACCATTATACTCAGGCTGTACAACCATTATACTCAGGCAGGCACACCATTATAATCTCAGGCAGGCACACCATTATACTCAGGCAGGCAAACAATTATACTCAGGCAGGCACACCATTATACTCAGGCAGGCACACCATTATACTCAGGCATGCACACCATTATACTCAGGCAGGCACACCATTATACCCAAACAGAGCCAGGCACAACCATCCACTGTCTTTTGGCTCCCCGTCTACACCTTGCAGGACTTGTATTAGGGTCAGGGAATTATTCAACCTTAGGAAACAATTTTCCTTATTGTTTGCTCTTCATCAGAGGATATGATGAAATTGATGAATTGTGGTTTGGTTGGGGGGTTGGTGTGGTGGTGTGATGATAGGAGATTATGAAGGAGGATGATGATGATGATGATGATGATGGTGGTGGTGGTGGTGGTGATGATGGTGGGAATGATGAAATGATGATGATGATGGATGATGATGGTGGTGATGATAGTGGTGATGATGATGATGATGATGATGATGATGATGATGATGGATGGATGATGGTGGTGATGATGTGGTGGGATTGTTTTGGTGATGATATGATGATGGTGGTGAGATGATATGATGATGGTGGTGATGATGATGATGGTGATGATGGTGGATGTGAATGATGGTGATGGTGATGATGGTGATGCGATGATTAGGATGATGGTGGCTGATGATGATGGTGATGATGCTGAGGATGATGATGGTGATGATGATGAGGTGGTGATGATGATGATGATGGTTGATGATGATGATGAGGATGATTGGGGGATGATGATGAATGAGTGATGGAATGGTGGTGATGATGATGATGATGATGTGATGATGATATGCTGGTGATGATGATGATGGTGATGATGATGATGATGGTGATGATGATGGGTGAGATGATGATGGTTTGATTATGATGATTGAATATGAAATGGTGATGATGATGGTGATGATATGATGATATGGTGATGATGTGATTATGATGATGATGATGGTGGATGATGATGATGATGATGGTGATGAATGATGATGGTGATGATGATGATGGTGATGATGATGGTGTGATGATGATGATGGTGATGATGATGATTGGTGGATGATGTGGTGAATGATGATGAGATGGTGATGATGATGATGGTGGATGAGGATTTATGGGGATGATGATGATGGTGATGACGATATGGAGATGATGATGATGATGATGATGGTGTGATGATGAATGATGGTGGTGATGATGATGGTGGTGATGATGATGAGAGGATGATGATGATGTTGATGATGATGAGATGATGGTATGATGATGATGATGATGGTGATGATGATGTGGTGATGAATGATGATAAGGGTGATGATGATGATGATGATGATGATGATGGTGATGATGTGGTGATGATGACTGATGATGATGATGGGATGATGATGAATGATGAGGATGGTGGATGATGATGGTGATGATGATGATGATGATGATGATGGATGGTGATATATGATGATGATGGTGGGGGATGATGATGAGATGGTGATGGTGGTGGTGATGATGATGATGATGATGATAATGGTGGTGAATGATGATGATGATGATGGTGATAGCTGATGATGATAGATGATGGATGATGGTGATGATGATGATGATGATGATGATGGTTGGTGGTGATGATGATATTGATGATATTGTGGTGATGTGATGATGGATGATGATGAATGGTGGTGAGGATGATGGTGGTGGATGATGAGATGGTGGTGAGATGAGGTGGTGATGACGATGATATGATGGTGATTGATGATGATCGTGATGTGATGAGATGGGGGTGTGATGATTGATGATGATGGTGGGGTGGTGGTGATGATGATGATGATGATGATGATGGTGGTGATGATGATGTTATGATGATGTGATATGATGTAGGATGATGGGATGGTGATGAGATGATTGTGGTGGTGAATATGATGGTGGTGATGATGGTGAGTGATGATGATGATGATGATGGTGTGTGTGTGGTGATGATGGTGGTATGAGGGTGATGTGATGATGGTGGTGGTGGTGGTGATGATGATTATGATGGTGGTGAGGATGATGATGATGATGATGATGAGGTGGTGTGGTGATGATGAATATGATGATGGTGTGATGAAGGTGATGATTGATTATGATGGTGTTGATGATGGTGGTGATGATGGTGTGGTGGTGATGATGGTGGTTGTGATGGTGTTGTTGTGGTGGTGATGATGATGATGGGTGATGATGGTGATGATGATGATGTGATGATGATGATTATGATGATGATGGTGGTGGTGATGCTGGTGGTGATTGATGAAGACGGGGCGCATTGGAAAGAAGACCGTGCAAACACTCCACCAGGTGGACCGTAGACGCACGACGCCGGCTCTACAGCACAGGATGGATTTTGCCAGACAAGCATTTCTCATAAGGTACCTGCTGTGTTTGATAATATTAATATTTTGTACGTCAGTGACTTACTATCTATACAATGCACGTCATTGCAGTACAAAACTGATTCATCCATTTTTGTGCCCCGCATCCCATCATTTTTGAAGTCTATCTCAATCTATTAAATATAATGAGAAAAAGCTGGGTTTTTGTAATGTTTTCTCTGCCCTTGGTCAGTGTTTCTATGTGTTGGAAAATTATGATTATCTTGATAATATTACGCCCACCCATGTACCCTCCACAGCTTCCACGTCCTGGCAAGCTTGACCATCCCCGTCCCCCCTCCCCCCAAGAACACGTCTGGGCCATCAGACCCGTTGCTCTGCCAGTCTATCCTCCTGCGAAAACAGCGTCTGGCCCGGCCTCAGCCAGTCTAGACCGGTCTAGAAGTGTCGTGCAAACGTGCCTTTATTCACCTCAACACCACAAGAACTTGGTTCACGGGTTATGGCCTTTGTGGGGCCAGTTAATTCCTTGCCATAGTTATACCACAGTGGATTGTGTAAATATGTCTATTTATTTAATTTTTGCTATTTAAATATACTTGAAATCAATTTGATTTTGGAATTTCAGTTTGCATGCTTGAGTATAAAAGTTAACGAGGAATTTTATTTGAAGAACCAATCGTTAAATAAAGAAACTTTATTTGCGTAATTTCCTTAAAATACCATAATTATATGAGATGTAAGTGTCATGAAAGTAATGAGAGTGTATGAGTTCTGGTAAGATATTATGATAGGATTAGTAAGTATGCTTAGGTAATGGCATGACTATGATGTGATGGGGGTGAAGCACAGCACACAAAAATATTTGTGCACCACTGCTGAAAAGATTTGTGAGTGATTTGATGAGATGGCTTTACAATAATATGGTTCTAAACATTATGCATATACAGACTTGTTAACAGCTGTACAGTGACAGACAATTGTTGGAGAGGCACAGGTTTCCACCGGCAGGGACTGAATTTATCACAGACCTTGTGAAAGATAAGATTCAAAGTGGCACCAGGAGGAACCCTGCTATCTCTGCACTGTTGAAAGTTGTGGTTACTCTACGTTACCTAGCCACTGGACGGATGCAGCTATGTGGAGGTGATGACTTGGGGATGTCCCAGTCCACGGTGAGCAGAGTAATTACTCAAACTATTGAAGCTCTTGCCTCTCATGACATCGTGGGACAGTTTATTGATTTCCCAACAACTCGGGAGGCTGTGGACAGGAACATCCAAGAGTTCCAACGAATGCATGGGTTCCCAACTGTGGTGGGAGCTATTGATGGAACCCATGTTAGGATAACTGCACCTGCTCAAAATGAGGAGTTATACGTCAACAGGCACAGGTATCACAGCATCAATGTTCAGGTGGTGTGTGATGCTAAGTACCGCCTGATTGATGTTGTGACACAGTGGCCGGGCTCTACCCATGACAGCCGCATCCTCAGAGAAAGCGGCCTCAAACAACTTTTAGAGCAAGGCATAGATAGTGCCTGAAGGGTGCCATCTTCTGGGTGACTCCGGCTATGGGGGCGAGATGTGGCTCCTAACACCATACTTGCCACCTAGGAGGAACCAGCCACCGCTGGAAGAGTTTCAAGTCAACTACAACAGGTGAGTTTCTTATGTTAAAATTGTTGTCATTATTGCAAGTCGAAGGGGTAAAAATTTAACTAATTAGAAGTTAGTTAGGTTAATATTGCGCAGGAGTTGGTGGGCTCCGCATGATTTACAGCTTACTTTTTTGATAAATTTTTACACTGGGACCCGAATTCTCTTCACAACTGGGAGTACGGTTTCTGTTTACTTTAATGGATTCTACGAAACTTCGATCAATCTAAAATAACAATCTGAGTTTCCGTCGCAAAAGAATACTTTCGGAGACATAAAATGTTTTTAGTAGGAAGGAGTGTATAGGATATATGACAATTAAGTAACCTAACCCCACCTTTAGGTTCTGTAACCTAACCTAATCTAACCTAACCCCATGTTTTAATCTAACTAAAGCCAAATCCTCATTAAAGTGTCTGCGGCAAGGGAAGAACAGAGGCGATGCAGGTCACAAGAGGAAGAAGAGTGAGGCGCACGTAAACACTTGTCTCTCTCCTCCCTATAAACAACACGTCATTTCTCCAAATGTAATGATTTGCACAGAACCTTAGTCAGAGAATGTTTCTAAGAATGCAATGAGGCAAAGAGAAAATTACCCTCAATTCAGTAGGGAATTCTGGTCCTGGTGTAAAATAATACAGAATTTTTCTCTATTTTTGGCTCTGTATAATGTGCAGCAGTTACTGTCTTACGGAAACTACAGATAAAATCTCTATCAAAATATAGCAAATATTTGTAAATAGTTAACAATAGGTAGGTTAGGTTAAATTTTTTTTTTTGGGGGGGGGGGGTTAGGATAGACTTAGGTTTGGTTTAAGTTAGGTTTAGGATAAGTTTGGGTTGGGTTTTGTAGAGTTATTTAGGTTAAATAAACGCCGCGTCACACGGGGATATTTTCCGGCATCTTTTGGTATTTTGCTACCATAGTGAAGTAGTATCATGCCAGTAGTGGCGGCAAAAAATGCGCGTGTTGGCACATGACGTTTCGGCTACGAGCATCTTTTACTGGCATCTTCCGGGACCCGCAACCATATCAAACATTATGGATCGTGCAGGAAGACTTCGTCTGGCTGCTATAGTGTTTGTTTTTGTCGCGGGTCCCAATAGATGCCAATAGAAGATGCTCGTAGCCGAAACGCCGTGTGACGACACGCACATAGTTTACCACCACTACGGGCATCAAATGGTAGCAAATACCAAAAGATGCCGGAAAATATCCCCGTGTGACACGGCCTTCAGCTAATCTGATGGTGCGCGATTGCCCGGCCGCTGCGGCTGGTTGGCAACGCCAACTCCTGCAAATTATTTTCCAAATGGGCATTATTTATTATTATTTAGTAAAAAAGAATATTATATTTTGTGTTTCAAGACATCCCCCCCTCCCCCCCAAGACACAGCCTGGACCCTCAAGACCCGTTCCTGTCAGTCTAGCCCTCCTCGCGAAAACAGCGTCTGGCCCGGCCTGAGCCAGTCTAGACCGGTCTAGAAGTGTCGTGCAAACGTGCCTTTATTCAGCCGTCAACACCACAAGAACATTGGTGCACGGGTATGCCTTTGTGGGGCCAGTTATTCCTTGCCATAGTTATAACACAGTGGATTGTGTAATATGTCTATTGTATTTTTGCTATTTAAATATACTTGAAATCCATTTGATTTTGGAATTTCAGTTTCATGCTTGAGTATAAAAGATAACGAGGAATTTATTGAAGGAACCAATCGTTTAAATACAAGAACTTTATTTGCTAATTTCCTTAAAATACCATAATTATATGAGAGGAATGTGTCATGAAAGTAATGAGAGTGTATGAGGTCTGGTTATAAGATATGATATGATTAGTAAGTATGCTTAGTAATGGCATGACTAGTGATGTGATGGGGGTGAAGCACAGCACACAAACATATTGGGTAGGCTGGGCCAAAAAAAACAAGTTGTTCAGAATTTAATGTAAGTTTCCTAAAAGTTGTGAGTGAGTGTCAGGAACACAAAAATGTAAATTTGGTAAAAAAAAATTGACGTCTTACGGTAAGACAGTCTGTTACCGTGGAAACCATTACCGACAACTACACAAAATGCCTAAAATAATGATTTATCACGCTTTGAATGACCCTCAGAGATGCTGCTGGTACCAAATGATGCAGAATTGAAAGCCAAAGATGATATGACAACTAGACAGTGGGTGTGATACAATTCAATAAAAAATATTTGCAAAAAACTCATTTTTGTTTCAGATTTTGTGTATAAAATTCAAACTTTATGTAATAATAGGCATATTTGTTTTCTAATTGCTGGTCCTCACTTCTAAAGGCATGAATACCAAAACCAAGACCTTGCTGTGGCTCTTTGACAAGTGTCCCCCCATCTTCAGTGTACCAGGAAACCATGGATTCACTGGCCCTTATCCACCAACAGGGGAACAGGTCTTCTTCAGTACCATGGGTATCATAAACAACTGCAGCAAGCCAGCCATCTTCAGTCTAGCGCATTGGATGCCGCCAGACTTGTAACAAAGGACTTGCAGGACTGGTGGGTAAATACTGGTATTACCCTTAAATCGTGGCAAGCGATAGAGCAGATGATCCTTACAGATATTGAGGAGTACAAACTAAGGAAGAGTAAGAGGAATAGGACAACAGATACAGAGACCAAGAAAAGGGAGGAGTTTTTGGAAAACACGAGGCAGACATTTTGGATTGTTCAACCCGAGTTTGAGAAGAGACTGGCAGCAAAACAACAGCTGGAGAAGCAAGACCAGACAGATAAGGAAGACTGGTTGTACCTGGAAGGTGTACGTGGGGTTACTCGCACCGCAACTCTGGGCCCACGCGATCAGAAACTAGCAAAAAGGCAGAAGCGCAAGTTTCTTGATCAGCAGGCAGCGCAGGAGAGAAAGCTAAGGATTGTCTAAGCTCTGCCACTGCTGCCCATAGTGCAGATGCCGTAGAAGAAAGTCACGACCCTGAGTCTGAAGATTCCACTGAGATACCAATGCACACTGTTTCTGTGTCACTCCCTAAGGTCAGCAAGAAGATGGAAAGTGTTCCTATGGAGGCCTGCTTCATTGCTGACAAGTACGCAATCTCGAATAGGGCGGTGACAGAACTGGCTGCTGCCTTTCGTAAAGATGGAGGGAAGAACCTTGAGGAGTACAACCTGTCTGTGAACACAACGGGAAGGAGGAGACAGTCTGCAAGGCTTGAGAAGGCGGCAGATATTACTAAGTGGCAACTTGGCGATATCACTTCCAAGATGTATGCACTACACTGGGATGGGAAGCTGATCAAGTCCCTAATGCATGTGGGCAAGGACATGGAACGAGTGGCGGTGATACTGACAGGGACGGATGGCCAGGAAGTTCTACTATCAATTGTTGGGATGGAAGGGAGGTCAACTGCTGAAATGAGGCAGCAAAGATTATTCAGGTGATTATTCAGTATTATTTTGTATTATTAACTCACTCACATTTGTTATCGTTATTTATTCCACTCGCATAATCGACTCAGCTTCGCTTCGTTGATTACTGATCGTGTAATAAATAACGATAACAAATGCTCGTTCATTGATTACTGTATATTAGCGTGTGTTAGTCACCTTATTCTATTTATTTTTCTTTCCAGGTCCTCAATGACCATCCACTGGACACATCCCGGATAGGTGCTCTTGCCCTTTGATACAACTGCAGTGAACTCTGGGGTCTGGAGTGGAGTCGTCGTAAGACTGGAGACAGAGTTTGGTAGAAGTCTTCTGCAACTGGCATGTAGACACCACATCCATGAGTTGATTGGGGGGGCATCTTGCTCAATTGTGTATGGCCCAACCACAGGACCCAATGAACAGCTGTTCAAGCGACTGGTGAACAATTGGAGCGAATTGAACCACAACAACTACACATTGGTCGAGGTGACTGCTCCACAAAGAGAGTTGACGGGCTATATACATAACACCATCACCTTCCTTCAGACATGGATCGAGAACAGCACCAAGGAGACACTTCGACATGACTACCTGGAGCTGGCAGAACTAACACTGCTGTTTCTTGGAGGGACCGTCCCTGCCGGTCGGAGATCCATCACCATCAAAGCGCCTGGGGCATTCCATCACGCCCGTTGGATTAGCAAGACTTTGTACACGTTTAAGGTGGCACTCTTCGATGCCAGCTTGGGGATGTATATGCACCCGAAGAATTGGAAGACATCACCAGTCTTGCTGTATTCTTGGCAATCTTCTACACGAAAGCATGGTTAACGTGCACGAGTGCTGCCGATGCACCATCGAATGACCTGGCACTAATGAAGAACCTCCTCAAGGCAGAGGCCAGTATCAGCAAGGACCCAATGAAGTGGCCTGCCAAATTTCTCTCCTTTGTCGTTCCGGCCAGACAGAAGCTACAAAACCATTTGTGGTATCTCTCAGAGAGATTGGTCTCTTTGACACTGTTCTCGGACCGAACATCATCTGACAAACAGACGATGAGAAAGGCTATGCTGAGGTACCATGACGCGACAGACAGTCCACAGACAAGAAAACAGGAGATGCCAGCCTCACATCAATTGGGCAGTAAAGCCCTCAAAGACTTCATTGGACATGACTCTTGGAGCATGTTTGAGCTCTTGGGTATTGACTCCAGCTTTGTCAAGCTCCCCGTTGCACAATGGACCACCTCGGACAACTACCGTCATGGCAAGAAAGTTGTGGCCAACCTCCCTGTTGTCAATGACGCAGCAGAGCGGGCACTAGGACTCGCCACAGATTTGAACACAAACAAGGCCCCCAAATCTGAAGAGCAGCTCCAGGCACTATACAGAGTTGTGAAGGGTGTCCGAGAGAAGCTGCATGGACTGGCAACGTCAACTGAGGTTGTGACAAAAAAAGTCACTGGCCTCCATTTCGTACAGTTGGGACTAATATGAGTGTGTATTGTATGAGTGTGTATTGTGTACTGATCTTACTTAGAAGTAATTGACTTCCATTGGTAGATTTCGGGATAACTAATTTTTATTTTGTTCAATAATTGACCATAAATGTGAAGAAAATGTGTTTTTTTATTTAAAAGTGGAATTAATTGTTTCACAGACATTGTGTATATGTTCTATGCTCTTTGGCTGTCTTTTCTGCATATTTTGGTACCAACATGAACCCTGACGGTCATTCACAGCCTGAGAAATCATCAATTTAGTCAATTTGTTGTCTTGCCGGAAACGGTTGCTATGGTAACGGACTGTCTGACCGTAAGATGTCATTTAAAAATAAAAATTTTATCATGGGTTTGTTCCTGATACCCAATCACAACTTTTAGGTGACTTACAACCTTGTAGTATAAATTCTTGAAAATAACCCCTTTTCTGGCCCAGCCTAATATTGGGGCACCACAGCTGAAAAGGATGGGTGAGTGATTTGATGAGATGGATGTACAATAATAGGTGCTAAACATTATGCATATAAAGGACTTGTTACAGCTGTACAGTGACAGACAATCGTTGGAGAGGCACAGGTTCCACCGAGCAGGGACTGAATTTATCACAGACCTTGTGAAAGATAAGATTCAAAGTGGCACCAGGAGGAACCCTGCTATCTCTGCACTGTTGAAAGTTGTGGTTACTCTACGTTACCTAGCCACTGGACGGATGCAGCTATGTGGAGGTGATGACTTGGGGATGTCCCAGTCCACGGTGAGCAGAGTAATTACTCAAACTATTGAAGCTCTTGCCTCTCATGACATCGTGGGACAGTTTATTGATTTATATCTAGATATAAATATATTTATATCTACAGTCAGCGCAAAAAAACTTAGGACGCCAAAAAACTTGGGGCGGGTATAGCGTCCTTAGCTGTTTTGACAATTTTGGCGGGAGCGATTTAATTTTTTTACGTTTTTTGTATATCTGGCAGTGTATTAGGGTTTCTGCTGTAGATTCCTCGCTCCTGCCCGCTCTGTATCTTCCAAGTCATCATAGGAAGAGGTTGTTGTGTTTGGTTCTCCAGCCTTCCTACACCCCCATTTGCCCCTCCATCTTCTACCGCCTCCTCCAGGTCTAATAAAGCATTATGCCGGGTAAATCTCTATCAATTGTAAAGAAGACACATATAGTAACCTTGTATCAAAGTGGGAAAACAATTGGCCAGATAGCGAGGGAGATGTGTGTTTCCAAACATACCGTCTCGGTGTGGTGCAGGCGGGCGCAAGATGGTGAGTTAAGGACTGTTTTGGCGTGGAAGAAAGGGTCAGGGCGGCCAAGAAAAACTTCAAAGAAGACTGATCAACTGCTCACAAGGTTTGTTGATGTCAATAATAATTTTGAGCAGTTGATCAGTCTTCTTTGAAGTTTTTCTTGGCCGCCCTGACCCTTTCTTCCACGCCAAAACAGTCTCTAACTCACCATCTTGCGCCCGCCTGCACCACACCGAGACGGTATGTTTGGAAACACACATCTCCCTCGCTATCTGGCCAATTGTTTTCCCACTTTGATACAAGGTTACTATATGTGTCTTCTTCACAACTGATAGAGATTTGCCCGGCATAATGCTTTATTAGACCTGGAGAAGGTGGTAGAAGATGGAGGGGCAAATGGGGGTGTAGGAAGGCTGGAGAACCAAACACAACAACCTCTTCCTATGATGACTTGGAAGATACAGAGCGGGCAGGAGCGAGGAATCTACAGCAGAAACCCTAATACACTGCCAGATATACAAAAAACGTAAAAAAATTAAATCGCTCCCACCAAAATTGTCAAAACAGCTAAGGACGTTATTCCCGCCCCAAGTTTTTTGGCGTCCTAAGTTTTTTTGCGCCGACTGTAGATATAAATATATTTATATCTATATAACATTGATGCAAAATGATGTCTCTGCCATACATGAGTGTATATTATTTATTATATTTCCCTAGTTGTGATCTATGGCTACTGAGTTAAGCTTAAAGGACACACTTTCATGCCTTGTTTTCACTGATGCCTCGTATCTGTCTGTAACAAGTCCTTTATACGCACAATTTTTAGCACCTATTACTGTAAATCAATCTCATCAAATCACTCACCCATCCTTACAGCTTATTTATACATATATACATAATACATTATTGTATGAAATAGTTTAGTGTTTGGCAGTACGGCAAAATTCCCTCAACACCCTGACAGCACAGCTGAGTTCAGCTGCCAGCTGTGTTATTGCCTCAAGGCACTCTATCAATTTTGTTTCCACCTTTGTCAGGCCTTGAGGACTTAAGTTGACAGGCAGGATGTGGATGCCAGTCCCTCCTGCTGGTGCTGCTGGGGCAGAGGAGGGGATGTCCTTCACATCCACCACCTGCTGAGGATCCTCAGAGGCTGAGGCTGGTTCAGCTGGTGTAGAGGGAGGGACGTCCTCTATAACCAGCTGACCCTCAGAGGCTGAGGCTGGTTCAGCTGGTGTAGAGGGAGGGACGTCCTCCACCACCAGCCCCTGCAGATCCTCAGCAGGGAGCGTGGGCTGGGAGGACGTGCTGGCACTCACACTGACGACACTCATGGTGATGGATGGCACAGCGCTGCAACCAAAATATCCAACATTCATTTGTACAGATAGCAAAAGTTCATTCAAATTCCCTACCACAACACTAGTGACACTCTGCAAAGAAAGATGTGCTCAGGTGTGACTGTGGAGTCTTTAAAGCTCCAAGGCTCAATGGTCAGCTCGTGACAGTGGAGTCTTTAAGGCTCCAAGGCTCAATGGTCAGCTCGTGACTGTGGAGTCTTTAAAGCTCCAAGGCTCAATGGTCAGCTCGTGACTGTGGAGTCTTTTAAGCTCCAAGGCTCAATGGTCAGCTCGTGACTGTGGAGTCTTTAAAGCTCCAAGGCTCAATGGTCAGCTCGTGACTGTGGAGTCTTTAAAGCTCCAAGGCTCAATGGTCAGCTCGTGACTGTGGAGTCTTTTAAAGCTCCAAGGCTCAATGGTCAGCTCGTGACTGTGGAGTCTTTAAAGCTCCAAGGCTCAATGGTCAGCTCGTGACTGTGGAGTCTTTAAAGCTCCAAGGCTCAATGGTCAGCTCGTGACTGTGGAGTCTTTAAAGCTCCAAGGCTCATGGTCAGCTCGTGACTGTGGAGTCTTTAAAGCTCCAAGGCTCAATGGTCAGCTCGTGACTGTGGAGTCTTTAAAGCTCCAAGGCTCAATGGTCAGCTCGTGACTGTGGAGTCTTTAAAGCTCCAAGGCTCAATGGTCAGCTCGTGACTGTGGAGTCTTTAAAGCTCCAAGGCTCAATGGTCAGCTCGTGACTGTGGAGTCTTTAAAGCTCCAAGGCTCAATGGTCAGCTCGTGACTGTGCAGTCTTTAAAGCTCCAAGGCTCAATGGTCAGCTCGTGACTGTGCAGTCTGGGCTTGGAGTCTGGCACACCAATCCTTTAAGGAGGTGAGCAAATGCACTCATAATGTTATCAGGGCTACATTCTTGGTTATCGGATTCAGGTATTATTCACAACATTTGTATGGCACAAATATCATATGGGAACAACATCTGATGACAAAGGTTACAGTGTGTGTGTGTGTGTGTGTGTGTGTGTGTGTGTGTGTGTGTGTGTGGTGTGTGTGTGTGTGTGTCACTTTTAAGAGGTAACGTTGAACTTTTTTTCTTGCCCCAGATGGTGAGGTAAAGATGGGGCCTACACTATGCTGCGTGTGGCCTCGGTGTTCATCTCCATCGTGCTAGCCCTTGAGCCTGGGGTGGGCAAAAATCCGCTACCCTGGTATGCTGGGCTGGTATGACATCCTTGTTTTCACAGTTACCTTCCCCAGCAGGTACCCATTTATCCACCATCTCCAAAAAGAAGGATGAACAAGTGTATCGGCTGGCCACCAACTTGCCCTGGCCTGGATTCCAACCATGGTCCGCGTACTCATAGGTAGGCGCGCTAGCCACTACACCACGGATGTGACACGTGTCCCAGACGGGCTATGGAGTATCAGCTACTTAACCCTTTCACGCACGGTGACGCGATCGCGTCAAAACGGGCCCGTGTACATCTTAGCTTTTGACGCGAATTGCGTCAAAAAACATAAAACAATTCGCCAAAAATAAAGTATTTATCAGAATCGCGTCAAAATTTTCTGCGTAAAAGATCCAAGCTAGGCCTATAAAATAAACTAATTGTCAACTCGCTCGTGCGAATGGATTTGAAGTGATAAGGGCCCGTGTCCCTGTGCACTCTCAGCAGGCAGCGTGTCAGCCCGCCTTCTTAGCCATCCGTCTTCCAACATGTGTTTCAGTTTTCCTCCATTTTCTCAAAATCTACTGGCCATATGAAAATTATAATGGTAGCGTTGGAATCCTCATAAAAGTCCGCTTTTATTGGCATATACACCATAAAAAGTCGACTCAGAAAGTATCGAGCTACGAAGTGGTGAACGTAAGTATTTCTTATTTCTCTTGACTCAATGTTTTTTGAAGTCGTTAAACTCCGCTATTTATTTGCATTTCTTGTTATTTTTGTCTTTCATAAGGCAGAATAATCTCTTGCAAAACCAACGATATATAAAATTCCAGGAAAAAAAAATAATGGGGTTTAAATTTTGATAACATAAAAAAAACCCATTCCCCCGCACAGTCAGGCCATTCCGCGGGGCAAACTTAGAGACCCCAAATTATGTCGCAGGGGAGGGAAAAAATTTAAATAAACTTTTCGTGGGCGTAAAAGGGGTTTTTAATTCAAACATGAATTTTTCCCCTTTAAAAAGACCCCCCCCCTCAATTTTAAAATAAAAGCATTTATCTTTTTATGTATTTTTAAAGGGTTTCCCACTTATTTTTTGTTTTGGGAGAAGAGCCCGTGACTTAGGGAGGGTTTCTCCCAAACCCCCAAAGGCCCCCTTTGGGCATTCCCGATAAAACCTCCGGCACGCCCTCGCCCAAGGGGGGTTTTGGGAGGGGGTGGGGGGGGAAACCTTCCGCCGGTGAATGCATTACAATGGTTAAAATTAGGGGTTTTTATAGGACCCCCAATTTTTCTCAAAAGAAACCCCAAATCAAAAGGTTTAAACTTTAGCCAAAAATAAATTCAAATACTACATAAACTTATAAAGCCTTTATTTTTGTACACGGGAACAATTTTTCTTCCCCATGTTAAAAACCCCCTTTTAGACTGTTCCCTGCTCACTATTATTTTTTCGGTTTCTCCATGCGCATATTTTTTTTTCTATTCTTATAATTTTTTTTATAGTTAAAAAAAAAATATTTTTTTAAATCTTCCGATAACAAATTTCGCCCTTTAAAGGGCCCAATAATAAATTTTTCAAACTCACGGGGTTTGTTTTTGGGGGTTTTCTAGTCATAAACACCCAACGGTGATTTGATCATGAACAGGTAACATTTCTACATACACCTGTTAAAAGGAAATTTTTTTTAAAATTTTTGGGTGTTTAAACTTAGCTTATTCATGGCAAACTTACTACACCCCTAAATTTTCCCTATGTGTTTATACGGGTTTAAAGATAAAAAAAACGTTTTTTTTTTAAAATATGCCAGAAATTCCCCCCCAAAATTTGGGGGAGAAATTTTATGTTTCCTTTTTGGAAATTCTGGGAAACATTCTTTTTTTTAAAAAAAAGGTTTCCCGGGGGCCCCAAATCTTTTACTTTTGGAGCATGAAATGTTTTTAAGAGGGGAGGAGAGACACTGTTTAAACCTCCGCCTCATTCTTTTTCCCTTTTTGTGACCTGAATCGCCCTTAATTTTTCCCCCTTTGGGCCCGCTCCCCTTTTTTTAAATGCAAAATTGGGGTTTTGGGTTTTTTGGAGGTTAAAACGTGGGGTTAGGTTAGGGGGGGTTTGGGTTTTGGGGAGAAAAAAGGGGGGGTTTTGGTTTTAGGTCATTTGGGTTTTTGGGAAAAGAAAAAAGGGGGTTTTGGGTTGGGCCCGGTTAGGTTTGAGAGACAAAAGGGGGGTTAGGTTAGGTCGGGGTTAGGTTTGAGAGACAGAAGGGGGGGTTGGGTTTTGGGGTTATCTTAATATCTGCAATACACAATCCTTCCTATTCAATACTTTTTTATTCTCCGCAATTTGATTTGCGACGGAAGCTCATGTTTTTTCTTAGAACCAATTAAAGGGAAAAAGAAACCACACTCCCAATTGTTTTTGGAAATTTTGGGCCCCTAGTTGAATTTAAACAATTGGAACTCTCGCCGGGGCATTGGGGAGAAATTAACCCCTAAAACCTCGATTCCCCTTTCCCAAAAAATTTACCCATAAAACCTTCGTTCCTTTAACAAAAATTAACCCATAAAACCTGCAATTTCCCTTAAAAAAAATTAACCCATATAACCTTCAATTTTCCCTTTAAAAAAAATTGCCCCTAAAACCCGCAATTTCCCTTTAAAAAAAAATTAACCCCCTAAAACCCGCAATTTCCTTTTAAAAAAAATTAACCCAAAAAACCTTTAATTTCCCTTTAAAAAAAATTAACCCATAAAAACTGCCCAAATTTCCCTTAAAAAAAATTAACCCATAAAACCTGCAAATTTCCCTTTAAAAAAAATTAACCCATAAAACCCCGCAATTTCCCTTTAAAAATTTAAATTTCACAAAAAGCTTATATAAAATGGGGGTTTTCTTTTATTTTGATTAAAACATGGGGCCATTTGATAGTGGGGCCCCTCGTATTGGGCATATGCGGGCAAAAAGGGAAAAATGGTAAAGCATTTGACTCAAAGGGTTTTAAAGGGAACCCAGAACTTTGCGGTCCCTTTTTCAGAGACCCGACTAATTTTTCCCCGGCCTACAAAAGGGGCTTGTTTCAAGGGGGTATAATTTTTTAATTTTTTCCAAACCCATAAAAAAATAATTTTCATCACCGAAAATTTTTTTGTATGGGTTTTAAATTTTTGGTTAGGTATACTTTTGTGGGTTAAAATTAGGTTTTTGGGATGTTCTATTCAATGACTTCCCTGTTTTTCTGAAAAACCCCGACTAATTTTCTCCCACCAAGTTTTAGTGCTTTTTTTTGATGGCGATAGTGTTTTTTTTAAAGGAAACGGCGACCATAAAAAACGGTGAGGAATTTAAATTTTTTTTTTTTAATATTTGGGTTTCCGTAAATTAAAAATATCTCCATTACAAAAAACACCCCTTTTTAGGCCAGGAAAATAAGTTCCCGTGTCTCTGCAAACGGGCCGCGAAGGGTTTTGGTCCATTATTAAAATAAAAAAAAAAAAAAAAAAAAAAAAAAAAAAAAAAAAAATTACCCGAGACTGCAATTCCCGACCTCGGATTTTTTTCCGCCAAAACCCCATATCCAAAGGGAAAAAAGGGTTTCCGGGGAAAATTTAGGGGTTTTTGTGTATTTATATATTATAATATAAAATTATATATATATATATATATTATTATATATTAAATATATTATATATATAAAAAATATATTAATATATATATTAAAATTATATTAAAAATATAATTAAAAATATATATATTTTATTATATATATAAATAATATTATATTTTATATATATATAAAAATAAATATATATATATATATATATTAATATATATATTATATTATATATATAATATATATTTTATATATATATATATATTTATATATATATATATATTATTATATATATTAATATATATTTTAAAATTATACACACCCCTTTTGGACCCCGGGAAAATGGGATTGGCAAAAAATTTAACCCGCAAAAAGAGGTATTCTGAAAAATTACAGTTTCCCCAGGGTTTTAAATTTTGACCAAGGCCCAAAAAATTTACTAAAAAGCCAAAATTAAAATTAAAATTTTTTCCC
>JACEEZ010000516.1:0-5000 GCA_016584305.1 Chionoecetes opilio
CCATCTTCCTACGACTTAAAACTTTCATCTTCCTACACTTAAAACTTTTCCACTTTCCTACGACTTAAAACTTTTCCATCTTCCTACGACTTAAAACTTTTCCATCTTCCTACGACTTAAAACTTTTCCATCTTCCTACGACTTAAAACTTTTCCATCTTCCTACGACTTAAAACTTTTCCATCTTCCTACGACTTAAAACTTTTCCATCTTCCTACGACTTAAAACTTTTCCACCTTCCTACGACTTAAAGCTTTTCCACTTTCCTACGACTTAAAACTTTTCCATCTTCCTACGACTTAAAACTTTTCCACCTTCCTACGACTTAAACTTTTACCTCTTCTACGACTTAAAACTTTTCCATCTTCCTACGACTTGAAACTTTTCCTCCTTCCTACGACCTCAAATGTGTCCACCTTTCTACGACCTAAAACTGTTCCACCTTCTTACGACTTCAAACTTTTCCACCTTCCTACGACTTAAAACTTTTCCACCTTCCTACGACTTCAAACTTTTCCACCTTCCTATGACTTAAAACCCTAAACAATAGTATCAAAAAAGCTCTGGAATTAAATTTGTCACCTCTCCTTGAACTCTCACTGTTGTCTGCTTTTGGAAACAGAAAATCGAGGTGTCTTTTTTTGTGTTTCTATTCTCCTACTTTCGACCAGCCTCTCAATAATGTAGGAACAGAAAATAATAGCAATATAATAACAGCATATCTAAGTTCTTTACAGCTTTCACTAATGTATAATGACAATAACTCAATTAACAAGTCTATAAAGAGGTTTTAATCAAATTAGAATCCAGTAGCATATCGCAGGGATCAATTATATATTTTTTTCCATTTCTTTTTTCTCAGGGAAAATAAAGAATATCGCCGAATTGAATCAGCGAGAATCACCTTAAAGGGATCAAAGTTACGTGACGTCACCAGTCAAAGGGATTGGAAACCTTAACATCGTGAGAAACCCAATTCCACTGCTTCATGAAATTCTGGAAACCCTTTGACAGACATTGATAGTTCGACTGACTGACTCTTTCTCTCTCTTTTTTTTTTTTTTCTCTCTCTCTCTCTCTCTCTCTCTCTCTCTCTCTCTCTCTCTCTCTCTCTCTCTCTCTCTCTCTTCATTTTCTCTCTTCTTTCCATATTTTATTATTTTTAACTTTTTTCATTTTTCATTTACTTCAAGACACTTTTTTTTTTTTCTCTCTCTCTCTCTCTCTCCTCTCTCTCTCTCTCTCTCTCTCTCTCTCTCTCTCTCTCTCTCTTTTCTTTTTTTATTTAAACATACATATACATGAAGCCCAAAGGTGTACTGTCTGTCGTGTGCTACCTATCTTAAGGGCAAGTAAATATAGCTATATACACATAAATACAAAGACCTAAAAAACTAACATTATACACATATAAGCATCACTAAAGTGTTTGTTGAGGCACTGTTGCTGTCACTAGTGTCATAGTATCACTAGCGTCAGCGGGGTGGGCTTCGAGAGTCTCCACCGATTGGCCGCCAACTTAACACTTTGTGTGTTCATCTCCTGGATGAGGACAGCGGCCGTGAAAATGTTCCACATCCTGGAGACGCGGCCCACAAAGGTGCGTTGGTGCTGGCTGGCACGGGAACGCGGCACCTCCACTGCATCACCACTGGTAAGCACCGTTCTCGTGCTTCGCGTGGCGATTCTCGGAGGCTGTCGCAACCCAGCCAGGTGTGGCACTCCCTGCACCTGTGCCTTGTGGAATACCACAAGGGCCGCAACGTCCCTGCGGTGTTCCAGTGAGTCGAGAAGACTCACCGGCTCGAACTGGGCTGGTGGGTCTGGGGGGGTCTGCAGCATCCACCAGTCGCAGGGCTCGACGCTGGATGCTGTCCAGCCTCCTAGTGTGCGGGGCTGCACACGACATCCAGGAGAGGGCGGCGTACTCTAAGTAAGGGCGTATCTGGGCCTTGTAGAGCAAGAGCTTCCCTTCCCTGTCGAGGAAGCTGGATACCCTTCGCAGGGCAGAGACCCTGTGAGAGGCCTTTTTTAGCAATGTGTTCGATGTGGCCGTCAAACCTTAGCTCTCGGTCCACCTCTACTCCCAGAACCTTGACGGCTTCCTGGAGTGGGAGAGGAACGCCACCAACCGCAGCCTCCCTTCCACTGCTAGCCCGGCAGCGGGGGACCGAGAAACCACCATTGCCTGTGTCTTCTCCGGAGCAAAGGTCACCTGCCAGCGTGTACCCCACTCCTGTATAACACTCAACTGCTGATTGATCTCATCAGCAGCACGCCCACTGTCATGTCGCGGGTAGGAGCAGGGGAGAGTACAGTCATCAGCGCAAGCCGAAACTGCTGGCAGCTGCCGGAGAAGATCGTCCACGTAGATGTTCCACAGGACTGGCCCCAGCACAGAGCCCTGTGGGACTGATGCTTCCTCTGGCAGGAACTCAGAGGTCTGTCCGTTAACGACAACCTGGAGGGTTTTTCCCTGCAGGTAGTTCCCCAGAAGCAGCAGGAGGTTACCCTGGATGCCTTTTGCTCTGAGTTTTTCGAGAAGGCCTCCGTGCCACACCCTGTCAAAGGCACCCGCTATGTCAAGGGCCACCATGACAGTGTCCTGGCCGTCATCCAGGGCGTCCTGCAAGTTTCGGGTAAAGGAGCATCAGCAGGTCAGAGGTGGACCGTCCAGGTCTGAACCCAAACTGTTGGTCCGAGAGGAGGTAATTGTCGCTGAGGTGACGACAGATTACCTCTGCCACGATCCTCTCGAACACTTTCCCCACCACAGACAGCAAAGAGATGGGCCTGTAGTTTTTGGGGTCAGATCTGGAATTCCTCTTGTGTACAGGAACCACTCGAGCCTCCTTCCACACTGAAGGTCAGGTGTTTTCCTGCAGGCAGGCAGTGAAGACTGTGGTGAGAGGGACAGACAGCTCCCGGGGGCACTGTTTTAACAAATGCGGGCTGACGTCATCAGGGCCAGTAGCTTTATTGGTGTCGAGCCCTCGCAGGATGTGCTCGACCTGCGCCTGCGTCACCTCCACCTTGTGGACTGTCTCTTTACACTGCTGCTCCAGACGAGGCGGGGGCTGCCGGGGGGCCTCCACCTTCATCTTTGCAGAGAAGAGATTAGCCAGCAGCTGAGCCTTTCTCCTTGCTGCTGACGGGTGCTGTTCCGTCCTGCTTGGTGAGGGGAGGAATTGAATCTTGGCGGCTGATTCCCTGTTTTTCCTTAACCAGGGACCACCAAGTCTTGTTCCCCACGCCTGGGCCTCGTAGTTTGCGGCGCAAGTCCTCCTCCCATTTTTTCATGGCCCATTTGCTGGACACCACCATCCTCCTGCAGGCCACCCGGTGCAGGTCCTTGTTGCGCCGAGTCGGGTTCCGCTTGAAGCGGAGCCACGCTAGAGCACTTGGCCTCGGCAGCAACACGGCAACGGTAGCCAAACCATGGCTGAACCGTGGGTTTGGTGGTGTAGTCTCGGTGAGGCACATGACGTCTCTGAAGGGCCAGGAGGCCTCTCTCTCTTCTCTCTCATCTCTCTCTCTCTCTCTCTCTCTTCTCTCTCTCTCTCTCTCTCTCTCTCTCTCTCTCTCTACCCGTCAGGGTGGCATGGTTGGTAGAGTCGTGGACTCGCGTGTGCAGCGTCCCTGCGCATTCGGTCAGCGGTTCGAGTCCACCAAGTTCGTCCTGGCGTGGTGGCGCTTTGTATAGTCAATAACCTTGTAGTTGGTACTTGCAAAGTGTCTAGATAGGATCAAAGTATCTCTCTCTCTCCTCTCTCTCCTCTCTCTCTCTCTCTCTCTCTCTCTCTTCTCTCTCGTCTCTCCTCTCTCTCATCTCTCTTCCTCTCTCTCTCTCTCTCTCTCTCTCTCTCTCTCTGTATTCTTCCTTCCCATCAATCAAAAAACATGTAAGTTTACTGAGGATACAAATGCATATAAGCTCAAAAACTAACATAAGATGTAAAAATCAAGAAAGAGAGAGAGAGAGAGAGAGAGAGAGAGAGAGAGAGAGAGAGAGAGAGAGAGAGAGAGAGAGAGAGAGAGAGCTGCGCCATCGTGTAGTCTTGTTTGTGCCATTAATGTTTTATAAGTCTCAAAATCCGGGATGTCGAGTGAAGTATGGTAAAGATGAAGCCCCGTCTGTGTCCCCCCATTTACATACGAGAGGCTGAGTGGTAGAGAGAGAGAGAGAGAGAGAGAGAGAGAGAGAGAGAGAGAGAGAGAGAGAGAGAGAGAGAGAGGACAGGGAGAGAGAGAGAGAGAGACAGGGAGAGAGTGAGAGAGAGAGAGCTTTTCTACCTGACAGAAAGAGTGAGAGAGAGAGAGTGAGAGAAAGAGAGACAGAGAGGCAAACGAGTGAGATAGTGAGAGAAAAAAGAGAGAGAGAGAGAGAGATATATACCAACCAAGAGACAAACAAGTGAGATAGTGAGATAAAAAAGAGTGAGAAGAGATATATATCAACCAAGACTCAAACAGAACTGAGAGATAAAAGAAAGGAAGAGAGAAAGGAAAAGGAAGGCAATAAAAGAACGAAACAGGAAGAAAGACAAAGAAGAGGAGAGAAAGAAGCAAAGGAGGAGAGGGGGAGGGAGATAAAGACGTGCTTTTGGGAAGGGAGGAAGGAAGGGAGGGAGGGAGGGGAGGGAAGCGAGGGAAGGGAGGGAGGAAGATATGAAAGGCGGTGAATAGGTAGGAAGTTAAATAGGAACCAGGTAGAAAAGCAGGTAAGAGAGAGGGAGAAAAACATGAAGAAACGTGGAAATGGTAGATAGTAGTAGAGTGGTAGAAATGGTAATGGTTGATATTTTGATAGAGGGAAAGATTGTTGAGTAGTGAAGGTTTCTAGTAAGGAGAAGAAAGGGAAATAAAGGAATAAGGAATTGAAGAAAGGAAAGAATGGAAGGGAATGGGATAAGAAAGAGAAATGGGAAGGATTGAAAAAAAATTGGAAAGGAGGGAAAAAAATAGGGAATGAACGCAGATTATTGTGAGGTAAAAATAGGA
>JACEEZ010000516.1:7500-10000 GCA_016584305.1 Chionoecetes opilio
AACAATAACTAACAATCTACAATCTAACAATAACTAACAATCTAACAATAACTATCAATCTACAATCTAACAATAACTAACAATCTACAATCTAACAATAACTAACAATCTAACAATAACTATAATCTACAATTAACAATAACTAACAACTAAAACTAACAAACTAACATCTTCTAACAATATAAAATCTAACATCTTTAAACTTCTCTTCATCTCATCTCTCTAACATTCTCTCTCTAAAATTCCTATCATTACATCTCTCTACATCTCATCTACATACTACATCTCATCTCTACTCATCTCATAACTACAATCTTACATCTCTCTATCTCTACATCTACTAACTCACAATCTCATCTCATTGCTAACCTCATATACTACTGAACATCTACTAACTACCAATCTCATCTAAACAATCCTAGTTTCCTTGCATGTTTATTTCTTCCTTCACTTTCTCATCTTTTCTTCAATTTTCCTTATCATTATCCTCTCTCTCTCTCTCTCTCTCTCTCTCTCTCTCTCTCTCTCTCTCTCTCTCTCTCTCTCTCTCTCTCTTCCCTTCCTACTGTTTTTGCCCTGTATTCTGATCTGCGTTTTCTTCCCTTCGTTCGATTTATATTTTGTTTCCTTTTGTAGTATTTTTTTCCTTGCTTTTTCATATTTCTTTTTTTCCTTCGGGTCTCGACAAGTCTCTCGGGTCTTCTTCTTCCTTTCTTTATTATTCTTTGTTTCTTTATTTTCTTCCATTTTTATCCTCCTTCTCTTATACAAGTATCTTCTTTACTTTGTTATTCTTTGATATTTTTCTTTAATCCTTTAGTGTTGCCCTTGTTATCTCCTCCTCCTCCTCCTCCTCCTCCTCCTCTTTTTCCTCTTCTCCTCCTCCTCCTCCTCCTCCTCCTCCTCCTCCTCCTCCTCCTCCTCCTCCTCCTCCTCCTCCTTCGAGATCATATTACATTTATCATCAACATTTTCAAAGATTTTTCAAACGTGTCACACTTTTTCCTTCTTTTCCTCTTTCTTATTTCATATATACTATTTTTATTCGATTTTAAATATATTTCTTCCTCCTCCTCTTCCTCATCTTCCTTCTCCTGTCAGTATTACAATTCTTCCTTATTTTGTACTTCCTCCTAGGGCTGACGTACTCCTCCTCTCTCTTCTCATTTTATTCTCCTTATTCTTCTCCTCCTCCTCCTCTTATTGTTATCTTCCTCTTCCCCTCTTCCTTCACTCTACCTCTTATTCCTCTCCGTCCTTCTCCTCTATTCCTTTGTCTCTTGATGATACCCCGCGCGTTCTCATTCCTCTTTATCTTCCCTTTAAATTAATACTGTCGCCAGCCTTCGCCTCCTCCTCCTCTTCCAACACATTACGATAACAAATGGTCCATATTCGGCCCCCAAACTACTGGACACACACACACGCACACGCACACGCACACGCACACGCACACGCACACGCACACGCACACACATACACACACACACACACAATTTCCTTCATCATCTCCAATTTCCCCTTTCATTAGTTTTTTTTTTTTTTTCGTTTAATCATAATAATTTTTTCACATCCCGTATTGATGTCAAGTCGTGCAAAAAATAATTGATTACTGCAGCATTTCGAGTCATTTGTTAATATATTCGATATTGTATTGGCGAGTCCATTATTGATAGCATTGACAAAAACAAAACAAATAACAGTCAGGGAGCAAATACTGATCCTTGCGGTACGCCATCATTAAAGAAGCTACTGTTATTGTAAGTCTTGTCTATAAGTGTCAGTGGCAAGTCAAACAAACTCCTTAAGTATGATAATTATTTATTCCTGCGATTATTTATTCTTATATTCATATTGAGTGACTGATTAACTAATATCTTTTTAAATAACTAACCACTTTCTCTCTTATGATAGTTTTCACAAGGAGGAAGAGGAAGAGAAGAAGGAAGAGGAGGAGGAGGAGGAGAAGGAGAAGGAGGAGGAGGAGGAGGAGGAGAAGGAGGAGGGAGGAGGAGGGGGAGGAGAAGGAGGAGGAGGAGGAGGAGGAGGAGGAGGAGGGAAGAGGGTGAAGTTGAGTGTTTTTTCATTTTTCCACGACTTGCTTCCTTATTTACATTCTCTCCTCGCTTTATATTCTTGCTTTATCTCTGCTTCCAACACAACCACCCATCTCTCTCTCTCTCTCTCTCTCTCTCTCCTCTCTCTCTCTCTCTCTCTCTCTCTCTCTCTCTTTCTTTCTCTCTCTCTTTGTGCTCCTGGCAGTGTGTGAAAGAGAGAGAGAGAGAGAGATGTATGTGTCTGGCAGGAGCCCAACCATAACTGACATTCTGTATAGTTGTTAGAGCTTATACTACATAGTTCATTTCGGTATTATACATCTCTCTCTCTCTCTCTCTCTCTCTCTCTCTCTCTCTCTCTCTCTCTCTCTCTCCTCTCTCTCTTCTCTCTCTCTCTCAACATTTTCTTTCTTCTTTCATCTTTTCTTCCCCTTCTTCATCTC
>JACEEZ010000516.1:15000-22500 GCA_016584305.1 Chionoecetes opilio
AATAATTTAAAAAGCTGAAAAAGGTGAAAAAAAAAAAAAAAACTTTGGAAAAAAAATATACAAAAAAAAAATCGAGGGAAGGAAAGAGTAGCTTTAAAACACCACCACCACCCCCCCACCACCACCACCCCACCACCCCCACCACACCATTACTGTCACCCCAAAACCCCCAACCACCACCACCACTACCCTTTCGTCACCACAACCACCATTTCCCAAAACCACACCACTACTGTCACCACCTCCACCCCACCACCACCACTACTACCACTACTGCTCCACCTCCCACCACCCCCACCACTACTGTCCCCACCACCACCACCACCACCACCACCACTACGTCACCACCACCACCCCACCCCCACCATTACCGTCCCACCTCCCCCACCACCCCACCACCATACTGTTTCCACCACACCATCACCCCACCACCACCCTCTGTCACCACCTCTAACCACCCCACTACACATCACCATCCCACCCCACCACCACACTGCACACCACCACCACCCCCAATACTGTCACCCAAACCCCCACACCACCACTACTGTCACCACCACCCCCACCACCACCACTACGTCACCCCCCCCTCCACCCCCCACCACCAACCATACGTCACCCCCCCACCACCCCACCCCACCATACTGTACCCCCACCCCAAACCCCCCCCACCACCCCCCCACCACCCCGACCACCACCCCCACCACCCCCACTACTGTCACCCCTAAACCCCACCACCCCACCCTACGTCACCACCCCACCTCCACCACCCCCCCCCACACACTGTCACCCACCAACCCATCCCATTTTCTGTCACCCACCCCCAACCCCAAATGTCAAAACCCCACCCCCCCCTTCCCACCAACCCCCACCACCAACCAACAACCCAAAAAACAACAACAAACCCATCACTACTTCACCACCTCCACCACCCACCACCCCCCCAACCCTTTACCACCAACAACAACACCACCCCCATAAATGTACCACCTCCCCCCCCACCACCACCAACACCATATCACTACTGTCACCACCCCCACCATCACCCCCACCGCACCACCCCCCAAAAAACCCCCACCACCACCACCCCCACCGTCACCACAACCCCCATCCCCAACCCAAACCCCCACCAACCATCAAAAACCCCCGACACCCCCGGCCACAGTATCACCACAGTATCACCACCAAAAGGGCGTCACCGGGGGGCCCCAGGACCCGGGGCGTAAAGGGCATAATAGAGCAGTCAGGGGGGGCCTACTCGACGAAGCACCTAAGACCCCCCTCCCCTCCCCGGGTTTTTTTGGCTTCCCTCCTCCCTCCCTTTTTTATACCAAACCTTCCCCCCCCCCCCCCCGGCCCCCTCCCCCTTCCCCCTTTTCCCCCCCCTCCCCTTTTTCCCACCTACTCACACCTTTTTTCCCCAAAATTTCCTTACATATTACCGTTTTTTTAGTGTGTGGAGGGGGGGGGGTTCTTCTCTCTCTCTCTCTCTCCCTTCTCTTCTCTCTCTCTCTCCTCTCTCTCTCTCTTCCTCTCTCTCTCTCTCTCTCTCTTCTCTCTCTCTTCCTTTCCCCCCTTTCCCTTCTCCCTCTCTTTTATATAAAATAATATAAATATTTTATATATTGTCAGTTTGGGCAATCTTTCTTTTTGAATCAACCCCTGAGGAAAAAACAGCGTTTTTAAAAGCAATTAAAGGCAGAGAGAGAGGGGGAGAGAGAGAGAGAGAGAGAGAGAGAGGGGAGAGAGAGAGAGAGAGAGAGAGAGAGAGGCGAGAAGAGAGAGAGAGAGAGAGAGAGAGAGAGAGAGAGAGAGAGACGAGACGAGAGAGAGACAGACAGACAACGACAGAGAGACAGACAAACAACATCCAAACAGACATCCAAACAGACATCCAACAGACATACACACAAACGTGATAAGAACGAAAGAGAGGCAGTCCAAAAGCCAAAAAAAAAAATATGATATAAAAAAACAGAAAATACAAGACTTAGAGACTGAAGAGGATGAAAATACAAAAAAACTGAAGAACGCCAGACAGGGAGGAAGAGAGTCCAGAAGGAGAAAAAAGCAGGAAATAAAAGATTAAGAAGGAAGAATCAGAGAAAAAAAAAATTATAAAAAAAACCTGATGAATAAAAATACACAGGTATGAGAGAGAGAGGAGGAGAGGGAGGGAGAGAGAGACGAGGGGTAGGGAGAGGAAAGGGTACGATCCCGAGAGAAAGAGAGCAAAGACTGCAAGCACGCGCCGACCCCCGGAGCCCCAGACCGAAAGTCTACTAAATTCCCTGTTCGTTGCGGCATAAAGGGGGGGGGGGGTAATAAGGAGCAGGGAATAGGGGGGGGGTCGGCGTACCTCCCCTCGGATATCAAAAATAACCTTTCCCCTGCCGCCCCTTAACCGCTCCCACCCCCCCCTGCCGTCCCTCCCCCACCCCAGATTTCAATGGTGTTTCCTGTATTCTATGGGCAATAAAGGGCTGCGTTCTACTATTAATAAATCATGTCACAGTGTAGCTAATAGACTTTTAACTCCTATCATCCATATACCTTCCATTAGTCATTCAATGCTCCTATGTACTCTAGGTTTTATCCTCCTATTACTTCTATATTAATGGCCTCAATTCACTAATTTTATGGTCCTATCTATTTAATGTCTATTACTCATGTTTACTCCTATAATTAATGGCCTAAATATATGGCATCCTACTCTTTTTAAGGTCCTATTATCTCCTATGTATTTTAATGGCCTATATATCTCCTATGTATTTTAATGGCCTATTATTCCCTATGTTTTTAATGGTCCTATCTACCTCCTATGTATTTTAATGGTCCTAAATACATATGGACCTCCTATGTATTTTAATGGTCCTATCTATCTCCTATGTATTTTAATGGTCCTATCTATCTCCTATGTATTTTAATGGTCCTATCTATCTCCTATGTATTTTAATGGTCCTAAATACATATGGACCTCCTATGTATTTTAATGGTCCTATCTCTCCTATGTATTTTAATGGTCCTATCTATGCTCCTATATTTTAATGGTCCTATCTATCTCCTATGTATTTTAATGGTCCTATTATCTCCTATGTATTTTAATGGTTCCTACTATCTCCTATGTATTTTAAGGTCCTATCTACCTCCTATGTTTTAATGGTCTAATACTATTGGACTCTCCTATGTATTTTTAATGGTCTACTATCTTCCTATGTATTTTAATGGTCCTATATATCTCCTATGATTTTAAGTGTCCTATCTATCCTATGTATTTTAATGGCCTATCTATCTCCTATGTATTTTAATGGTCCTATCTACCTCCTATGTATTTTAATGGTCCTAAATACATATGTGACGCTCCTATTATTTTATTATGGTCCTATTATCTCCTATGTATTTTAATGGTCCTATCTATCTCCTATGTATTTTAATGGTCCTATATATCTCCTATGTATTTTAATGGTCCTATCTATCTCCTATGTATTTTAATGGTCCTATCTACCTCCTATGTATTTTAATGGTCCTAAATACATATGGACCTCCTATGTATTTTAATGGTCCTATCTATCTCCTATGTATTTTAATGGTCCTATCTATCTCCTATGTATTTTAATGGTCTACTATCCTTTATCCCTCCTTTATTTTAAGTTCCTATCATCTTATGATTTTAATGGTCCATATGATCTCCTATGTATTTTAATGGTCCTATCTATCTCCTATGTATTTTAATGGCTCATTATCTCCTAGTATTTTAATGGGTCCTATCTCTCATCTATTATTTCTATTCTCTAGTTTTGCTATCCTCTATGTATTTTAATGGTCCTATCTATCTCTATGTATTTTAATGGTCTGTCCTATCTATTTACTTCCTATGTATTTTAATTGTCCTATTATCTCCTATGTATTTTAATGGTCCTATCTATCTCCTATGTATTTTAATGTCCTATCTCAGTATTTGAACGTCCTATTTTTCCTAGTATTATATGCCTATTTTAGCTATCATCCCAATGTATTTTAATGGTCTATCTATCCCTATGATTTTAATGTCTATTTATGCTTCTATTATTATTTAATGGTCCTATCTATCTCCTATGTATTTTTAATGGCCTATCTATCTCCTATGTATTTAATGGTCCTATCTATTCTATTCATTATGGTATTTTTATATAAATGGTCCTATCTATCTCCTATGTATCTAATGGTGATTCTATTCACTGTGTAATATGTCCTAAATACATATGACCTCCTATTATTTAATGTCCTATCTATCTCCTATGTATTTTAAATGGTCCTATCTATCTCATACGTATTTAATGGTCTATCTATCTCCTATGATTTTAATGTCCTCCTACTATCTCTATGTCTTTAATGGTCTATTACTCCTATTATTATTCTATCTATCTCCTATGTATTTAATGGTCCTATGTATTCTATGTAATTTTATGGTCCTATGTTCCTATTTATTTTAATGGTCCTATGATCTCCTATGTATTTAGTCTATTTTCTCCTATGTATTTTAATGGTCCTAAATACATATGGACCTCCTATGTATTTTAATGGTCCTAATCTACATGTATTAATGGGCCTATCTATCCCTAGTATTTTAATGGGCCTACATTCCTATTATTTTATGTCCTAGTATCTCCTATGTATTTTAATGGTCCTATCTATCTCCTATGTATTTTAATGGTCCTATCTATCTCCTATGTATTTTAATGGTCCTATGTATCTCCTATGTATTTTAATGGTCCTATCTATCTCCTATGTATTTTAATGGGCCTATCTATCTCCTATGTATTTTAATGGTCCTATCTATCTCCTATGTATTTTAATGGTCCTATCTATCTCCTATGTATTTTAATGGTCCTATATATCTCCTATGTATTTTAATGGTCCTATCTATCTCCTATGTATTTTAATGGTCCTATCTATCTCCTATGTATTTTAAGGTCCTATTTTTCTCCTATGTATTTTAATGGTCCTATCTATCTCCTATGTATTTTAAGGTCCTATTTTTCTCCTATGTATTTTAATGGTCCTATCTATCTCCTATGTATTTTAATGGTCCTATCTATCTCCTATGTATTTTAATGGTCCTATCTATCTCCTATGTATTTTAATGGTCCTATCTATCTCCTATGTATTTTAATGGTCCTATCTATCTCCTATGTATTTTAATGGTCCTATCTATCTCCTATGTATTTTAATGGTCCTATCTATCTCCTATGTATTTTAAGGTCCTATTTTTCTCCTATGTATAAAGATATCTTACTGTTTTGTGTGTATTCTTACGATTATTAAGTCTTCAGTGTAGCTAATAGTCTGCAAAATTATGTCTCCTGTACCTCCATCTAACTCTATGCTAGCTATTACTATTTTAACTATTCATTCTAACTATTCATTCTACATATAACTATTCTAACTATAACTATTCTAACTATTCATTCTAACTATTCATTCTACATATAACTATTCTAACTATAACTATTCTAACTATTCATTCTAACGCTAACCATTCTAACAATTTGACCCCATCTATCTCCTATATATTTAAATATCTCAATGTTTTTTGGTGTGTTGTTTTCATTTTTTTTAAGACCATTCGCTAAGGAGTTGTTTCCTATGTCAGTTTTCTTATTTTTTATTTATTTTATTTTAAAGTTTTTAATTACAGTTATACAAAGTTACAGATGGCTTAAAAGATAGACGAATTAATGCAATAGATATTCATACAGCTAAAGATATCCTCTGTCCCAAGAACATTTATCTAAAAGTTATGCCTCCTATCATAATATGCATACAATATTTACAAGTGTGCAGGCGAATTCCTATTATTTGTTATTATCTCTCATGATTCCTCGTATCCTATGCTGCTATCTCACCTTAAACAAACTACATTGAAATATTTGTTTGCTTACTTTTTGTTTTTTCTTTTGTTTTGGCAGCTATATTGTATTTCGGGAATTTTTTCTAAACTATCTACATGAAGTTACGTTGTATTTCCTATTTTTTATTCACACAAAATTTCGTGTCCTGATATCTTATTTTGTCTTTACAGTTATTTTGTTATTCATATGCTTTCTATTATCCATTTTTTTCATATATTTCCTTCATTACCCTCACCGTTTACGTAAATCGATTTTTCTCTTCCTGCTCAATATATGTACACAAATAATAGATATAGATAAAAATAGATAGATAGGTAGATGGCAAATATAAACAAAATATAAAAAGCATCACAAAGTATTTCCATCAATTTCAACTTTCGACTGCTCTCAGAAAACACACACGCATCGCAGGAACTCTCAATATACATATAGATAAAAAATAACATTAATATAATAACGCTACAGACCGCGCCGCTGCTTTGACAGAATTTAGAGCGATATAATCTAATCAAGAGTTTGCAGAAATTTTCTCGTCTCTATCTGGACGCGTGCGATTCATAAGCTTTCATAATATGGCTTTGATACGGTATGTCTGTCTGTCTGTCTGTCTGTCTGTCTGTCTGTCTGGATGTTTGTCTGGATGTTTGTCTGGATGTTTGGATGTCTGCCTGTCTGTGTCTATCTGTCTGTTTATATGTCTGTCTGTTTAGCTGTCTGTTTGTTTATCTGCCTGTCTGTTTATCTGTCTGTCTGTTTATCTGCCTGTCTGTACCTGCTTGTCTATGCTGTCTGTCTGTCTGTTTATATATCTCTCTTCCTTTCCGTCAATCTGTCTTATCACTATGTCTGTCTGTCTGTGTCTGTCTGTCTGTCTGTGTCTGTCTGTCTGTCTGTTTGTTTGTTTACTTGAATTACTGCCTGACTGGTTGACTATAGATTGGTGTATTTCAGTGTGTAACTGTGTGCGTTTATTACAGAACTACACACACACACACACACACACACACACACACACACACACACACACACACACACACACACACACACACACACACACACACACACACACACACACACACACACACACACACACACACACACACACACACACACACACACACACACACACACACACACACACACACACACACACACCACACACACACACACACAACACACACACCACACACACACACCCCAACACACACACACACACACACACACACAACACACACACACACACACACACACACACACACACACACACACACACACACACACACACACACACACACACACACGAACACATGCATGACCTTAGTTATACACATCCATGATTTAATTAATTCCATGAAAACAATATATGACGTTGTACTACTGCATGTGTATATGTGAACACTCTCTCTCTCTCTCTCTCTCTCTCTCTCTCTCTCTCTCTCTCTCTCTCTCTCTCTCTCTCTCTCTCTCTCTCTCTCTCTCTCTCTCTCTCTCTCTCTCTCTCTCTCTCTCTCTCTCTCTCTCTCTCTCTCTCTCTCTCTCTCTCTCTCTCTTCGGCTCCCAACACGTGCTTCGTTCTCTCGATTAAACTCTGTTGATGACCAGCATATAT
>JACEEZ010000516.1:32500-40000 GCA_016584305.1 Chionoecetes opilio
ACATCCCGCCCGGTCTCCCTCCGCGGATACCAAAGTTTTTCCCTACCCAAGGTACAAGGGGGAGCCAACGGATGCTCTATTCTTGTAAAGAATAACATTCTGTGCTCTACCATCGCAGCTCCCATCCCTTGTGGCCCGAGAGTGGAAATCCAGGGCGTCACACTACACCTTGCCCATTCCACCCTCGACTTATACAACATCTATAAGCCTCCCGACGTCAATTCCCTTGAGTTAGGTGAGCTCCTCGCCCACGCCGCATCCTCGCCGACCTACATAGGCGGGGATTTTAACTGACACCACCCTATTCTTCACTCTCCAGGTTCGCACCAATTCAGCAGGACGGCAGCTCGAGACAGCCCTCACCGGCACCCCTGGCGTTGCTCTCCTCAACAACGGAGAGCCAACGCATATGCACGGAGGACGCCTTGATCTCTCCTTCGTCACTGACAGTCTTCGCCCCTGCGCCTCTTGGGCCCTCCTTTTCACACTAACCAGCGACCACTTTGCTACAATTTGCCATCTCAACCTACCTTAAGTCCCCTCTCCCCAGCCACCCGCCCCAAATGAAACACAAAACTGGCCAATTGGGCAAAGTTTCAAAACACACCTCTCCACTCTTGACCCATCCCTCACCCTTGATCAAAAGGAGGCCACCCTTACAGATGCCTTTCACGCCGCCGCAATCGAGAGCATCCCGCTCACATCTTCCTCTACCACAAAGCCTCCTCGGGACTACTGGTTTTATAACGACCGCGTGAGGGAGCTCAACAGCCGCATTAACTCCACCCGCAGACACTACCGCCGAAAACCAACGGCTCAAAGCAGGCGCTCCTTCAGGCAGTTGTCAGTGCTGCCAACAGGAGGAAAGCTGACATTTGGAGGGAGCACTGGCTAAACTGGTGTCGAGGGCTCGACTCCCACTCGTCACTCGGTGAAATGTGGCGACAGTTACAAGTCATCGCAGGCAACAAGCGGCCCATCCGAACCCCCACCCTGACCCTGCTCGCGAAGCAGAGAGGCTCGCCTCCTCATTTGCCACTCGCACCTGCTCTGACAATCTACCAGCTGAGACACGCGACAGACTGACAGAGCTCCTGCCAGCAAGAAATGATCAAGTAGACCGCGCCTGTGAGGATCAATCAAACACCAACACATCCCTCACCCTCCTCGAACTACGCCGGGCACTTAAGACGAGTAGAGATACTTCCCCCGGGGCTGACAGGATTACATACTCCATGATCACCAACGCAGGCTCAGTTGGTCACTCCGCCCTTCTCACCCTCTTCAACGCCTCCTGGGAGGCCTGCAAACTACCATCAAAATGGAAGGAGGCTACCATCATACCCATACCTAAGCCCAAAGATCCTGGTGCCATGCGCCCTATCTCCCTCCTCAGCTGTGTGGGCAAAACCATGGAGCGGATAGTCCTAAACAGGCTAACCTGGGCGGTCGGTCCGCTCCATCAAGACCTCTTTGCCTACAGGCGGGGCATGGGAACAGCTGAATGCCTATCCACTCTCCTACGCGCTGCCAGTTCCGGAAGTACCACAGTAGCCTTTCTCGATCTCGAGAAAGCCTTTGAGCTCGCAAACTGCCCAGTGATCCTTTCGCTTCTGGTCCGCAAGGGAATATGCGGCAGACTCCTTATATGGCTCAGGGACTTCCTCTCGGGCCGAGCGGCCAGAGTTGCCTTTCAGGGGGAGACGTCTCAACTCCATCAACACGAAAACGGAACACCCCAGGGCAGCATTCTGAGCCCCTTCCTATTTAACATATTAATGAAAGAACTCATCTCTCTCCCACTCCCACCCGGTACTAAGCTTCTCTGCTATGCGGACGACCTTGCCCTCTACTGCACTGGACCCGCCCACGCACAACGAGCCCAGAACCTGCTGACTGACATAACCACCAAGTGTAGGGAACTAGGCTTGAAGCTGAATGTGGCAAAATCCAAGGCCATGGCCTTTGGGTGTGACGCGCCGCGCGCCCCACTCTATATCCTGGACACACCACTCTCCTGGGTCACGTCGCACCAATACCTGGGCATCTGGCTCGACAACCGTCTCAACCTCCGCACCCACGTAGCTTACCTGCAGGAGAAAACAGCAGGATCTCCGTCCTACGGGCAATCACTGGCTTAAAAGGGGGGGCCAGTTTCCAGGTGAAGCGCACCTTTTACATTCACGCCATCCGCTCTCTCCTGGACTATAGCGCTCCATGCCTTATCTCCCTCACGAACACCCTACACCAAAAACTAGAGGCCACACAAAACAGCGCCCTGAGAGTCATCATCAACGCCCCCAGATGGACTAAGGTCTGCAACCTGCAGCAGGAGTGCCAGGTAGTCCCGACTCAGCGCCGTATCGAAGAACGGACCGCCTGCCTCCTCGCCAAAATGACCCACCTGCCCTACCCCTACGCCCCTCCCGCCAAGGTTGCAACTCATCTTGCCAGGCCCCGCAACAACCTTCGGTGGCAATGTTGGCCAGCGTGCGCTGCAGAAGCAATTCTTACTATGGGAATACACGAAACCCTCCTCAGTAAGGGCGAGGACTTCCCGCACCCGAACTTCGCTACGCCACCGCCTTGGAGCCCTCCTCCAATCATCACATCACTCCACAGTCTTGAGCGCCCAAAGGCACACTGGCTCCCCGCGGCCTTACGCTTGGAAATGCGACAGGTCATGGAGGACTTGACGACCCCTGCCTCCCTCACTATCTTCACAGAAGGGTCAGTAGATCCTGCCACAGGAGCAGCGGGAGCGGCTTTTGTGAGCGGACAAACCACGAAACAATGGCGTCTAACAGATGGTGCCAGCTGCCTCCAGGCTGGACTAGTCGCCATTCGTGGCGCTCTTCACCACGCCCTGGAGAGTCACTCCCCTCATGTCATCATACACACACTCAAAATCCTCTATCCAGGCCCTCGGAGACATACAGCCACAGGACAACATTCACCTCCTCACCTCCACTCTTCTTCTGGCCCAGAGACTGGCTGCACGTGGCTGCAAAATCACCCTCAATTGGGTTCCCAGCCATGTAGGCCTTAGTGGCAACGAAGCAGCTGACAGAGCTGCAAAATCAGCCGCTGCTCTCCCCAGCCCCACTACGGCTGTTCTGCCCAGCCTCTCCAAAACTCTACTTAAAATAAAGTCTGCCTCACACGCCTTGTCCCGCCAGCAACACGAGGCCACAGTCGCTCTGTCATCACCCTCTGCCTCCTGGTACGCTGCTGCAACAGCTTACCACCCCCTTTCCCAAGACCCATCCATCGCCCCACACGTACGAGACCGACTACACCGTCTCCGCCTCGGCTTTCCCTGCTTTGAGGAAATCCGCCAGGGTGCTGTGGACATCACCTGTGATCACTGCCAGGTCACCTCCCCCTTTGCACTCCAACACTACCTCCTGAAGTGCGAGGCAAACTCCCACCTCAGGGAACGCCCCCCACCTCATCCGCAGCCCAGACATCCAGGTGCCGCCGCCGCTGCTGCTGCGGTAATCAGATCTGCCCCTAGGCCACTCTTACCTCCACCGTTCGGGAGTACCCCCCCCCCCAAGATAGCTCCAACACACTGCCTTTTTTTATTGTAATGCCATAATTCCATTTTGCTATAGGCAAAAGCTCGCTTCAACCACAGTGTTGACAAAATATTAATAACAACAGAGAGGGAAAGAATAAGGCACATCCATAAAATAACGAGGCAATATCTCACTAACACTAATTTAACGTGCTAATCTCCATATCTATAATACTTTAAATAATTAACTGTACTATTTCCTATTAAAGTAAAAATTAATGATGTTGCATTAATCCTATCGTGACAACGCTACTCAGGTGTTACAATGTTTACCTCACGCCACGTAAAAGGCAGGTGAGCAAGTTAATTAGTTTAGCGTCACCTGTTCACCTTGACCTGGATTCGAACCCGGGGATAAAGTAGAACAGCCCGACAGTCAGCCATGGAAAGACAAGGTAATAAGATCCCAAAGGACTCGATGGTGTATTAAAAATGGAGGAAAGAAAGAATTGAAACACAAGTCATTTATCGTTTATGTTTACGTGAGGGGGTTCACATACACACACACACACACACACACACACACACACACACACACACACACGCACACACACACACACACGCACACGCACACACACACACAGGTAAGCCCCCAAGGTAGAAACACATCACCTGTTTAAATCTTTGTATTGCCGAGAAAACCTAATCATTCCAACTCGAAAATCAGAAGAGAGAGAAAGACAAGGAAAACAAGAAAATTAGTATGGCAAAGAAAACAAGAAAATTAGTATGGCAAGGAAAATAAGAAAATTAGTATGGCAAGGAAAACAAGAAGATTAGTATGGCAAGGAAAACAAGTAAATTAGTATGGCAAGGAAAATTGGAAAATTAGTATGGCAAGGAAAACAAGAAGATTAGTATGGCAAGGAAAACAAGAAGATTAGTATGGCAAGGAAAACAAGAAAATTAGTATGGCAAGGAAAACAAGATAATTAGTATGGCAAGGAAAACAAGAAGATTAGTATGGCAAGGAAATCAAGAAAATTAGTATGGCAAGAAAAACAAGAAAATTAGTATGGCAAGGAAAACAAGAAAATTAGTATGGCAAGGAAAACAAGAAAATTAGTATGGCAAGGAAAATAAGAAAATTAGTATGGCTAGGAAAACAAGAAAATTAGTATGGCAAGGAAAACAAGAAAATTATGATGGCAAGGAAAAAAAGAAAATTAGTATGGCAAGGAAAAAAAGAAAATTAGTATGGCAAGGAAAACAAGAAAATTATGATGGCAAGGAAAAAAAGAAAATTAGTATGGCAAGGAAAACAAGAAGATTAGTATGGCAAGGAAATCAAGAAAATTAGTATGGCAAGGAAATCAAGAAGATTAGTATGGCAAGGAAAACAAGAAGATTAGTATGGCAAGGAAATCAAGAAGATAAGTATGGCAAGGAAATCAAGATGATTAGTATGGCAAGGAAATAAAGAAAATTAGTATGGCAAGGAAAACAAGAAAATTAGTATGGCAAGGAAAACAAGAAGATTAGTATGGCAAGGAAATCAAGAAAATTAGTATGGCAAGGAAAACAAGAAAATTAGTATGGCAAGGAAAACAAGAAAATTAGTATGGCAAGGAAAACAAGAAAATTAGTATGGCAAGGAAATCAAGAAAATTAGTATGGGAAAGGAAACTAGAAATTAGTATGGCAAGGAAAAAAAGAAATTAGTATTGCAAGGAAAACAAGAAAAATTAGTATGGCAAAGGGAAAACAAGAAGATTAGTATGGGGAAGGAATCAAAAAAATTAGTATGGCAAGGAAAACAAGAAAATTAGTATGGCAAGGAAAACAAGAAGATTAGTATGGCAAGGAAATCAAGAAAATTAGTATGGCAAGGAAAACAAGAAGATTACTATGGCAAGGAAAACAAGAAAATTAGTATGGCAAGGAAAACAAGAAGATTAGTATGGCAATGAAAACAAGAAGATTATATGGGAAGGAAAACAAGAAATTAGTATGGCAAGGAAAACAAAAAAAATTAGTATGGCAAGGAAAACTAGAAAATTAGTATGGCAAGGAAAAATAGAAAAAATTTGTATGGCAAGGAAAACAAAAAGATTAGTATGCAAGGAAACTACAAATTAGTATGGCAGGAAAACAAGAAAATTAGTATGGCAAGGAAAACTACAAATTAGTATGGCAAGGAAAACAAGAAGATTAGTATGGCAAGGAAAACAAGAAGATTAGTATGGCAAGGAAAACAAGAAAATTAGTATGGCAAGGAAAACAAGAAAATTAGTATGGCAAGGAAAACAAGGAGATAAGTATGGCAAGGAAAACAAGAAAATTGGTATGGCAAGGAAAACAAGGAGATAAGTATGGCAAGGAAAACAAGAAAATTAGTATGGCAAGGAAAACTGGAAAATTAGTATGGCAAGGAAAACAAGAAAATTGGTATGGCAAGGAAAACAAGAAGATTAATATGGCAAGGAAAACATGAAGATTAGTATGGCAAGGAAAACAAGAAAATTGTATGGCAAGGAAACAAGAAAAATTTGTATGCAAAGGGAAAACAAGAAAATTAGTATGGCAAAGGAAACACAGAAAATGAGTATGGCAAGGAAACAAGAAATTAGTATGCAAGGAAAACAAGAAATTAGTATGGCAAAGGAAAACTAGAAATTAGTATGGCAAGGAAAACAAGAAAATGAGTATGGCAAGGAAAACAAGAAAATTAGTATGGCAAGGAAAATAAGAAGATTAGTATGGCAAGGAAAACAAGAAGATTAGTATGGCAAGGAAAACGAGAAAATTAGTATGGCAAGGAAAACGAGAAAATTAGTATGGCAAGGAAAACAAGGAGATAAGTATGGCAAGGAAAACAAGAAAATTAGTATGGCAAGGAAAACGAGAAAATTAGTATGGCAAGGCAAACAAGAAAATTAGTATGGCAAGGAAAACAAGAAAATTAGTATGGCAAGGAAAACTAGAAAATTAGTATGGCAAGGCAAACAAGAAAATTAGTATGGCAAGGAAAACGAGAAAATTAGTATGGCAAGGAAAACGAGAAAATTAGTATGGCAAGGAAAACGAGAAAATTAGTATGGCAAGGAAAACGAGAAAATTAGTATGGCAAGGAAAACGAGAAAATTAGTATGGCAAGGAAAACGAGAAAATTAGTATGGCAAGGAAAACGAGAAAATTAGTATGGCAAGGAATGAGAAAATTAGTATGGCAAGGAAAACGAGAAAATTAGTATGGCAAGGAAAACGAGAAAATTAGTATGGCAAAGAAAACAAGAAGATTAGTATGGCAAGGAAAACAAGAAAATTAGTATGGCAAGGAAATCAAGAAGATTAGTATGGCAAGGAAAACTAGAAAATTAGTATGGCAAGGAAAACAAGAAAAATTAGTATGGCAAGGAAATCAAGAAGATTAGTATGGCAAGGAAAACAAGAAGATTAGTATGGCAAGGAAAACAAGAAAATTAGAATGGCAAGGAAAACAAGAAAATTAGTATGGCAAGGAAAACAAGAAAATTAGTATGGCAAGGAAAACGAGAAAATTAGTATGGCAAGGAAAACAAGAAAATTAGTATGGCAAGGAAAACGAGAAAATTAGTATGGCAAGGAAAACGAGAAAATTAGTATGGCAAGGAAAACGAGAAAATTAGTATGGCAAGGAAAACGAGAAAATTAGTATGGCAAGGAAAACAAGAAAATTAGTATGGCAAGGAAAACGAGAAAATTAGTATGGCAAGGAAAACAAGAAAATTAGTATGGCAAGGAAAACGAGAAAATTAGTATGGCAAAGAAAACAAGAAAATTAGTATGGCAAGGAAAACAAGAAAATTAGTATGGCAAGGAAAACAAGAAAATTAGTATGGCAAGGAAAACAAGAAGATTAGTATGGCAAGGAAAACAAGAAAATTAGTATGGCAAGGAAAACAAGAAGATTAGTATGGCAAGGAAAACAAGAAAATTAGT
>JACEEZ010000516.1:45000-50000 GCA_016584305.1 Chionoecetes opilio
CCCCACCCCCCCCCCCCCACACCCCCCCCCCACCCCCCCCCCCTCTTTCTCCTCTCTTTCCCCCCCCACCTCCCCTTTCCCTCCCTTCCTCTTCTTTTTCCTCCTCCCTCTCTCTCTCCTTCCTTCTCTCTCCTCTCTCCCCTCTCTCTTCTCCCCCTCTTCTCCTCCCCCTTTTCTCTCTTTTCTCTCTCTCTCTCTCTCTCTCTCTTGTTTACCAGCAAGCTGCACCAAAAAACGACAACTGAAGTCCCTTCCATCTCCATTCCCCCCACTTTTCCCCCCCGTCCTCACGCGCGCAGTGCCGTGGCGGGAGTGCCATTAATGCTACGTGGGACAGATGGCTCAGTGGACGCCGACCTTTCTAAGCCCAAACAAAAAAACAAAATTGGGAAAAATTAAAACTTCCCCTAAGTTACTCTTGGCTGTTCTTGTTGCTTTTTTTTGTCGTATGCCTCCGGCGGAAAAATTATTTTATTATTTTTTATTTTTTATTATATATTATTATTATATTATTATTATTATTATTATTATTATTATTATTATTTTATCCGGTAAAAAATAATCCCGGGGGTAAGACAAAAAATTTGGGAAAAAACCCGGGAAAAATATTCGGTAAAATAATCCGGTAAAGACATAAATTTTGTAAAAATTCCGTAAAGACAAAATTTTGAGTAAAAAATTTCCGGTAAAAAATAATTCTAAAATTAAACCGGGGTAAAGACTTTTAGTAAAATAATGGAAAGACTAATTTGAGAAAATTTTTTTTCCGGGGGGGGAAAACAATTTTGAGTAAAAAAAGGGTTTTAAAACATTTAAATTTTTTTTAGTAAAAAATTTTCCGGGGGTTTTTTTAAAAATAATTTGGAAAATTTTTCCTAAAGACTTTTATAAAAAATTTTCCTGCTAATTTTTATTAAAAAAAATTTTTTTGGTGAAATAACATTAAAAAACCGGGGAAAGATATTTTGGGGAAAAAAAAATTTCCTTTAAAAAGAAAATTTTTTGGTTTTTTATTTTTTGGGGGAAAAGGGAAAATTTAGAAAATAAAACGGGGTTTTTTTAAAAAAAAAATTTTTGGTAAAAATTTTTTCGGGGAAAAAACAAATTCATAATAACCTTTTAAAAATAAAGTAAAAAAAGGGAAAAACATAATTCTAGTAAACCAAAAAAATAATTTTGTAAAAAATTTAAAGACAAAACATAAAAATTCCAAAAAACATAATTTCAAAATAATCCGGTTTAAAAAAAATTTTATAAAATACCGGTTTTTTAAAACCCAAATTTTATAAAAACCCAAAAAACAAAATTTATTAAAAAATTTCCTGTAAAAAAATAATTCTTAAAAAAAGGTTTTTAAAAAATAACATTTAAAAAATTCCCTAAAAAATTTTAACGGGTAAAATTTCCAAAGGTAAATTTTGAGATCAGTAAGACGTAATTAGTACAGTCATGGAAAATTGGCACCTTAATTACCTTTGAGCATAGCCTCGTTTGAGTGGGGACAGGGGGACATAGGGGGATATGTCCCCCCACATTTTGGAGTGGGGAGGACAGGGTATCATTTGTCCACCCCACTGTTAACGTTAACAAAATTTTAAAGGTTATAATTTTTCCATGGAATGATTTTCAGTTAAACTTGAAATAAACAAGGATTGAGAAATAGTCTTATCTCTAGAGCCTTTTAAAATAAAATGTTGTGCTTGCATTGTGCATACATTTGCCCTCACATTACAAAAATGCTCCACCGGTGGCCAGGGAGCTTCGCCACCCGGACCTCCCTAACACTGAGTGCTCGCAAGATAGTCTGTTGCCGATTGTCCCCCACGTTGGAAGACAAAACGAGGCCCGCTGCCTTGGCCTGCCTTGGAGTGGAATTTTTGGGTCGACAGTTGAATATTTTATAGAACCCGTTATTCCTGGTTTGGTGTTTCTATTTATATAATATTTTTTGGGTTTCAAGTTTTTTTTACATCATAAGGGGACCAAGTTACAACCAAAGTTACAATAAGTTACAACCAAAGTTACAATAAGTTACAACCAAAGTTACAATAAGTTACAACCAAAGTTACAATAAGTTACAACCAAAGTTACAATAAGTTACAACCAAGTTACATAGTTACCCAAAGTTAAGTTACAACCAAAGTTACAATAAGTTACAACCAAAGTTACAATAAGTTACAACCAAAGTTACAATAAGTTACAACCAAAGTTACAATAAGTTACAACCAAAGTTACAATAAGTTACAACCAAAGTTACAATAAGTTACAACAAACCACCAAGTTAACAATAAGTTACAACCAAAGTTACAATAAGTTACAACCAAAGTTACAATAAGTTACAACCAAAGTTACAATAAGTTACAACCAAAGTTACAATACGTTACAACCAAAGTTACAATAAGTTACAACCAAAGTTACAATAAGTTACAACCAAAGTTACAATAAGTTACAACCAAAGTTACAATAAGTTACAACCAAAGTTACAATAAGTTACAACCATAGTTACAATAAGTTACAACCAAAGTTACAATAAGTTACAACCATAGTTACAATAAGTTACAACCAAAGTTACAATAAGTTACAACCCAAGTTACAATAAGTTACAACCAAAGTTACAATAAGTTACAACCCATGTTACAATAAGTTACAACCCAAGTTACAATAAGTTACAACCAAAGTTACAATAAGTTACAACCAAAGTTACAATAAGTTACAACCAAAGTTACAATAAGTTACAACCAAAGTTACAACACGTTACAACCAAAGTTACAATAAGTTACAACCCAAGTTACAATAAGTTACAACCCAAGTTACAATAAGTTACAACCAAAGTTACAATAAGTTACAACCAAAGGCAAAACAACAAGAAATAACAAAAATCTCGCTTGTTTTTTATTTCTTATTTTCTGGCCACTTTTTTCTTCTTTTGTTTACATCATAAGGGGCTGACCAAGGGGAAAAAATAATAAAATAACAAAAAACTCGTCAATGAATGTAAGGTTAGCGAATTTTATAGTTTTTTTCTCCATAAGTTTCTAGTTTTTTACATAATAAGGGGATGACCCAAAAAAATATATATAAACAAATAGAATAACAAAGAGCTCTCCAGTGAATGTAGTGTAATGGTCTGTCCTTGCTTGGTGTAATGGTTAGCCGGGTACAGCGTGAATAGCTTAAGGCACAGAGGTCTTAGGCATTCCCGGGGTTCTTTTTCTCCTATTTCTTTCTTTCATGCTTTCTCTATTTCCCGACTTTGTCTCTCTCTCTCTCTCTCTCTCTCTCTCTCTCTCTCTCTCTCTCTCTCTCCTCTCTCTCTCTCTCTCTCTCTCCTCTCTCCTCTCTCTCTCTCTCTCTTCTCTCTCTCTCTCTCTCTCTCCCTCTCCCTCTCCCTCTCCTCTCTCTCTCTCTCTCTCTCTCTCTCTCTCTCTCTCTCGATCTTACGTGACTTTTTCTATTTTTATGTTCTATCTTTGTCTCGACGAATGTGTGTATTTGCGTCGTGTTTGTTATTCATTTGCTTATTTTACATTTCTGGTTGGATTGTTTATTTTGGTGATTATCTATTATATTTTAGCTCTTTATATTCTATTTAGTTTTGCTCATAAATCCCCTCGTCTCCTATTATGTTGTTTTTTCTAGTCCTATTTATTTCGTAGATTAAAGTCATTTACATCAACTTGTCCTGCATTTAATTATTCTGTGTGATTATCTATTCTTCTATCTCTTCTCTCTCTCTTCTTCTTCTCTCTATTCTCTCTCTCTCTCTCTCTCTCTCTCTCTCTCTCTCTATCTATCTTCTCTCTCTCTCTCTCTGTCTCTCTCTCTCTTCTCGTCTCTAATCTCTCTCATCTCATCTACTCTCTCTCTCTCTCTATATATATATATATCTATATATTTTCTCTATTCTGTCTGGAATTGAAAGGTGTGTATGATTTATGTTTAATCTCTCTCTCTCTCTCTCTTCTCTCCTCTCCTCTCTCTCTCTCTCTTCTCTCTCCTCTCTCTCCTCTCTCTCTCTCTCTCTCTCTCTCTCTCTCTCTCCTCTCTCTCCTCTCTCTCTCTCTCTCTCTCTCTCTCTCTCTCTCTCTCTCTCTCTCCTCTCTCTCTCTCTCTCTCTCTCTCTCGTCATGAGCGGCTCAGCGTAGTAATGCAATTTAGGCGGCGTTCGCAAATAACTCCTATAAGGTAAACAAAGATCTTCAAGCTGCCTTCTAACCGTATCAACACACGGCTTCTTCAACCTGTTGTTTCTTTTACTCCTCTTTACTAACACCTCCACACACTCTCTGACTCCTTTACATTACTCCTCTCTTACTCCTTTACTTTACTCCTTTCTCTCTCCTGTTCTTTTTACCCACTCCTTTTCTTTACTCCTCTTTACTACACTCCACACTGACTCCTTTACATTACTCCTCTCTTACTCCTTTACTTTACTCCTTTCTCTCTCCTGTTCTTTTTACCCACTCCTTTTCTTTACTCCTCTTTACTAACACCTCCACACACACTCTGACTCCTTTCTTACTCATTTACTCTACTCCTCTCTTACTCCTCTTTACTAACACCTCCACACACACTCACACTCCTTTACTTTACTCCTCTCTCACTCCTGCTCTTTTTACCCACTCCTCCTCCTTTAATTTACTCCTCTCTCAGTCATGTTCTTTTTACCCACTCCTTTATTTTACTCCTCTTTACTAACACCTTCACACACACTCGCACTCCTTTACTTTACTCCTCTATTACTCCTGTTCTTTTTACCCACTCTCCTTTACTAACACCTTCACACCACTCACACTCCTTTACTTTACTCCTCTATTACTCCTGTTCTTTTAAACCACTCCGCCTCCTTTACTAACACCTTCACATATCCTTTACTTTAGTTTATTCCTCTCCTCTCTCTCTCCTGTTCTTTTCACCCACTCCTCCTCCTCCCTTACTATTCCTTTATCTACATGTGACACCTCCACTCTGACTCCTTTCTTACTCCTCTCATTACTACC
>JACEEZ010000516.1:55000-62500 GCA_016584305.1 Chionoecetes opilio
GACTGTTTTCACATTTATCAGAAACCTTTTTCTTCTTTTTCTTATGTTTGAGTCTATAGCGCTTTCAGGCTAGGTAAATACAGTGTTGATACCTGTGAGAATACCTATAAGCCTTGACAACGATGAATATGGTTAGATCATTATAAAAGCTATAGGACGCAAATGTTAATGATACTACTTAATCAGTCTCAATCATAATCCCTTAGTCAATAGTGACTTTTTAATCAATAAGGAGTTTTTAGTCAATAGAGAGTTTTTAGTCAATAGGAAGTTTTAGTCAATAGGGAGCTTTTAGTCAATGGGGAGTTTTTAGTCAATAGGGATTTTTTAGTCAATAGGGAGTTTTTAGTCAATAGGGAGTTTTTAGTCAATAGGGAGTTTTTAGTCAACGGAGTTTTTAGTCAACGGAGTTTTTAGTCATTAGGGAGTTTTTAGTCAACAGGGAGTTTTTAGTCAACGGAGTTTTTAGTCAACAGAGTTTTTAGTCAACATTGAGTTTTTAGTCATTAGGGAGTTTTTAGTCAATAGGGAGTTTTTATTTAATATTGTTTTTAGTCAATAGGGAGCTTTTAGTCAATAGGGAGTTTTTAGTCAATAGGGTTTTTTAGTCAACGGAGTTTTTAGTCGATAAGGAGTTTTTAGTCAATAGGGAGTTTAGTCAATATGGAGTTTTTAGTCAATAGGGAGTTTTTAGTCAATAGGGAGTTTTTAGTCAATAGGGAGTTTTAGTAAATAGGGAGTTTTAGTAAATAGGGAGTTTGTTAATAGGGAGTTTTTAGTCAATAGGAAGTTTTAGTATATAGGGAGTTTGGTCAATGGGGAGGTTTTAGTCAATTGGGAGTTTTTAGTCAATAGGGAGTTTTTAGTCAATGGGGAGTTTTTTTTGTCAATAGGGAGTTTTAAAAAGTCAATAAGGAGTTATAAAATGAGACTAGACCATTTTATGGATGGTAATGAAAGGTGGATGTAGGTAAGTAATAGGAACTACCACGTGTGGGTCTCGCGGCCTCTTGTAGCTTCCTTATTTTCTTGTTCTTACAATGTGAATATTATGCCGAATTTCAAAGCTACAGGAGATGGAGATATGCACCATAGCTACGCACCTATGATGATGTTATTCTCTCTCTCTCTCCTCTCCTCTCCTCTCTCTCTCTCTCTCTCTCTCTCTCTCTCTCTCTCTCTCTCTCTCTCTCTCTCTCTCTCTCTCTCTCTCTCTCTTTCTCTCTCTCTCTCTCTGTTGTTAATATTTTGTCAACACTGTGGTTGACGCGAGCTTTTGCCTATAGCAGCCCGCCTGTGGAATTATGGCATTACAATAAAAAAATTAAAAAAATTAAAATTAAATAAAAAAATAAAAAAGGGGGAGGCAGTGTGTTGGCGCTACCTTGTGGGGGGGGGGGACTCCCTAAAGCTCCCTTCACACATTCCCACATTCCATAATCGAACCACGATAGTGCCACCAATTTGATTATTGACGCTATCGTGAAATTTAACCACGATGAACGCAGACCACGATAGCCTCACAACAATGTCACGCTGCCTGTACGTATGTGTCATGACGGTCGTAAGATGGTCACGATGGAGTCATGACAGCTGTAAGACTACGTCACGAATGGAAAATCAACGGTCATTTTGTCGTCACGATAGAGCTACGATAACCACGACTGTGCCATGACGGTACCATGAACGTATCACGATAGCGTCAAGAGCGAGCAACAAGCCTCACGTGTGACCTGGGTGGGGGTTGCCATGGTGATGGTGAAGGAAGGGGGGTAGAGTTGAAGGTGGGAGAAACAGGGGTGGGTACGTGTTGGTGATGGAGGAGCTTTTAATAAAGAAGCTATTGTTGCTTTAATTAGCTAAAGAAGCAAATTAGTTGGTGGGGAAACGGGGGGGGGAGGAGAAGGCGTTGTGGTGTTGGTGGGGGGATACGAGTGGTTACAAGGGGGTGGGTGGCATCTTCACGTGCTTAGGGAGTAGGGGGGTAGGAAGTAGGGGGAGGGTGGCATCATCACGTGCTTAGGGAGTAGGGGGGTAGGAAGTAGGGGGAGGGTGGCATCATCACGTGCTTAGGGAGTAGGGGGGTAGGAAGTAGGGGGAGGGTGGTGTCACCACGTGGTGATGGACTAGGGGGTAGGGAGTCAGGGGAGGGTAGATGTGAATGAGAAAGGGGGGGAAGGCGGAAGGGGGTGCAAAAAAGGGAGGCAGGTAGGATTGAAAGCGCGCGTAACGGTTTCTTATCGTCACGATAGACATAAGACGATCACGGTAGTGTCACGAAGCTGCTACATAGATAACGATAGCGTCACGATAGACTTACGATAGCGCTGCGTTGGGTACAAACATCGTGGAGCTTCCCGATTTTTTAGTGCAAGCACTAACTTTTCGTGGCCTTGGCCGAGCGCGTCACGAGCGTCACGATCGGTCACGATGGACCCATAACCAGGACCATGAAGGCGCTGCGCATTGCATTGTTGGCGCGTTCGTGGTTCCATTATGGAATGTGTGAAGGGGGCTGAACGGTGAAGGTGAGAGTGGCCAGAGGGGCAGATCTGATTACCGCAGCAACAGCGGCGGCGGCACCTGGATGTCCGGGCTGCGGATGAGGTGGGAGCGTTCCTGAGTGGGGTTGCCTCGTACTTCAGGAGGTAGTGTTGGAGTGCAAAGGGGAGGTGACCTGGCAGTGATCACAGGTGATGTCCACAGCACCCTGGCGGATTTCTTCAAAGCAGGGAAAGCCGAGGCGGAGACGGTGTAGTCGGTCCCGTACGTGTGGGGCGATGGATGGGTCCTGGGGAAGGGGGTGGTAAGCTGTTGCAGTAGCATACCAGGAGGCAGAGGGTGATGACAGGGCGACTGTGGCCTCGTGTTGCTGGCGGGACAAGGCGTGCGAGGCAGACTTTATTTTAAGTAGAGTTTTGGAGAGGCTGGGCAGAACAGCCGTAGTGGGGCTGGGGAGAGCAGCGGCTGATTTTGCAGCTCTGTCAGCTGCTTCGTTGCCACTAAGGCCTACATGGCTGGGAACACAATTGAAGGTGCTCTCTCTCTCTCTCTCTCTCTCTCTCTCTCTCTCTCTCTCTCTCTCTCTCTCTCTCTCTCTCTCTCTCTCTCTCTCTGACACAGGGAGAGACAGGCGAGGGACGGGGCTGGAGACAACGGGTGAGATGGAGACAAGATTGACAGAGGAAGATGGTGCGGCAGATAACGTTGGGAGAGGCAACAGAGCGACAGGGGGGTGGGAGGCAGGGGCAGCAGGGAAAAGGGAGTGAAGGGGGGAAGTAGGGGGAAACACACATTACTAAAAATAATTTACTGGGTAGTTTTAATGTATTTTATCTAAGTAACTGTAAATATATGAGTTAGCGCAGACAGTTTTCCATTTTCTTAAGGTGAAGATGTAGAAATTGATGTTTTACGCATAACTAAAACATCTCTTAATAAAAGTGATGATCGAAAATTGTGTAAACCAACGGCTATTTGTAGTAAAAAAAAGAAAAAGTAAAGATGGGAGCATACGCTATGCCGCGCGTGGCATTCGGTGCTCATCTCCGTGGCATTAGCCCTTAAAGCCTGTGGTGGGTGAGGACCCGTTACCCTGGGACACACGGCTAGTGTGACACCCGGATTACCACAGTTACCTTCCCCAGGTTACCCCAGGTACCCATTTATCAACCCCGAAAGGAAGGAAGAACAGCTGTATAGGCTGGTCGCTGACTTGCCCTGGTCCGGATTCGAACCAGGGTCCTCAAATTCGTAGCCAGGCACGCTAGCCACTACACCACGGAGGCGACAGCCCTGGGGCGGTTATTTGTGGGGCGTTGGTAATTACCTAGGGGGGCGTGAGCCAAGAAAGAAAAGGGAAGAACTGTCAAGCATTTAACTTGAAGTTCGACCTTCGCTTTAACATGAAGCTCGCGCGCGAGGGTGAGCCTCGCGACAGGGAAGCAAGTACGGGTGAAAAACTCTGCGGTGACGTCTTACCAGATTTCACTAACTCTCTAGACTTTTATGCATTAATATTTTTTTATTATTATTACCATTATTGTTAGTATTATCATATTATCATTATTATCATTATCGTTATCATCATTATTATTGTTATAATCATTGTTATCATTGTTTTATTTCAATATTTTGAAATATCTTGGTTGAAGAAGTGTATGGGGGTGGGGCCATGGAGGCCAAGGAACAACTGCTGAAGGGGGCGTGGTGGTAAAAAAGGTTAAGAAACACTGGTGTAAAAGTAACATTGACCGCAATAAGGCAAGGTTAAAACTAGAATAAGATGTTAACTGACCCTAACGGGAGCTGTCAGCCGGCAACACCTGGCTACCCAGGGTGGCCACGCCGCCAACCACCTCCTCCACCTCCACCACCCACTGCAGGAAGGACCCCACCCTCATGCCGCCTCCGGCCCGAGAAGATGACACATTTGTGATTTTTACTATAACATAATTTTTCTGAGAAAGTGTATGAGTTAACGGATTACAAATTGCAGCATCAGATAAACCTCATCAACTTACATAACTTTGCTGTTATACATTTTCTCTCTATAACTTCTCTAGAACAATTTTGTTTTTCAATCACACAGTAAAATGGCAAAAACGTGTTTCCCAACAATCTGGGCAATTTTCAGCAACCAGAAATCCACTAAAGTATTTTCGTCACATACGTAAATAGATGCATCAGCCATGGCAAGTGCGTGATGGCACACAGATGGCGCAGCTTTTCATGATGATCACTACGGGAAAACTGTTCGACCACTTTGCCAGTATCTGGAGCACCATAAATACCCAAGGCTTATCGTGGACAGCCTCCCTCGCGCCGGGGTCTCCCTCACCCCTCCTTCACACTGCTTGGATTACTTGCACAGTAATTTTTAATGTCGTTTTATTCCAAGTGTGGCTATATTATTTTGTTACATGCGATTATATTTTGTTGCTCTCTCTCTCTCTCTCTCTCTCTCTCTCTCTCTCTCTCTCTCTCTCTCTCTCTCTCTCTCTCTCTCTCTCTCTCTCTCTCTCTCTCTCTCTCTGGCTTATTTAATTATATTTTCGCAGTGTAACCCACACACACGCACACACACGCTAGAAAAAAAAACATTAAAACTACAAATCACATTAGTATATTCACCATTAATATATAGTTTTCTAGTCTTGACATAATTCACACCAAATTTTCTTCTCGTTTTCATACTTTTAACGCATTCACGACAGTTGAATATAGATTAACTGAAGGAAAATAAAGGTAACTTATAAGAGAGCTATGAATAAACATGGCTTACTGTGAATTATCCAGGAAAATAGTAAACTAATAGAAACTTTAGAAACCCACTTACAGTATATCAGACGCCAGACCCCTCCTTTCCCCCCTCCCCTTTCCCCTCTGCCTCCCCCCACCCCTACCCCTTTAACTCTCTACCCCCCACACCCCTTCACCCCCCCCCCCACGTGTAGTTATTCCGCACCAAGCAATCGCAATGAGTAAATAAGCTTCGTCAAACCAACATGTCTTCATAAACTTAATCACTTTAACTGGAAACTGACGCCTAAATATCGCCACACGCCCACCCGCCCGCCGCCCAATACTCTATTTCATTATTCTGGCCTTTAACGTCAATTACAAAATCAAGTATAGTGAGGGAGTAAGTTAATTAACGCTGAAATAATCCAACTGGGAATGCGTTTCAATGCTCTGTGTGTTTTGTTTGAGTGTACCATTAATGTGTCGCGTTTTCTCTGGTGGCTTTGATTTCTTTTCTCTCAGTCATTCGGTAGCGTTTTCTCTTGACCACCACCACCACACCACCACCATAACTATTACTAGTGCTAACTATTCATTATTAGTTCTCAGTCGTCTCGTAAAAAAATACTTCATACATAATACAGTACATAGATTATTTCAGGTTGGTGTAGTAATGGTGTTCACGAGAATGGTAACAAGTCTGGAAAAACGTACTTACAATAACAATGATAATAATGATAACAGCAATATAAGAAAATACCGTAGAGTAAAGGTGAACGAAACTTTATGCAACATATTTTGTTCCACTTCAGACAAACTTTGGTGTTATTGATAAGCTTCGTTTGTTAGGAAATTGAAGTTACGAAGCATGACTCGCTATGAAGGGCAGTCCGTTACCCCCCCTACCTCCCTCCTTCCTTCCTTCTCCCTCCCTCCCTTACCTTCCCTTCCTCTCACCCTACCTCTCTCCTCCCTCCCAACCCCCAACCCTCCCTCCCTCTTCTCCTTCCTTCCCTGTACCCCAACCCACACCCTCCCTTCCTCCCTCGCTCTTTCGTTCTCCCTCTCCCTCCCTCCCTTGTTCTTTCGTTTCCCCCTCTTTCTCTCCCTCATATACCCCCACCAACACCCTCCCTCCCTCCCTCGCTCTTTCATTCTCCCTTTTTTTCCTTCCCTCCCTCCCTTCCATGCTCCCGCCCTCACCCGTACATAAGAACATAAGAAAATAACGAAGCTACAAGCGGCAGTGAGACCTACACGTGGTATATCCTGTTCAACATCCTTCATCGCTTTCTCTACCCCTCCCTCCCCCCCCCCCCTCTCCCTTACCGCTGTATACAAAATGGAGGTAACATGCACTCTATCCCACGTCATTGAGGTGGAACGCGAGGTGGATGGGTGGGTGGATGGATGGTGGATGGATAGATGGATGGGTGGATAGATGGGTGGATGGATAGATGGGTGGATGGATGGATAGATGGGTGGATGGATAGATGGATGGGTGGATGGATAATAGATGGATGGGTGGATAGCAAGATGGATGGATGGATGGATGGATGGATGGATGGATGAATGAATATAAAGATGGATGGATGGACGGGTGGACAGAAAGATGGATGGATAGATGGATTTACCAGACGGGTGGAACGAGGTATCATGTCACTCCACTAAACAAAGGGTATTCCACATGCCTATCTCTCATCCATATCATACCAATCCATGCCTACATCCACCTTGCACTCTGCACACATAATCCACTCAAATCACAATCGCTTACCTATGCCACCCCCGTCCACCTCCACCTCACACTGAAATGTTAATCCACTATCATCTGACAAACTAACATGCATACACGTATTATCACACACCAATATCAATTAACAACTAATGAATAAATACATGTGGTGGATATTCTGATTCGCAACATCATCAGAGCACAGAAAAAAAGTGGAAATGGTTAATTCTATCCGTATATTTACCTTGATGGAGACGCTGCCATTCCGCCACTCGTGTTGGTCTCCCTGTCACTCCTTTCCCTCACTCCCGTCACTCATCTGTCCCTTTCGTATTCATAGTCACTCACTCGCGTCACCCACCGATCACATTTATTTATCACAGTTCAGGTCACTCGCAGGTGCTTTGCTTTGTGTGTTGTTAGTTTATCGCCGCCGCAATGGTCGGTCGTGTACGTGTGTCTGTATCGCCGCGCGCTCTGGCAGTCGGCGGCAGCTCTGAGTTTAAAGATCCACTAAAGAT
>JACEEZ010000516.1:67500-72500 GCA_016584305.1 Chionoecetes opilio
AAAAAATAGTCTTCCATCCACAGTCCCCAATAATAATAATAATAATAATAATAATAATAATAATAATAATAATAATAATAAAGGCACCATGGACATCCCCTTCCCTTCCCTATCATTCATCTTGAGCCTTAATGACGCAATACCGGCTAGGAGGGGCGGCGGTGCAAGGCTTAATACTTCACACTCTTAGGAAGGACGTGGATCCCTCGCCCCCTCACGCACGTATCGGTTCCCAGCCTTCCCTTAGCGCCAAGTGGTCATATAATGTAATCCTTCTCTCACCCTACCTGCCTCACTTTGCCTCACTTACCCTGCCTCATTCTACCTCACTTACCCTGCAACCTGCCCCACTACCCTGACTCATTCACCCTGTCACACTCTACACCGTCTCAATCACCCTGCCTCACCCTTCCGTCATTATCTCCTGCTAATATCTTCCTTTAAATCCGACCTCTCAACCACCCTTGTTCCACACGCACGCACACACACGCACACACACACACACGCACACACACACACGCACACACACACACGTACAAGTCGTACATACATAATATACACACACACACAAAACTGAAGCTTTCACATTAATCAAGTTTTTTTGAAATTATCAAAAATGTGGTATATTGTATAGGGTCCGCCATCAACTTACAACAAAATCTATGTTAAGTATATATTATACATTGTGTTACCCTCACTTGATTTATTGCGTTGCCATATGGGGTTGTAGTACATGGCCATCATTCTTAAATAAATTGTTAATAGCCCAAAATAAAATCATGAGAAGCATTCTATTTATGGATAAATTTGCTTCGACAAGCCAAACATATCCACAGTTGAATATATTAAATTTCAAATTTTTAAGAAAATATTTCATATTGTTGCTTATCTATAAAAACATTAAACTCTACCCAGGAAATAAGGTTTTCAATTTTATTGTTAGTATTTATAATACTACGGGTAATGATACAAATCTAGTGTTTTCCCTCTCTCTCCACACCTTTGCCCAAAAACGTTTGCTTGTAAAGGGCTTTTTGCAACACCATATCCTGTTATAATCATTATAAAATATTGTAAAATGGCAAACATAATAAAGTGTTAAAGTGTTAAAGTGTTAGTGTGTCCACAGTTTCGCACATCCCTCTACAACAACAGTGTATTGTGTGAAGGTCCTCAGTTATGGAATTCTCTTCCTATTGATATAAAATGTCTAATGGATGCTGGAAATGTAGGCTGCTACAATTCAAGAAGAAAATAAAGAACTATTTGTTTATTTGTCAAAATGCATGATTTAAGAGAACGTATACATCAAATGCGTAGCTATAATCCTTATTTTTTAGGATTATTCATATAGTATAGTTAGGTTACAGTGGAGGCACATTTGTCATGAAAAAAAGATTCGTGTATTTTTTTTGTTAAAAGCAAAAACTCACTTGATTTTGTTAGATGATACTATAAACATAAAAAAAAATTAGGGTGACATTTTTTCTGAGCATTCTAACGGCCTGAAATCCAAGATGGCCGCCACCATAGCAAAACGGCCTAAATTTGACACTAAAATTAACGTAATGTGGTTTAAAACTTTTTTTTTCAGCATGTACTACTTGGAACTTGTATATAAAGGTGACTATAATAACAATAACTTCATTTATTAAATGTTTTAGGTTAAATATGTGATCTGTTAATTAAAGTTGAGTAATAGTTTGGGTGAGAACGGCGGCCACGCAGGGAAGAACGAGGCTGGGAATATTATTTTTTGTATTGGTTGCTCTCTTTACCCTGGAGTGTATATTGTATTACAGTTTTAGTGCAATTGGTAAACTATACGATTCCGGCCACAACACGAGCTCTTTTGAACACTGGCAGTATCAATTAATTTTGCAAGGTCCTTTATCCTACGCCAACAAACATGTTATATTCAATGATACTTACGAAGGGAAGAAAATAATGCAATACAAAGTTACGTTTGCAGAACAGATCCACTGCGCTTAATGAAAAATAAAAGATGATAAAAATACGTCCTTACATTGCTTTCTTCAACCATATTTTATTGAGTGTATATTGTAAACATGTCATCTCAAAACAATCGATAATTTACATAATTATGGCCTTGCGTCGATCCGCCTCCTGCCCACCACTAATCACTACTAGGCGATCAGCCTGGGGGGTTGGTCGGTATCAAATTAGGGCGAGAATGCTAATAGTGTTTTTTGGGAAGGTATAAATGCCTAGAGTTAGAAAACATGTGATAGCATTGTGGCAGTGGCAGCTTTATGGGAGTTATCCTCCTTTTCCAAACTGTATATTATATAATTATATAAATATACATACATATAATTAATTTTTTTTTTCTTTTTCAGGTGTCGTATTTCATCGGCGAGAGACGGACCGGACGATCGACTGGCGACGTTGGAGACCCTCGAGGAGACCACCACTGCCGGAAGACCAGGCGGCCCGCAGGTCGTGCGTTCAGAGAAAGTCGGGTTTTTGGAGTGGAGAGGTAGAGTAGCAGCCGACTACCTCTCGAAGCTATTGTTGAAGGCTGGTGATGTAGAGAAGAATCCGGGACCAGAATCCGGTGTCGTGGTAGCTGTGGAACTTCAACGTAGGAGGCCTGGAATGTCCGTTAACATGGAAACGCCACAGGCACCCGCCAAGAAACTGTGCATCATACACCAGGCAGTATCCGACGGAGATGAACATTTTGTCAGTCCTCAAAGCCATGCCTCCTGTTAACCTTACTTGAAGCCGCCAAAGTCAGGAACCATGTCCCATTCTAGACGTTTCAAAAACGCTTCAGGACAAAGAAGTTCCAATTATATTCTATCATCGAAAATGTAGAAGCATGTTCACCATGAAAAGAGACTTGGAAACTCTGAAAAGTAAAGCAGGTGAATGTAGTAGTGATCTATCTGGTAGTAGTGACTGTCCTCCAAAAAAGTCTTCCAGAACATCAACACATGAATCAAGAGTTTATGCTCCGATCTGCGTATTCTGTAGCAAGGTCAATTTCAAAAAGCACGCCAATACACGTGAAACACTTACGCTAGCTTCACAACTGAGAGTAGATCAAACACTAAGAGAGAGTGCCGTCAGAAATGCAGACGGCAGGATGATAGCACTAAACCAGTAGAGACATTCTTGCCGCAGAGGCACACTACCACCTTCATGCTATAGGAATTACACTAGGAACAAAGGACAGCAATGAGAATGAAGAAGAGAAAGTAACAGATGAATTTATACTGTATCACAAGTTGAAGGAGAAGCTTACCAGAACTTTTCGAATACATCAGAGAAGATATTATCCCCAACAAGAGGATTATACCAGTCACCTCCTTGACCACAAAATTGGAATCATTAATGTTGTCTGTGGAGTTAATCTTCTGAAGGATTCAACAAAGAAGAATATGCACAGAAGACTGAAATCCGAGCTTGGAGGTGCAGTAGAAATATTTTCCGACGACAAGGGAAAGTTGTTGATGGTTCCATGCTGTGTCTCATTAAAGGATGTTGTCTTGGAAAATCAAAATCTACATAGGGAGCTCAAGCTTTGGAAGGCAAAGTCTACAGATATCAACAAGATCATAGATCAGACTTCTCACATATCCGAACGGCCATCAGAAGGACATGATTTTCACCCCGTGAAATTAAAATTTAAAAATTTCATAATTATTGGGTGTATTTTGGCGGCCATTTTGGAAAAAGGGAGATAACTCATATAAAGCTGCCACCCCCACAATGCTATCACATGTTTTCTAACTCTAGGCATTTATACCTTCTCAAAAAACACTCTTAGCATTCTCGCCCTAATTTGATACCGGTGAGCAAAATTTCGGACCGGGGCTGACCGACTATACATACCTATCTATTTACAAAAGATTATAAAAATAAATACTTTAATAATAATGATACAAAATAGATTCAATAACAATAACAAATAAGAAGAAAATAGTAAGAAGAAAAAGTAAAGATATTTGTTGCAGCTATTAAAATGTCAGTAGCAGCAGTAGTAGTAGTTGTATAAATAGTAGTAGTATAGCAGCAGTAGTGGTGGTGGAAGTAACATCATCACACTACAACATAGTAAAGAAAGCAGCGATACAAGGCCCAAACACGTCAACCATTTCACACTGCACACATTAAGAAGGAACACCAGTACAACACGTGCTTGTCAACACTGAGGGCGTGCAGTGCGGCGCCGCGTGTTGGCTTCATCACTGTCAAACGTCTACCGTGCGGCCTTTATCACCGTCGAAGCAGCTCCCGGGGGCGACATTAGCGTCAGGGCCACACTGCCACCAGGGTTCCTATATAGCGAAACACAACAACAAAGATGCTGCTCGGACAACACTTCACGCACCTCACTCAAACACTTCACTTGTCTCTGGGGCACCACAAAACACCACTAATGCTGCCTGTACTACCTCACCAACGAAACAGTGCACGATACAGCTCTCACCAACCAGACTACACAATACATGAATCACGGCATTACATCGGCAACTACTATTCATTTAGAACTTCGCAATGATGAATTATTAAATAAGTATAGTCACATAGCGTCAAAGTTTGGAGGTTGAAGTGTTTTTCAAATAAGTATAGTCACAGCGTCAAAGTTTGGAGGTTTTAATGTTTTCAATATAAAGTTTAGTCAGGTTTTAAAGTTTGGAGGTTGAAGTGTTTTTCAAGTATAAGTACAGTCACATAGCGTCAAAGTTTGGAGGCTGAAGTATTTTTCAAGTGTAAGTATAGTCACATAGCATCAAAGTTTGGAGACTGAAGTGCTTTTTAAGTATAAGTATAGTCACATAGCGTCAAAGTTTGGAGGCTGAAGTGTTTTTCAAGTATAGTCACATGAAATAAAAGTTGGATGGCTCAGTGTTTTCCCTCACAGCCTTGTCACCACATCACACCGTCCTGGACATTCACGAAGGGCACATGTTCATGCAGTGTATCACCATGACGCCTTTACCTGTCCTTCACGCTAGTCGTTCGCCGCC
>JACEEZ010000516.1:82500-95000 GCA_016584305.1 Chionoecetes opilio
ACTAACAAACAAACAAACAAACAAACAAACAAACAAACAAACAAACAAACAAACAGACAGATCGGGGTGAAAACATAACCTCCCTCCAACTTCGTTGGCGGAGGTAATAAGGAAGCTACAAGAGGCCGCGAGACCTACACGAGGTAGTTCCTGTTACTTAACACTACCTACATCCACCTTTCATCCCCATCCATGAAATTGTCCAGCCTCCTTTTAAAGCTCCCTATTGACTCCGCACTAACTACCTGACGACTGAGTCCCATTCCATATAGATCAACACCAGTGCGTGACATCACCAACAGACAACAACGGCTCGTCACTAACATTTAATAAAGACCAGCAGCCACTCATCACTAATTACAGCGGTGATTCATCAACATTTAATCACTTAATATCCGTGGTCGGTAAAAAAAATTGTGGTGTATCTCGCTCTTTAATTTTTCAAACAATTTAATTTAATACATAAAACACATCATCATTTAATTTTCATAACTGATAGGGATACATATAATAATAAAAATTTAATTAATAGATAATTTCGGTTAAAACATACTTTAATTACTCTATTACATTATTATAACAAAGTAATTATCTTATATTATGAGTAGATAAGGCTTAAAAACAACTGCACGCGCTGGTTAGGGTGTCTGTATAGCCTGTGTGTGTCTGTGTCTCTGTGTGTGTGTGTGTGTGTGTGTGTGTCTGTGTGTCTGTATAGCCTGTGTGTGTCTGTGTGTGTCTGTGTCTGTGTGTGTGTGTGTGTGTGTGTATGTGTGTGTGTGTGTGTGTGTGTCTGTAGCCTGTGTGTGTCTGTGTCTCTGCGTGTGTGTGTGTGTGTTGTGTCTCTGTGTGTGTGTGGGGTGTGTCTGTGTCTGTAGCCTGTGTGTGTCTGTGTCTTGTGTGTGTGTGTGTGTCTGTGTTTTGCTGTGTGTTCGTGTCTGTGTGTGTTGTGTGTGTGTGTGTGTGTGTCTGTGTCTGTATAGCCTGTGTGTGTCTGTGTTTTGTGTGTGTGTGTGTGTCTGTGTTGTGCTGTGTGTGTCTGTGTGTGTGTGGTGTGTGTTTTGTGTGTGTGTGTCTGTAGCCTGTGTGTGTCTGTGTTAGCCTGTTGTGTGTGTTCTGTGTCTGTGCTGTGTGTGTCTGTGTCTCTGTGTGTGTGTGTGTGTCTGTGTCTGTAGCCTGTGTGTGTCTGTGTGTGTCTCTGTGTGGTGTGTGGTGTCTGTGTCTGTAGCCTGTGTGTGTCTGTGTTCTGTGTGTGTGTGGTCGTGTCTGTGTGTGTCTGCGTGTCTGTGTCTGTGTGCTGTGGTGTGTGTGTCTGTGTCTGTAGCCTGTGTGTGTCTGTGTCTCTGTGTGTGTGTGTGTGTGTGTCTGTGTCTCTGTGTGTGTGTGTGTGTGTGTCTGTAGCCTGTGTGTGTCTGTGTCTCTGTGTGTGTGTGTGTCTGTGTCTGTAGCCTGTGTGTGTCTGTGTCTCTGCGTGTGTGTGTGTGTGTCTGTGTCTGTGTCTGTAGCCTGTGTGTGTCTGTGTCTCTGTGTGTGTGTGTGTGTGTCTGTGTCTGTAGCCTGTGTGTGTCTGTGTCTCTGTGTGTGTGTGTGTGTCTGTGTCTGTGTGTGTGTGTGTGTCTGTGTCTGTAGCCTGTGTGTGTCTGTGTCTGTGTGTGTGTGTGTGTGTGTCTGTGTCTGTAGCCTGTGTGTGTCTGTGTCTCTGTGTGTGTGTGTGTCTGTGTCTCTGTGTGTGTGTGTGTGTGTCTGTGTCTGTAGCCTGTCAGTACCTGTGTCTGTGTTGTTAATGCAAGGTGAAGGCATTGGGTGCGATAGGAACTTAGTTGGGGACGAAACTATTTACTAAACAGTTCTGAACATAGCATCGTAATTAGCGTACTTTTAACACATTTGCGTAATTATTTCATTAGGCACATTTTTTTCCTGGAACTGTAATAAGCTACCACAGTTTCATTTTTTTTTTTTTTTGTCAAATAATAGATGTTCGTGTGACGCCTCGGCCAGCAGCTAATCATCGTAAACTGTTAGGGCTGTAGATAGGTAGATATTATGATTATGCACATGTATAATCACATCTATGTATTGACAGCCAGTGCCCTTACAAAATGATGCAAATTCACTCTTCTCTAGTTTTTTTTTTTTTTTTTTTTTTAAGATAAAGGAAGGTCGTGTATGGAAGGGAAAAGATAAAGGAATGGGAGAAAGTAGAAGCGTGTATGGAAGGAGGAAGGGACGTGTATGGATGAAGGAAGGTCGTGTAAGGAAAGTTTAGTACCTGAACTGAAAAAGGAAGAAAATCGTTGAAGAAAAGTGACGACGCGTAAGGCGGGGTTCACACTACACGCTTTTGCTGTCCGTGTCTACGTGGGCGTGGCGATCAGTGATGTCAGAGTGACGTCATTGATCGCCACGCCCACGTAGACGCGGACAAAGAATTGGGAGCTCCGAATAATGTGAGGCTGGGACGCACGTCTTTCAAGGTCAGTGACGTCAACAGTGCTCCAGCAGGTGGTCGCGCTGAGCCTGGTTCAAACTTCACAGGCAGGAAGTGACTTCACTGTGACGTACTGTGAGTCACTGATGACAAGACGCACATAGACTACGTCCAGCAAAAACGTGAAGTGTGAACCGGGCCTAACTTTGCAAGGTAGGAACGGGTGTCTCTAGAGTTAAAAGTAAGACAAATAAATAAGCATATCAATAAATGTTGACTTTCTAGGAACCCCTGAACCCAAACCTTCGAAATTTTGTTACCTCTTTATCATTACTAGTTAAGAAAATGAACCGCAAAAAGTCTTGGTCATTAAGTATCTCACATAAAACAGGACAACTACCTCTTAACGACCCTTAACTAGCCTTAACTAGCCTTCCTAACTTTGTCAATTGACCTGATGAAACAATGCGCCAATGTTCACGTCTTTCACAACGTTGGGAATGCCACTAAATAAGCCTTAAGAGTCAACGTTTAATATTTACGTAATGATATTAATGAATAGACTGACATAGAACAATAGACTTTGAGAGAATTAAAGCGAAACCCTAAAAAAGTTAAAATACACACGTAATGCATTGTTTTTATTAATGTTTCCTCGTTGTATGCATTTGTTTTCCAGGAATCTTTTCTTTCAGCAGCTTTTTTATCTGCTGGTTGTCATTCTGTCCTTTTAAGCTTGGGCAATATGTGAGAAAAAAAGTTACGTTGTTATTTGAGGAGGAGGAGGAGGAGGAGGAGAGAATACATAGGATACATAGGAGTAACAGACACCAGGAGACCTATTGGTCCATAACAAGGGTATCTGTTGAACTACATACTACTAACTACCAACTACATATAAGAGGGCAGTTGGAAAATTATACCATGTCCATAAAGAAGATAGGAACATGGAAGTTTCGTAGTGAAGAATGATAGGATATGCAATATGCTAACTACAACTACCACTAACACTAATCGATCCGGGGGACTATGATATTAATTCGCAGGGCAATATCAATACCCTTTTACTTTACAGTGCGCGTCAAGTCTGTTTTAAAATGAAGTTAATGTGCTGGTTTCGACAACATTTGCTGGTAATTTGTTCCATCGATCAACAACTCTAACATTGAAATATTTTTTACGGAGATCTGTGATGCAACGTTGACCGTTCAGTTTTAAACCTTTATTTTTTGTTGTCACTTGAGGAGAAAGCTCGAATAGGTTCTCTTGATTAATGACATCAAATCCATTTAGGATCTTAAAGGTTTCTATCAAGTCCCCACGGATTCTACGATCCTTTAAGAAAAACATATTAAGTTTCCGCAGTCTCTTCATAAGATGAATTTCGCAGAGATGGTATTAGTTTGGTTGCTTTTCTTTGAACTGATTCCAATTTGGCTTGATCTTTTACGATACAAGGCGACCAGAATTGAGCGGCATATTCTAAGTGCGGCCTAACCAAAGACGTGTATAATCGTGTCATTACTTTCGGAGTTTTATGTTCAAAGTTGCGTTTGATGAAGCCCAGCATCATATTCGCCTTTTTACTGGCAGCCAGGCAATGCGTACTGGTTTTAAGATCATTACTAATAGAGGAGGAGGAGGAGGAGGAGGAGGAGGAGGAGGAGGAGGAGGAGAGGAGGAGGAGGAGGAGGAGGAGGGAGGAGGACTGACTCACGTTTATAAGACATCTCACTTACTTTATTTTATCTTTCTTACTTTTTATCTTTTATCTCTCTCTTAACTTACTTCGCAAAGACACGCAAACAAATAAGTGGGTTAAAACAACAGTAATTCCTTAGATAATAAAACAAATGTCTCCCCAGCATAACAAACGACACGCGGGAATTTAATATTAATACTATGCTTGTTAACCTTCCAAAAACAGGCAATATGTAATGTGAATATTTCAAAGGCCAGGATAATGTGACAGCAAAAAACATATAAGCAGCATTAAAAGCGGTTGTGCTATGCTGTGCTGTGCTATGCTGTGCTGTGCTCAGCACAATGTGTTGTGCTGTAATGATATATATTGAGGTTGCGTGTGTGTTGCAGGAATTAATAATTTCACAAGTGCTATATCATATACCTCAGTTATTGTAGAAAAAACTTTAATATTATGTTTTGCATTCCTAGCCTAGACGTGTGTTTGTCTGTTAGAAATGACTACATAAAGGTATGTGTGTGTGTGTGTGTGTGTGTGTGTGTGTGTGTGTGTGTGTGTGTGTGTGTGTGTGTGTGTGTGTGTGTGTGTGTGTGTGTGTGTGTGTGTGTGTGTGTGTGTGTGCAAAGGTGAGCATTCCGCAATTTTAGTCCGCAATTCCGCAATTCCGCAACTTGCGGAATGGTAATTCGGTTGCGGAATTGCGCAATTACGGATGCTTGAAAAAATTGCGGAATTGCGAATTGCGGACCGCCAAAATTTTGAAACGCAATCGCAATAACTTGCGGAATGGGTAATTCGGTTGCGGAATTGCGCAATTACGGATGCCTGAAAATAATGCGGAATTGCGGGTTGCGGACCGCCAAAATTTTGAAACGCTATCGCAATAATTGTGACGGTCACCATCTTCAAAGTGGCAAGTGCCCGCGTGAACATAAGTTCCCACCAAATATGGTAGAGACGACACTGCCAACTGCCAAGTGTAACACAGTCACTCAGTCAGCTGGCCAGTGCGTGCTGGGACTTAGGATTGAGAGCGTGTACGCTGGCCGTGTGTGGGATTAGTTGCCAACCTCCACATGCTGAACCAGAAGAAGTGGGAGGAGGAGGAGGAGGAGGAGGAAGATTAGTAGATTACCTAGATTAGTGATTACTAGCCAGTAGACTGTGAAGTGTAAAAGTAAAGAAAAACACTAAAAGAGACAAAGACTTAATTGTGAAGGACAAGTAACAAGTATAGACAAACAGAATAGGAATACAAAAGTATTAAACACTAATAAAGAGTCTAGAGACATTTTTTTTTTAATTGTAGGTGTTTAAGAGTCTAGAGACATTTTTTGTTTTAATTGAAGGTATTTTGTTTTAATTGCAGGTGTCAAAATTAGTTTGCGGAATTGCGGAATTGCGGAATTGCGATTGCAAAAAGGCCTATCTGAAAAAATTGCGGAAATGCGATTGCGGACTGGTGCAGGTCGGAATTGCGGAATTGCGATTGCGAAATTGGAAAAAAAATTGCGATGCCCACCTCTGTGTGTGTGTGTGTGTGTGTGTGTGTGTGTGTGTGTGTGTGTGTGTGTGTGTGTGTTTGTGTGTGTGTGTGTGTGTGTGTGTGTGTGTGTGTGTGTGTGTGTGTGTGTGTTATTCAACCATGGTCTTGTCCACGCGAGCCAGACTCGCGATCGCCAGTTTCACCCTGCCGGTGCGAGCTTGCACACACCTCACACACCCATCCCCTTGCTCAAGGGGGACAGTAACCCTGTCTCTGACTGGAACAGGAACCCTGACTAGTGTGTGTGTGTGTGTGTGTGTGTGTGTGTGTGTGTGTGTGTGTGTGTGTGTGTGTGTGTGTGTGTGTGTGTGTGTGTGTGTGTGTGTGTGTATGTGTGTGTGTGTACATCGACGACCCTCCTGCAGAAGACATCCCGTTGAAGGCCGAACACCTCGCGCCCTTAATTAGCAGACTCATCCATCAGGCTTAGCGGGATGGGAGGACGAAGTCTTCACCCTCCGTCCCTCGCCGACCCTCGCAGACCCTTGCCAGTTTATATTTCATGGCCAGACAACCGAACACGTGGCGGCATGGATGGAGGAAAAGAGAGACGCTGGGAGAGGGGAGAGAGGATTATGGGAGAGAAAGGAGATGGGAAAGACAGTGCAGGGGGAGCGGAGAGAGGCTTATAGGAGGGAAAGATGGGATATGGGGGGAAAGATGCTACACGGTAAAGATGACAAAGTATTTTTATTTTCTCGTATAAAAGGGACGAAAGTAAATTTTTCATTCACTTTCCAGAATCTCCCAAAATTTGTTTCTCTATTAAATTTTATCATTCAGCTTATTTACTTTTTCTGCTTCCTTACTGCAGCCTCGTCGCCTGATTCAATTTAAAAGGAATCTAATAAAGTTTCCTGGAAAAAATATTAAAATTTCTTTGGTAGCATTTTTTGAGGGGAAAGTGAGAAGTATTTAGTTTAGAATTACGGAAAATAAATCTACCAGTTTCTTTCATTCCCTGCATTTTTTTTCTGTATATTTATTTATGTAGAGTTTTTGCTGTGCATTTTTCTCTCTATAGAATAACATGGAATCAGCTGCAACATATCCGTATCCTGTCTCCTCACGGGATTAAAACACATGAAGACAACACATTAAATCATCAATAAGACATCACATTAAAACAACAGTTCAGAAAAAGTTATAAAAAAACGGACGAAGAAAACATAGACGCTATAGAAAATTATGATAAAAAAAATTGCTAGATGAAAAAAATTCCAAGCAAAACAACCAACACGATTTTCTTTTTCTTTTAGGCGGAAACAAAACAAACAGACGCTATAGAAAATAATTATAATAAAAAACAATACCTTAATCAGTAAAACTTTTCTAATCAAAACGACCAACACAGGGAATTATTTTTTCTTTTTTTTAGTTGAAACTGAATGACAAAAGAAAAAAAATATGGTATAAAAACGCCCACCCCACCCACCCACTCACCCAACCCACCCACCCAGCCCACCCAAACCACCCACTCACCCACCCCCCCAACCCGCCCATCCACCCACACCTACCCCCACACACCTACCGCCCATCTACCCACCCAAACCACCCACTCACCCACTCACCCAACCCACCCACCCACCCACCCAAAACACCCACTCACTTACCCACCCAACCCACCACTCACCTACCCGCCCATCCACCCACACCTACCCCCCACACACCCACCCACCCACCCACGCACCCACCCACCCACCAACCCACCCACTCACCTACCCGCCCATCCGCCCACACCTACCCCCCACGCACCCACCCACCCACCCACCACCCCACTCACCCACATACCCACCCACCCACCCACACACGTGCCCACAAACCACACCCACACCTAAAAAACACCCACCCACCCATCCACACACCCCCAAACCCGCCCAACCCACCCATCCACCCACACACGCACCTAACCCAACCCACCCACACAGACACACACAAACACACACAGACACTACACCCAAAATACCATCAATACCATTTCATCGTACGCCTCGAGGTTTTCAATCATTAGACAAAGTGAAGGGAAGAAAGAAGAAACATATATTGGCCACATGTTTTAAGCCAACGCATTACTATTAAGAATCCTCGGTAGGCGTGAAAGGAAGACAGATGGAGGGAAGGGAGAGAGGGACGGAGTGGAAAAAAAGAATAAATAAAAGTCCCCCAGAAAAGGATGAGAGAGAGAGAGAGAGAGAGAGAGAGAGAGAGAGAGAGAGGGGGGACAGTGATAAAAAAGGCAGAGAGATAGATTTTATACAACTGAATCATAAGAAAAGGGCGAAAGTAAGAGAGAGAGAAAGTGTGTGTATGTGAGAGGAGAGAGAGAGAGAGAGAGAGAGAAGGAGAGAGAGAGAGAGAGAGAGAGAGAGAGAGAGAGAGAGAAGAGAGAGAGAGAGGAGAGAGAGAGAGAGAGAGAGAGAGAGAGAGAGAGAGAGAGAGAGAAAAAAGACAGATTCTGATTAGAGACGAAATCATAAGAAAAGGAGAGAGAAAAGACGGAACTAGATTAAAGAACTGAATTAGAAGAGGATGAAAAAGACGAGAGAGAGAGAGAGAGAGAGAGAGAGAGAGAGAGAGGAGGAGAGAAAAAAAATTTAGGAAAAAAAAAGAGAAGAGAGAGGGGGAGAGAGAGAGAGAGAGAGGAGAGAGAGAGAGAGAGAGAGAGAGAGAGAGAGAGAGAGAGAGAGAGAGGAGAGAGAGAGAGAGAGGAGAGAAGAGAGAGAGAAAGAGAAGAGAGAAAAAAAAAAAAAAAATTTAATATGAGGGTGGCTCGAGAACGCCCCGTGAGTGAGGAGCAGGAGCGGAAAAGAAGGACGGAAGGGAGGAAGAGAGAAGATGAAAAAAACGTCTAGAAAATACATTAAAGAGCTCGGAAAACATGAAGAGACAAGAGAAAGGAAGCGGGCCGTACAACCAAGACAACGTCTAATATTTACCGCCTGATATACAGCGCCCAGTGAGTGAGCGCCTGAATACAAGCGGCAAGGTACAACGCCACGAGAAATACAAGATTGAAATACAACGTCTAGAAATACATAAGGCTCGCGAAAACATTGAATACAACGTTTTAGAAATACAAACGCCTAGAAATACAACGTCTAGAAAATAAACGTCTAGAAATACAAACGCCTAGAAATACAACGTCTAGAAATACAACACCTAGAAAAACAACGTCTAGAAATACAACGTCTAGAAATACAACGTCTAGAAATACAACGTCTAGAAATACAACGCTAGAAATACAACGTCTAGAAAAACAACGTCTAGAATACAACGTTCTAGAAACACAACGTCTAGAAATACAACCCTAAAATACAACGTCTAGAAATACAGCGCCTAGAAATACAACGCCTAGAAATACAACTCCTAGAAATACAACGTCTAGAAATACAACGTCTAGAAAATACAACGTCTAGAAATACAACTCTAGAAATACAACGTCTAGAAAACAACACCTAGAAATACAACTCTAGAAATACAAAAACCTAGAAAACAACGCCTAGAAATCAACGCCTAGAAATACAACGCCTAGAAATACAACGTCTAGAAATACAACGTCTAGAAATACAACGCCTAGAAATACAACGCCTAGAAATACAACGTCTAGAAATACAACGCTAGAAATACAAAAGTCTAGAAATACAACGTCTAGAAATACAACACCTAGAAATACAACCCTAGAAATTACAACGCCTAGAAATACAACGTCTAGAAATACAACGTCTAGAAACACAACGCTAGAAATACAACGTCTAGAAATACAAAAGTCTAGAAATACAACGCCTAGAAATACAACGTCTAGAAATACAACGTCTAGAAATAAACAAACAACGTCTAGAAATACAACGCTAGAAATACAACGTCTAGAAATTTCAAAAGCCTAGAAACACAACGCCTAGAAATACAACGTCTAGAAATACAACGCCTAGAAATACAACGCCTAGAAATACAACGTCTAGAAATACAACGTCTAGAAATACGCCTAGAAATACAACGTCTAGAAATACAACGCCCAGAAATACAGCGCCTAGAAATACAAAGTCTAGAAATACAACGCCTAGAACACCAACGTCTAGAAATACAACGCTAGAAATACAAACCCTTAGAAATCAAACTTCTAGAAATAACAACGTCTAGAAATACAACGCCCAGAAATACAACGCTAGAATACAAAAGTCTAGAAACACAACGTCTAGAAATAAACAGAAATACAACGCCTAGGAATACAACGCTAGAAATTAAACGACAAGAAAATACAACGTTTAAACGCCAAAACAAGAGGGAAAAAACTAGAAATACAAAACCAGAAATACGTAGTTTCTATTATTTACATCAGAAAAACGCCTGACCAAGGCTAAAATAAGTTGAATACAACTTGTTAGAATACAAGAACTAAAATACAAGTCAAAATAGAAACCATAAATAAAGTAAAAGCACGCAAATAAAATCTAGTACAATTCTAGAAATTAATGTTTGAAATACAACGCTAGAATAAGGTTGCGTAAAGCATTTAAAAGAAAAAAAAAATTTCAAGTTTCGCCCCAAAAAAAAGGAAAAAAAAAGGTTGATGATCCCCGGCTATAATTATTATTTTTTATATTTTTATTTACATCAGAAAGGATGACAAAAGGCAAAAAAATAAATTTTTGAACAATTAATAAAAAAAAGAAACTGTAACAAAAATCACCTAATTTGTAAAAAAAAAAAAAAAAAAATTTTAAAAATAAATAAAAAAAAAAAGATGCAAATTTTAAAGATTATAAGCGAGTGTGTATGTGTGGTGTGTGTGTGTGGTGTGTGTGTGTGTGTGTGTGTGTGTGTGTGTGTGTGTGTGTGTGTGTGTGTGTGTGTATGTGTGTGTACATCGACGACCCTCCTGCAGAAGACAGTTGAAGGCCGAACACCTCGCGCCTTAAATTAGCAGACTCATCCATCAGGCTTAGCGGGATGGGAGGACGAAGTCTTCACCCTCCGTCCCTCGCCGACCCTCGCAGACCCTTGTCAGTTTATATTTCATGGCCAGACAACCGAACACGTGGCGGGATGGATGGAGGAAAAGAGTGACGCTGGGAGAGGGGAGAGAGGATTATGGGAGAGAAAACAGTGGATGTGAAAGACAGTGCAGGGGGAGCGGAGAGAGGCTTATAGGAGGGAAAGATGGGAAATGGGGGGAAAGATGCTACACGGTAAAGATGACAAAGTATTTTTATTTTCTCGTATAAAGGGGACGAAAGTAAATTTTTCTTTCACTTTCCAGAATCTCCCAAAATTTGTTTCTCATATTAAATTTTATCATTCAGCTTATTTACTTTTTTCTGCTTCCTTACTGCAGCCTCCGTCTCCTGATTCAATTAAATGGAATCTAATGAAGTTCTCTGGAAAAATATTAAATTTCTTTGGTATGCATTTTTTTGAGGGGAAAGTGAGAAGTATTTAGTTTAGAATTACGGAAAATAAATCTACCAGTTTCTTTCATTCCCTGCATTTTTTTTCTGTATATTTATGTAGAGTTTTTTCTGTGCGTTTTTCTCTCTATAGAATAACATGGAATCAGCTGCAACATATCCGTATCCTGTCTCACGGGATTAAAACACATGAAGACAACACATTAAATCATCAATAAGACATCACATTAAAACAACAGTTCAGAAAAAGTTATAAAAAAACGGACGAAGAAAACATAGACGCTATAGAAAATTATGATAAAAAAAATTGCTAGAGAAAAAAAATTCCAAGCAAAACAACCAACACACTTTTTTCTTTTTCTTTTAGGCGGAAACAAAACAAACAGACGCTATAGAAAATAATTATAATAAAAACAATACCTTAATCAGTAAAACTTTTCTAATCAAAACGACCAACACAGGGAATTATTTTTTCTTCTTTTAGTTGAAACTGAATGACAAAAGAAAACAATATGGTATAAAACGCCCACCCACCCACCCACTCACCCAACCCACCCACCCAGCCACCCAAACCACCCACTCACCCACCCACCCAACCCGCCCATCCACCCACACCTACCCCCCACACACCTACCCGCCCATCTACCCACCCAAACCACCCACTCACCCACTCACCCAACCCACCCACCCACCCACCCAAACCACCCACTCACTTACCCACCCAACCCACCCACTCACCTACCCGCCCATCCACCCACACCTACCCCCACACACCCACCCACCCACCCACGCACCCACCCACCCACCCAACCCACCACTCACCTACCCGCCCATCCGCCCACACCTACCCCCCACGCACCCACCCACCCACCCACCCACCCACTCACCCACATACCCACCCACCCACCCACACACGTGCCCACAAACACCACACCCACACCTAAACAAACACCCACCCACCCATCCACACACCCCCAACCCGCCCAACCCACCCATCCACCCACACACGCACCTACCAACCCACCCACACAGACACACACAAACACACACACACACTACACCCAAACACCATCAATACCATTTCATCGTACGCCTCGAGGTTTACAATCATTAGACAAAGTGAAGGGAAGAAAGAAGAAACATATATTGGCCACATGTTTCAAGCCAACTCATTACTATTAAGAATCCTCGGTAGGCTGTGAAAGGAAGACAGATGGAGGGAAGGGAGAGAGGGACGGAGTGGAAAAAAAGAATAAATAAAAGTCCCACAGAAAAGGATGAGAGAGAGAGAGAGAGAGAGAGAGAGAGAGAGAGAGAGAGGGGGGACAGGGATAAAAAAGGCAGAGAGATAGATTCATACAACTGAATCATAAGAAAAGGGCGAAAGTAAGAGAGAGAGAAAGTGTGTGTTGT
>JACEEZ010000516.1:97500-100000 GCA_016584305.1 Chionoecetes opilio
TATTTTTTATTTACATCAGAAAGGACTGACCAATGGCAAAAAATAATTGATTGATGACATACTTAGATAAAAATAGAAACAATGTAACATAAAATCACCATAATTAGTAAAAAAAAAAAAAAAATTCTTTAACTAAATAAAGTAAAAGGATGCAAATTTTAAAGATTATAAGCAATTTAGAATCATTATATGTACTTGCATTTAATTAATAAGGAAATCGGAAGAATGTTTGACATACTAGTATGAAAGAAACCCTGAAATATCTACCTTTCATATGTAAGCAAAAAGTCATCAACGCAACGTAAATTTAAAATGGAATTACCGAACAAACAAATCCATGTACTTGTAAATTCAGCCCTGCAATGCATGTGTTTAAGTCAGCGGGTAAGTGGGCTCAGGTTTTCTACAGGCAGCTCAGGTTTAGGTTTCGTCGAGGCAGTTCAGGTTCAGTTCAGGTTCAGGTTTTCTACAGACAGTTCAGGTTCAGGTTTCGTCGAGGCAGTTCAGGTATAGAGAGAGATGTAAGAGAGGAGCGGAGAGGGATGTGAGGATACACGAGATCGACTTATCGACAGGTAACTCTGAGCCTCCGATGAGTTATTTATCGTTTTAGGGGAATTGAGGTAAAAATGTATCCAAGCGTTTCAAGAATATTCTCAAACGATGGTATAACAAATAATACACAAACACGTAGATAGGATATTAATGGCTCAGAGAAAAGAGAAGAAAAATCTACCTAAGGACTATAAGCAGAAGAAATATGAATGAAGTAGAAAAGTAGATTAAAATGAAACAAATACAAGGAAAGGTTATAGAATGGAACGTCATATTAACACACATCTGCATAAGTGAAATACGGGGCGCGTCATGCACGTCCAATTAGCACACACACACACACACACACACACACACACACACACACACACACACACACACACACACACACACACACACACACACACACACACACACACACACACACACGCACACACACCTGTACAGAGTCACACGTGCGTTACCGTGCACTAAGGGCCCGGTACGCCTCTTCACCTTGCATGATAACACCTGTGCCTGCCTCCTCCCTGCCTGCCCGCCTGCCTGCCTGCCTGCCTGCCTGCCTGCCTGCCTGCCTGCCTGCCTGCCCGCCTGCCTGCCTGCCTGCCTGCCTGCCTGCCCGCCTGCCTCTGCCTGCCTGCATGCCTGCCTGCCCTGCCTGCCTGCCTGCCTGCCTGCTCCTGCCTGCCTGCCTGCCTCCTCCCTGCCTGCCTGCCTGCCTGCCTGCCTGCCTGCCTGCCTGTCTGCCTGCCTCATTATCTGACCTCCCCTCACCTGTCCCTGTCACCCCTGCCTCTCTGCTTGCCTCCTTATCTTCCCTTGGCCTCTCCTCCCTGCCTCCCTGCTTATTATCTGGCATCCCTTCCCCTGCCACCTTAGCCTCCTTGCCTCATTATCTGGCCTCTCCTCCCCTGTCACGTATGCCTCCCTGCCTGCCTTCTTACCCTCTACTTGGCCTCTCTTACCTTGTCACCCCTGCCTCCCTGCCTTCCACTATCTGAGCCTCCCCTTCCCTGTCACCTATCCCTCCCTGCCTACCTTCTTACCCTCCTATTGGCCTTCTCCCCCCTATCACCCTGCCTCCCTGCCTGCCCCATTAGCCTGCCCTTGGCCTTCCCTCTCTTGTCACTTCTGCTTCCCTGCCTGCCTCCTTACCCTCACTTGACTCCCTGCCTCCTTGCCTCCCTGCCTTCCTCTTTACCCTTTCTGTCACCCTGTCTATCTCCCTACCCTCCCCTACCCTGTCACCCTGCCTCCCTGCCTGCCTCCTTACCCTTTATGTCACCCTGTCTACCTCCCTACCCTCCCCTACCCCTGTCACTCTGCCTCCCTGCTGCTTCTTTACCCTTTCTGTCACCTGTCTATCTCCCTACCCTCCCCTACCCTGTCACCCTGCCTCCTGCCTGCCTCCTTACCCTTTCTGTCACCCTGTCTACCTCCCTACCCTACCCTTCCCTCCCCTGTCACCCTGCCTCCCTGCCTTCCTCCTTACCCTTTCTGTCACCCTGTCTACCTCCCTACCCTACCCTCCCCTCCCCTGTCACCCTGCCTTCCTGCCTGCCTCCTTACCCTTTCTGTCACCCTGTCTACCTCCCTACCCTCCCCTCCCCTCCCGTGTCACCCTGCTTCCCTGCCTTCCGCTAACTTCCCTTCCCTCATGACCCACAATGAGACAAAGTTGGGAGGGCGGCGCCTTACTTAAGTTAGTGTCAAGAAGTTAGGGAGGAAAAAACACGAGCAAAAAGTTGGTTAGTGAATGTGAGTATAAAATAATATATAAATAAAAGGCAGGTTCGGTTTATTCATAACAAATTAATGTTCTCTTGATACTAAAAAAAGAACTAGAGTTAATTGATAAAGACATAATTTCCCTCTTTCAAACGAAGCCTGTGTTTGATGCATAAAAAGGAAGATTAAAGTTAGGTTTGAAACGGATACAAATTTT
>JACEEZ010000516.1:110000-115000 GCA_016584305.1 Chionoecetes opilio
CTTTGGCCACAACATTTTCTCTCGTCATTCCCTGAACAACCAATACAAAAACTCCGTCAGAAAGGCTACAGTCCTAGAGTAGTTGCCTTAACTTTTACACTCCCCCTTCAAAGCCGAGCGTGGGTGGAACTTATCAGGAGGGGGGGGGGGGGGGGGGGTGGGGGGGGAGAGAGAGAGAGAGAGAGAGAGAGAGAGAGAGAGAGAGAGAGAGAGAGGAGAGAGAGAGAGAGAGAGAGAGAGAGAGAGAGAGAGAGAGAGAGAGAGAGAGAGAGAGAGAGAGAGAGAGAGAGAGAGACAGACAGACAGACAGACAGACAGAGAAAAACAGACAGACAGACAGACAGACACAGACAGACAGACAGACAGACAGACAGACAGACATAGAGAGAAGGAGAAGAGGGAGAAAGAAACAGACAGAGACAGAGAAGAGAGAGACAGAGAGATAGAGAGACAGAGAGAGAGAAGAGAGACAGACAGAGAGAGAGAGAGAGACAGACAGAGAGAAAAAGAGACAGACAGAGAAGAGAGAGAGAGAGAGAGAGAGAGAGAGAGAGAGAGAGAGAGAGAGAGAGAGAGAGAGAGAGAGAGGTAGTGGGTGGTATTCCCGGGACCTCTCATAGACGGGGAGGGTGGATGTCTTCTCCCAATAGCTTCCAGTGTCACTCATCCTACCTCAGACACCCACTATCATCACACACACGGCGAGGGGCTTTAGAAGGGACTCGAATCGGCCACACATAATAGTATAGTCTCACCGACACCCGGATGCATATTCCCGTTTTCTGGAACAGTATTTCGTGTTTACTCTTGAACATGTCAGGTTAGGTTACGGTTAGGTTCGGTTTCCTGAAAATTTTAAGGGTAACTTTGTGTGGGAATTCCAATGGTGGTATTTTCAAGATAATAATATGGTTATAGTTTCGGAGCTACGGCCAAGCGTCTTCACTCGGAAACCACATACCCGCATAGAGTTGGGGAATATGCCACCCGGCCTGGCCCAACAGTTACACTAGAGTCATAGTAATCATCAAAGGTCCTTCATAATTCACTAACCAGGACAGATGCCACGGTTTTCGTTGTGCTATGAGGAGACGCAATCATCTACCCGTGTTATAGCGACTCCCTGTACCTCCCTCTGCCGCCCCTTGGAAATAAATGAGTGAGTATATGAGCTTCCAGTAATCATATAGTGTTTCCTGGTACCCTGTTGCCATGTCTACCTGAACGAGAAATGAGTGAGAGTGAGTCTATGAAATGAAAGCGAAGCAACACTCCCCAGGAACAATTACTGTAGATATTGAGAGCAGGGAGAGGTAGTGCAGCGGTGCATCCAATAATACAATCATCAACAACACAACAACAACAACAACAACATCAACTATAATAATGTTCCTGCATAGCCTAGTGCATGACAGTAATTTCAACCTTGACTTTCCTCGAGTTATGAATAGCCGACACACAGCCGAAGGGAAGTGGGTGATGATATGAAAAAGCGTGACATTGCTCAGCTTCAAATAGCAATACTTCACAGCCAAGCCTCCCTCGCCGACAGACACACACACACACACACACACACACACACACACACACACACACACACTCACACACACACACACACACACACACACACACACTTCAGGTACTCCGTAGTGTAGGGGTAGCACGCTCGGTTCACAACCGAGAGGTCCCGGGTTCGATCCCCGGGCGGAGCGGAAACAGATGGGATGTTTCCTTAAAACTCGAGCCCCTGTCCACCCAGCAGTGAATGGGTACCGGGTGTTAGCCGGGGGTTCGTGACCCGCCTCCCGGGGTGGTGGCTTCGGCCAACACTAAACACTAGGATGAATGATAAAAATGTTGATATGGAGACGGGGCCATACGAGCATTGCTCTGGCCCTGTAAAATACAACTAGATGAATACAACTAGATGAAGACACACACACACACACACACACACTTTGCAAATTTTAGATGGGAAAATAGGAGTGACAAAAAATAAATCTTAACAAATTATCTGACTTGGAAACTGATAGATGAAATAGAAATCAGAAGAAAAAAACTGATAGCAGAGTTTTGGCAGACAAGGAAAAGTAGGATGTAATAAACACAACACATATTTAAGCAACAAAAAAAAGTAAAATGCTGTAAAGGGATATTCCACCCTTTTTATTGAATTGGACTAGACACACACACACACACACACACACACACACACACACACACACACACACACACACACACACACACACACACACACACACACACTTCTCTTCCTCCGTCCCTTACCCGGAGTTCAGCTGGCATGCAAACACTCCCACCCTTCATCAAGCTGACAGGAAGGCGAGAAGAACAAACAAGGTGATATACAGAACCATGAAGGCGACAGCCAAACACTAACAATGATTCACAACGACCACAATATCTCAACATAAATCTTACCACGGGCGATAATTTACCTTGTCTTCACATTAATTCAAGTCGCACCTTATCATGCTATCGAAGACACGCCCTCTCCCACCTCCTATCGCGTGTATCAAGACAGACAACCTGGAATAACTGGAATAACTGGAATATCTTTGGAATGGACACGATGAGGTTACAACAATATCAACACCGTCCTTCCAGAAAAAAAACGACATCTTCCTCGCAATCATTCCTGCTTCCCGCCAAGAGTGTATCAAAACAACCTGGAATACCAACTGGAATAACTGGAATATCTTTGGAATGGACATGATGAGGTTACAACAATATCAACACCGTCCTTCCAGAAAAAAAACGACATCTTCCTCGCAATCATTCCTGCTTCCCGCCAAGAGTGTATCAAAACAACCTGGAATACCAACTGGAATAACTGGAATATCTTTGGAATGGACATGATGAGGTTACAACAATATCAATACCGTCCTTCCAGAAAAAAAAAGTCATTCCTTGCAATCATTCCTGCTTCCCGCCAAGTTTCCCGGACGCCACCTTCCTGGAGACTTGTCAACTGTGTCCCGGCGTGGCTCAGTGCGCGACTCAGGCGGGATCACGGAGGCTTGCCTTGTCTGGTGAAGTAAAGTTGTGTTGCGTTTGTCTCCCTGTTACATGCAGCCTCGACTTCGCCTGTTCATGCTATACTCACACGGTATAATATAAGCAGTTTTTATACTCGCACGGTAAAATATAAGCTATATTTATACTCGCACGGTAAAATATAAGCTGTTTTTATACTCACAAGGTAAAATATAAGCTGTTTTTATACTCACAAGGTAAAATATATGCTGTTTTTATACTCACAAGGTAAAATATAAGCTGTTTTTATACTCACACGGTAAAATATAAGCTGTTTTTATACTCACACGGTAAAATATATGCTGTTTTTATACTCATAAGGTAAAATATAAGCTGTTTTTATACTCACACGGTAAAATATAAGCTGTTTTTATACTCACAAGGTAGAATATATGCTGTTCTTATACCCACAAGGTAAAAAATAAGCTGTTCGTATACTCACAAGGTAAATATAAGCTGTTTTTATACCCACACGGTAAAATATAAGCTGTTTTTATACTCACAAGGTAGAATATATGCTGTTATTATACCCACAAGGTAGAATATATGCTGTTCTTATACCCACAAGGTAGAATGTATGCTGTTATTATACCCACAAGGTAGAATATATGCTGTTCTTATACCCACAAGGTAGAATATATGCTGTTCTTATACCCACAAGGTAGAATATATGCTGTTATTATACCCACAAGGTAGAATATATGCTGTTATTATACCCACAAGGTAGAATATATGCTGTTATTATACTCACAAGGTAGAATATATGCTGTTCTTATACTCACAAGGTAGAAAATAAGCTGTTCTTATACTCACAAGGTAGAAAATAAGCTGTTCTTATACTCACAAGGTAGAAAATAAGCTGTTATTATACTCACAAGGTAGAAATAGCTGTTCTTTATACCACAAGGTAGAAAATAGCTGTATTATACTCACAAGGTAGAATATATGCTGTTCTTATACTCACAAGGTAGAAAATAAGCTGTTTTTATACTCACAAGGTAAAATATAAGCTGTTTTTATACTCACAAGGTAAAATATAAGCTGTTTTTATACTCACAAGGTAAAATATAAGCTGTTCTTATACTCACAAGGTAGAAAATAAGCTGTTCTTATACTCAAAAGGTAGAAATAAGGGCCTTTGTTTTATCTCCAAGGGAAAAAAAGGCTGTTATTATACTCACAAGGTAGAAAATAAGCTGTTCTTATACTCACAAGGTAGAAAATATGCTGTTCTTATACTCACAAGGTAGAAAATATGCTGTTCTTATACTCACAAGGTAGAAAATAAGCTGTTCTTAAAACTCAAAGTAGAAAAATATGCTGTTCTTTATATCACAAGGTAGAAAATTGCTGTTTTATACTCACAAGGTAAAAAATGTGTTATTTTTTACTCAAAGGTAGAAAATATGGCTGTTTTTATCCCACAAGGTAGAAATAAAGCCTGTTCCCTATATTACAAATGAAATAAGGCTGTTTATTACAAGGGAAAAAGGGTTCTTATTATTTTCCCAAGTAAAAAAAGGGGGAAAAGTAGAAAAAGGGCTGATTATGAAAGGAGAAAAGCGTAAAGATATTATGTATAGCGATATGAAAAATACCATACATTTCATTAAATTTATAGGGAGGGATAGTAAACTTAAAGGAAAGTTTTCCCAAACTTTCCATTTTCTAAGGAAAGGGAAAAAGAGGAGAAAAGTTTTGGATGAAATTAAATTTGGGAAAAAAAAAAGGAGAAGGAGAAAGAGAAACGAAGTATAAAAGGAAGAAGGATAAAAGGGAGATAACCAAAATCCAAAAATTCTTTAAAAATAGGGAGATAGAAGAACCGAGAAGAAAGACCTTTAAAAGAAAGAGAGGAGAGGAAAAAGAGAGAGAAAAGGGAAAAAGAAGACAGAAAATAAAGTTACGGAATAGAAGCGCATAAAAGAGGAAAAGGAGAAGAGGAA
>JACEEZ010000516.1:120000-132500 GCA_016584305.1 Chionoecetes opilio
TATTTTGGGTTTTATGGGGCCCAATAAATTTAGCGCTTTTTTTACCCCTAACCCACCACAAATTGCAATAGAAACAAAAAACAATTTTTTATGAAAACCTGTTGTTTCCCCAGAACAAAAAATTTTGAAATTATACTCAATTCAAATGAGGGGAAATCAATTATTTTTTTTCAGATTAAAACGAGACCGGGGAACGAGAGGTGGAGTGACGCTTCCCGTGAAAATTGGATGGGGTTGCAGAGGACAGTTAAACGCGGGCGGTCATTGTAAAATGTAAGGATTATTATTTAATGTAGGAATTGTTTAAAGGGTTTTTAATTTTTATTTAAAAGGGTTTTAAAAAATTTTTTTTTAAAAATTTTTTAAAAATTTTTTTTTTTTTAACATTTCATTAGTACCAATTTGGGCCGTTAACCACTTCCCCCAAATTAATTTTAAAAAACTTGAGAGAAATACGCTGCGGTCATTGTAAATTTTAGGAGTTTATATTTAATGAAAGGTTTTTTAAGGGTTTTTTTTTTTATTTAAAGTTTTAAAAAAATTTTTTTTTTTAACTTTTTTTTAACAAAAATTTTAAAAAAAATTTTTTTTTTTAACATTTCAATTTTTTTTTAACTTTCATTAGTACCTTTTTTGGGCCGTTAACCACTTCCCCGTTTAACAAAAAAATTTTGGAGAGTAAAACTGTACTTTTTTATTTTGTAAAACATGTATATAAACCCTGTCCCTTTATAGTGGGAAAAACAAGGAACAAAGTAATCCTAAGTTTCCCTCTCTTTTAAAGCAACAGGGGACTGCGTCTTTTTGTGGGAAAAACCCCTTTCCCCTTTGTGTTTTCCAAACCAGTCCACTCCCGGAAAAAGGTTGTCGAGGATAAAAGAAGCTGGAAGTGAGCTTGGTAAAAGAAGTCCAAGTCCATCCAGGACAGGCATTTTAAAATACAGATTGCCGGAGGGTTTTTCGGGAATTGAGAGACATTAAACTTTTCTCTGACAAAAACATTTTTCGTCTGATGCAGAAAAAGGGGAGGGGGCCTTTTCGTTTTTTTTTGGATTCAGTTTTTGACTCCGAACTCAGGGCCTTTTCTGTGGTAATCCTGAAAATTAACCAGGGGAAGGAAAAAAGGGATCATATGTTGTCCATGTTAAGACATTCGACTTCCAAATCTGGGGTCGACTGCCTGTGAAAATGATTAGAAAAATTGGGTCAGATACATGAGGAGCAGAATTGCAGTTTTTGGGCGTCTACACCAGGGGGATGCGGTTCCCCTCCGTGGGGCAGTACAAAACCTTTCGTAAAAAGAAAATTACCACTAAAATTTCCCCAAATCGAAGAGGTCTTAAATCCAAAAAAGCAAAATTTGGGGGTCGCCCAAATTCCCAATCGACATGAAGCTTTCCTAAAGGGTGGAAAAGTCCTAGAAGGAATGATGAGGAACTAACCACAATTGTGTTTTAAAATTGGGGAAAAATGGAGGATTTCCCCTAGTAGAACTGGCTGGGGATGCATTGGGTTTTTTATACATGAAGGATAAAACCTTTTTCAATTTTTTGGTGATAAGATCATAATTGCAACATGAAAGGAAAAAAAAATGTTTTTGACATTTTTGGGGTGGGCCCTCGTCGATTCTTCAGGCCTTCTTCGTCAAAAAAAGGAAAATGATCCTGAACAAAAAGTTCGCCTGATCAAGAAAGCCCTGATCTCATTAAAAGTGGGGGTAAAAAAGGTTCTCAAATTAGGAAAAATTTTCCCAAATACTATCGACATGTCCCCCTGTCCCTGCTGCAAAACCCAAATTTCCCACCCTAGTACTAAAAGCTCTTTTCTGGGAAAAGCCCCTTTGGGGGAAAGGAAAAAACTTAAAAAACGCTCACTCGGACGGCATCATCAAACCACGAGGGCCCAGGAAACCTTCCAAACTCCATGTTGCTGGGTCCTTTGGGATCCAAATGCCACTACCTTTTTGGTTTTTCGTTTTTCCCTAGACACGCTCTTTTCACAGGGTTCCCTTTTTCAACACGGAGGTGCAAAAGGGATGAGCGCAGCGCAGCAGTCCCGAGTGGAAAAAGATACCCTTGGGTTTAAAAACCCCCGGGCCCTTTTTTCAAAAATGGGGGCGGCCCAAAGTTGACCATGACTCTTCCCTTAAAAGGGAGAAACCCTTCCATGGGGATTGGGGTCATTTCGTGGGGGGAAAACCAAAAACAAACCGGGCCTTCAGATTGCCCGTAAGCTTCCCCAGAAAAGATAAACGCCCCAAGTTTGGGGCGAATCAATATTTCGTCCTTTTACTCAGCTGTGGAGGACTGCAAACACTTATCACGAGAACTTCCGGGTCCCCTGACCTGCACAAATCAGCTCAAAAATTTATCTCCCCCGGGAAGGTTTTGGGTACTTGGGGTACCTGACCCTTTTTTTGGGCTGGAAAAATGCAATGGTCACAAGGGAGAAAATCCGGGGGGGCTCAATAATGTTTTTTGCCAGATTTTTCTCCGTCCAAGTGACTTGGACTGCAAACAATCCACAACTGCATTTTGTTTTTTGAACATGCGCAGAGGGTAGGTGTAACCCCATACTGACATTTTTATCACCAAATTTTTGGGGGAAAGCTTTTCCCCCATAGTCAAGAAACGACCAGCGGACAGGGAAACTTCCCGATTGTTCTAAAAACTTTTGGAGGATTTCCCCCCCTCTGATTTTTTTTGGTGTTTTTGGGCCCCCTATGTCTGGGACAAAGGGCTCAAAGAGCCCTTTTTGGGAAATTGCATATGCAGCCCAAAACTACAACCCACATGGGTGAGTGGGAAAAACCGTGTCCCAAAAGCTATACGGGCATCCCACTCGTTGACCCCCCGCAAATCAAAAGCAAAAATTTTTTTCCAGGGGATTTCAGATGAACCTCCAAGATTGGGGACATGAGCCTACCTTCCAAAAGAGCTCAATTTTTTTCGGGACGTGGGGTTTTAAAGGTCTGATTCGGGTTAAACCAAGCAGTGGGCAGACATCGATTTTCGAAGGGGATGGGGGTCCCTTGGGGGACAAAATCAAGCATTGTGATTGTGCCAAGGGAAAATCAAAGGGCAGGGGAACTGTGGGTTTTAAAAACATGGAAATGGTGGACATTATCCGTTTTTTTCGAAATCTGAAAAAACAGGGGAAATTTGGGTTCTTCACTTTTTATGGGCCTGCGGCCATGCTGCCCTATCTTGCCCGCTTCCGGGCACAGGCACTTTCCAAAGTGCCTTCCCCATATATCGCAATTTATGACAGAGTTACCCAAAGGGCCCTCCAGAAGTAAAATCGAAATTTTTTCCAAGGGTTTCCAAATTTTTCCGACGGGCGACAAAATACTGGGCGGGGCCGTCTACCGATTTAGTCATCGAGGGGAAGTATTTTTTGAGGAGCCTGAAGACACAGGGGGGCCCGACCCGTTGGGAAAAGGGATGACAGAGACACAGCCTCTCTGGGGGCAGGCTAGCCCCGTCCGTCAAGTGACAAAGCCCTCCAACACCTCACTGAAAATGATTATGTTACAATTGGGAAAAACACAAAGGTCTATCAAAGTCTGACAGAAGAAAGATGTAGCTGATACCCAGAAAAAGCCCTTTCCCCTTTCTTCTGAGAGGGGGGCCCTTTTTAAAAAAACGATACTCTTCCAACATTTTTTTACTGGAAAATTGCCAAAAAAGCGGTCCCAATTTTTGATGGGCGCGAAAAACCCTGGGAGAAAGGGCTTGGGGGAGATGATTTGGGAACGTGTGCTTGAAAACATCACAAAAGAACCTCAAGCCATAACCCTTTGGGCTCAGAGAAATCAATGCCCCCAGACGGGGACTCAATATCAAACCCCCGTTACTCTTCCAGAGCCCTTTTTTTTTGCTTTGGGACTGAATTTTGGGCTTATTTCCCAAAACACCGTTTGTGAGTTTGGGGCAAAATCCCCCTTTTTTTGTTCGAGACTAAATATGCCTTGGGTTTTCCCCCATAAGCCCGCGTTAGCCTGCAAAACAAATCCTTGGCCCTTCCGAAAACTATCCCAAACCCTCCGATATACAATAAAGTACTAAAGGCGGTGCCCTATTTCCGCGCATACCGTGGCCGTCAGGTGAAAAGTTTCAAAATTCTTGGGCCCCTTTCCTGAAATATGTTTGTTGGGACTACGGGCATGCCCATCGGGCGTGTTTGATGGCTATCGTAAGGGGCCCCCAACGAAAGACTGTGCTCACAAAAAGGGGTTTGGGGACCCTCAGTGAAGGTAAACTTTTTTTTGAAAACCCGGGCGCTTACTGTCAAGAAAGGGAAAATTTTTTTTTTTTTGGGAAAAAAATAACAACAAAAAATTCATAGCACCCCTTTGGGAAGAAAATGGAAAACTCATTTGAAGTGCTTTATTCGAGTGGGATTGGGGGACCTACTCATGCAACAACTGCAGTTCGTAGTTCTTCAAAATCCAACCCTGTTCTTTTTTTGGGGAAAACCCTGACTTGTTTTTACTCTGTGCTATTATTTCACAAGAAGTGGCCAAAAGTCCCCCCCTCTTAAAGTCGGAGCCGAAAAGGGGTTCATTGAAAACCAAGCAATACTTTTACCTTGGGAAAATTTAGAGAGGCTCTGGGGGAGATGTGTGTGAAAACATTCTCTTTTCCATGCATACCTGGGGTCCCAAAAAGAAATCAGGGGCTTTGGGATCGACAAAGGAATTTGGGCTAAACTGTCAAGGACAATGATATGTTCCCCGGGAAGCGGCCCCAATTTTTTTTTCAAAAGAAAACTCAACACAGGATGAATCATTGCCCGGCCCGGAACCCGAGCAATGGTTTGTGTGTAAAGGAGGGAAAACCCTCAGACTTTAAAAAGAAATTGGGGGTAGTAAAATTTCATGCTAAGGTGACAACAAACAAAACAGCAGCACCCACGGGGACTTCCCCAACGAGCTCGCTTCCAAATATCACCCGCCTACGGGTTTTTCCTCAGGTTCATGAGTGGAAAAAGGGCACAAAATCAATCCACTTGACTGGGATGGAGTATCATGGGGCACCAGGATGATCCCTTTTGGGGATTCCCGGGCCCGCTGCAAACACCAGAGGGGTTCTCCTAAACTTGTTTTGATGTTCAGCAAGGGGGGGCTCAGTTTTAAACGTTGTGGTTGTCGAAAATTGGGGTTCCTTGCACATTCGCATGGGGGGACTTTTGGGAAGGTGTTGTTTTAAATGCAGACGAATCAGTTAAATTTTGGCTGCTGATGATGGGACCATGGCAAAAGGGTGGGAATGAAAGTGTTAAAAAAATTTGAAACCCGGGCCCAATTCTTGTTTTACACATAGTTTTGGTAAATGTATCCCAACATTCCCCTATTTAAATAAGACCTTGTGTTTGTAATTTTTTAAATTAAACTATATAGTATAGCCACCTATCTACTTTTATTTCTTGACTCACCCAAATTTTAATTAAGTTTCAGGAAAATTTCGAAATTTTTTTTCAGCTCAAGAAAAATTTTTTTTTACGAAATTCCCAAATCACATCAGCTCAAATTTTTAAAACCCGGGATCACCTTTACGGGGAAAGTCAATTTCCTGAAAAGATACAATACATTTTTGGGGGGGGAGGGGCATATATAAATCAAGTTTTTTTTTGCTGCATTTCAAGCTAAGGGGGGGGGGAGTAAAAAAATGGGTTTTAAAAGATAAACGTCCCCATTTTTAAGTAAAATTTAAATTTCCCCTATTTTTTGATGTGCAAAAAAAAGATGGGTAATTTTTTTTGGGTTTTTAATTTTCATGTGACAGTTTTCCCTTTGCCATAACCAGGCCACAACTGGGTTTTTAAAAAATAAATTTAAAGGGTTTTTTTTGTTGTTTATTAAAAATGATATTTTTCGTAATTTAAATTTTCCAAAATTTTTTGCGTAGTCCCAAAAATAAAACCAAAAAGCAAATTTACCCAAAAAACCCCCTTCCCCCTCAAAATATTTAAATATAATCTTGGGGAGATTTTTAGTAGGGATCAAAGGTTTTCCCGAAAAAAAATAAATTCGTTTTTATTGCAAATTTTTGGTGGGTTTCCCTTCATATTTTGACTGGGCTATTACGATTAAAATCATGAATTAAAAAAAATGTGGTTGGGGGGGGTTTTTATTTTTTTTTGAAATGAAAAATGTTGTTTTTTATGATGGGGAAGGTTTTATGACATAGCGGAAAGGGAAAAATTAAGGAGAATGTGAGAGAGAGAGAGAGAATGTGAGAGAGAGAAGAGAGAGAGTAGAGAAGAGCGAGAGAGAGAGAGGAGAGAGAGACGAGAGAGAGAGAGGAGAGAGAGAGAGAGAGAGAGAGAGAGAGAGAGAGAGATAGATGGAAAAGCATGCTGTCCGGACGTGATTAAGAAAGAGAGAGAGAGAGAGAGAGAGAGAGAGAGAGGAGAGAAGAGAGAGAGAGAGAGAGAGAGTAGAAGAGAGGGAAAGAAGCACGTGTGAGGTCCATTAAAACAAGAAAACTCCTGAACAAGAAAAGGAATTAAACTTGTCTTCCTTGTATGCAAGAATTTCCTTATTTTTCTCCTCTCCTCCTTTACTAATCTGTGCTCTCTCTCTCTCTCTCTCTCTCTCTCTCTCTCTCTCTCTCTCTCTGTCCTCCTTCCTCGAATTCCTTCTCCTTTTATATTTCTTCCTTTCCTACTTGATTATCCGTCTTAACTCCTTCCTTCCTTCCTTCCTTCCTTCCTTCCTTCCTTCCTTCCTTCCTTCCTTCCTTCCTTCCTTCCTTCCTTCCTCCTCCTGTCCTCATTTCGTTATCTCTCCTATTACTACTCTCTTCCTTTTCCTTCCTTCCTTCCTTCCTTCCTTCCTTCCTTCCTTCCTTCCTTCCTTCTCCCCTTGTCACTTGAATTTCTAATGATGGAACGATTATAATATTGTTCCTTCCTCCCTCCTTCTGGAATATTACTTGATTATCTTAGTTCATTTCTACTTGTCTTTATCTGATTGCTTTTCGTCTATTTAGTATACGTCTCTCTCTCTCTCTCTCTCTCTCTCTCTCTCTCTCTCGTGTCCTCATCCCATCAGCCTCTTAGCTAATCAAAGGCAACAACTTCATTAACTATTCAATTATCTCTTAAACTCAGCAGTCGCAAATTTTTCTTATCTCTCTACGGATAATGTTAAGTAAGGACATCATGCAAATCCACGTCTTTTTCCTCCTCCTCCTCCTCCTCCTCCTCCTCCTCCTCCTCCACCTCCTCCTCCTCCTCCTCTCCTCTTCCTTTTTCTTCCTTTATTCCGCCTCCTTTACTTCTCCTCCTCCTCTTCCTCCTCTTCCTTCTTTCTCTTCTCCCTCGAGGACGCTCAAAGGAAAGAGGAAATAGAGAAAGAGAAAGTCAAGAGTGCATATAAATGTCTCTTTCTCTTCATATTATTTTTGTTCCTTATATCAAAATATTGTAATTTTCCTTTGACGTGCATTGATCTTTTTGCAGCTTGATAAATTATTCTCTTCTTCCTCCTCCTCCTCATCATCATCTTCCTCCTCCTCCCCCTCCTCCTCCTCCTCCTCCTCCTCCTCCTCCTCCTCATCCTCCTCCTCCTCCTCCTCCTCCTCCTTTCGCTTCCTTCCTTCTGTTCTTTCCTCTTTCTCTTCCTCCTCTTTCGTCTGACCATATAAATTCTCCTCCTCCTCCTCCTCTTATTTTCCTTCCTCTTCTTTCTTCCTTCCTTCCTTCCTTCCTTCCTTCCTTCCTTCCTTCCTTCCTTCCTTCCTTCCTCCTCCTCCCCTCCCTCTTACTTTCGTTCCTTCCTTCCTCATATTTCCTTCCTCCTTCCTCCTCCTCCTCCTCCTCCTCCTCCTCCTCCTTCCTCTTCTTTCTCTTCTTCCTCCTTCGTCTGGACATTTACATACCCACACGCTCCTCTGCATATAAATAGCTTAAACATTACACTATTTAATCAGCCTTTTAATACTTCTCATCAGTGTTTGCTTTCTTGCCTTTTAAACAGTATCGCTTGCCTTAACATTCCTTTTCTGTATCAACGGGAAAATCTAAGACTTAATTAGCTTAACTTCAAAGTGATTCTTTCATATTCTTTCCAACTTGCACCTCCCTTCTTTCCTTCATTCATTAATCGTACATTTTTTTCTTCCTTCCTTTCTTCTTCATCTTTAGTTCCACACATTTTTTTCACACATATTTTCCTTCTTTCTTTTCTTCTTTTCTTCTTTCTTCCACACATATTTTTCTCGGACATTCCCTGCTTCTCTTCTCCTCCTCCTCCTCCTCCTCCTCCTCCTCCTCCTCTCCTCCTCCTCCTCCTCCTCCTCCTCCTGAAATAGCCATTCCAGGCTATAAGACATTCCTAAATTGTCGCACGCATAAAGCAGGTGGAGGTGTTATTCTTTGCATTAAAGAAAATTTGCAAGCAATCGAAATCGATAAAGTAAACAAAGGTCATTATGACTCAGTCTACGCAAAGATTAAGCTAAACGGTAAATTGCTAACTATTGGGACAATATATCGTCCTCCCAAATCTAATGCGGAAGTAGATTGCCTCTTGTATGACGAAACAAAGTCAGTTGTGAACAATAAAAACGATACAATTATTTGTGGAGATATTAACCTACCTCGTATAAACTGGAATAATAATTCTGCTGATAGAGAAGGTATGCGATTGCTTGATATGGTAAACGAAGTATATTTAAATCAGGTGGTCCGTGAGCCTACAAGGGATAATAGTATCCTAGATTTAGTTTTCACTACAGACATTGATCTGATTGATTACTGCGATATAGGTGAACATTTGGGAAACAGTGATCACAGGCTAATCAGATGCGGCATAAATTGCAATGTAGACATCACAGAAAATCGGTTATTAGTCCTAAATTATAATAAAGCAGATTTCACGAAGATCAGCAGGGTACTAAGCGAAGTTGATTGGATTGACCTACTAAATGGTAATAACGCCGAAAACATGTGTAATGTATTCACAAATAAACTCCAATCGGTGGTGGAGAAGCATGTTCCCATGGTAAGAAAACGTTTGAATAACATAAACAGACCCAGTTGGATGAATAACACTGGGGAACAATTTGAAGAAAAAAAAATTGTTGAGTTAGATTTTTGAGCTTATTTAGACTAAAATTGGCATGCTGATTCCAAATCTGTAGTCAGTTTTTTTCTAGCACGTCAAGTTTTTTCGCCACAGCTTACCCTCCAGATAAGCAAAATTCCACTTGTGAGCTGTAGTAAAACTTCTACACAATGGCAATTTGTTTGGCGCAGTCCCTATTGGGCATTCGGTCTGTCTTCGTGAAGAATATGGAGATGTAAAGAGAGTCATTGAGTTATTGCAATATGACAAACACAATTGGATCATCTGTGTTGACCTTAAAATGGTGTCCTTCCTTCTTGGTCAACAACGTGGATTCACAAAGTATCCCTGCTTTCTCTGTATGTGGGATAGCAGAGCTCGAGAGAAGCATTGGGTTCAGACGAATTGGCCTCCGAGATCTGATCTTAAACCTGGAGATCCTAACATTGTACATGAGCCACTTGTTGACAGGACGAAAATAATATTCCCACCTCTGCACATAAAACTAGGTCTCATGAAACAATTTGTAAAAGCATTGTCAACTGATGGCGACTGTTTGAAGTACATCATCTTGGCATTTCCTGGACTGTCAATTGAAAAAATCAAGGCCGGTGTGTTTGATGGTCCACAAATTCGACAGCTCATCAAAGATGAACATTTCAACGGTACTATGTCAGACCTTGAAAAGAATGCTTGGCTATCATTCAAAGACGTCGTCAAGAACTTTCTTGGAAATACACGTGCAAGTAATTACACAGAAATTGTTCAGAAACTATTGGAGAGTTACAAAGCGCTTTGTTGCAACATGAGTATTAAAGTACATTTTTTGCATAGCCATCTTGCCAACTTTCCGGAAAATCTTGGTGCTGCTAGCGACGAGCAAGGTGAACGATTTCACCAAGATTTGAAGGTTATGGAAGAACGTTACCAGTTTAGATGGGATGTGCATATGATGGCTGACTATTGTTGGAGCATCAAACGCGATAGTCCTCAAGTTGAACACTCCAGACAAAGCTACAAACGTAAATTTTTACCTTAACCTGCACACAATTATAGCCTTATCCTTTCTAAAAATATGATAATGTTAAATAAACATTCTATTCATGCCTATTTCTTTCATTTTTCATTTTATGTTAACATTTGCAACTTTTTATAAAATAAGCACTGTTACTGTTATGTACAGTATTTTTCATATTTTTTATGAAAACGAAAATCCTACAGTTCAAAAACTTGACGTGATAGAGAAAAACTGAGATCAGTTTTGGATTCAGCACCCAAAAATTACTTAATAACAAGTGTCAGACCTAACTCAACAAAAATTTGTTCCCCAGTGTAATGAGATCCAACAAATCATTGGCAGAAAGCGCCGAGCGTATAAAGTTTACAAACGATCAAATGCACACTGTGATTCTAGAGAATACAATGACGTAAAACGTCGTTGCAAAGGACTAATTAAGTCTAAAAAGCGCGAGTATGAAGAAAAAATTGCAAAGGAATCCAAATCAAACCCGAAAAGGAATACGTTCGAAGTAAGAAAAACGTCAAAACAAGTATTGGGCCACTGAAAGATAAAAATAACATCTTGGTAAATGATAATAAGAGTATGGCGCTCGTACTCAATGATTACTTTAATGCGGTATTTATCAAAGAAGACGAAGCTCCATTACCAGAACCAGTAAACATGTATGCGGGACTCGAAAGGGATAGATTGGTAATAGGAGAGATAACAGTAGACGAAATATCAAAGTATTTGCAGAAACTTGACCCAGCAAAATCCGTGGGGGTGGACGAAATCTCGCCGCGACTACTTCCCGAATGTCACAGTCAACTTTCGCTCCCATTAAAGATTATTCTCAATAAATCGCTAATGGTAAAAAATGTTCCTAGTATGTGGAAATTAGCAAATGTTACACCGATATTCAAGAAAGGGAGTAAGAGCCTCGCAAGTAATTATCGCCCAATTAGTCTAACGTCCGTGATTGTTAAACTATTTGAGAAAATATTGCGGGATGAAATAGTGTCGTTTCTCGATGAAAATAACTCAATACTAAACTCCCAGCATGGATTTCGAAATAAGAGATCCTGCTTAACAAACCCACTCGATTTTTTTAATGACATTTATTCAAACTGGGACGCTAAAATTCCCTCGGATGTAATATACCTTGATTTTCAGAAAGCCTTCGATACAGTTCCCCATAAGCGACTTTTGACCAAGCTAAGGGCACATGGCTTAGAAGAGCAATTATGTTCATGGATTGGCGATTGGCTTTCAAATCGCAAACAACGGGTAGTAATAAATGGTGAAACATCTGATTGGTTAGATGTTATTAGTGGGGTGCCTCAGGGCTCAATCTTGGGTCCTACTCTTTTTCTGATATATATCAATGATCTGGACTGCAGACTTGTATCTAAAATATCGAAATTTGCAGATGACACCAAATTAGGCGGTAAAGCATATACTAGAGAAAACTGCGAACTCATACAACGTGATCTCGACAAACAATCAGATTGGAGTGATAAATGGCTATTAAAATTCAATTCCGATAAATGTAAAGTAATGCATATAGGCAACGATAACCTCAAATATAACTATCAAATGCAAAATAAATCGCTAACTGAAGTACAGCAGGAAAAAGATTTAGGTGTCATCATCAGTAACGATCTTAAAACCAGTCCGCATTGCCTAGCTGCCAGTAAAAAGGCGAATATGATGTTGGGCTTCATTAAACGCAACTTTGAACATAAAACTCCGAAAGTAATGACACAATTATACACGTCCTTGGTTAGGCCTCACTTAGAATATGCCGTTCAATTCTGGTCGCCCTGTTTCGTAAAAGATCAAGCCAAATTGGAATCAGTGCAAAGAAGAGCAACCAAACAAATTCCATCTCTGCGAAATTCATCTTATGAAGAAAGACAGCGGAAACTTAATATGTTTTCCTTAAAGGATCGTAGAATCCGTGGGGACTTGATAGAAACCTTTAAGATCCTAAAAGGATTTGATGTCATTAATCAAGAGAACCTATTCGAGCTTTCTCCTCAAGTGACAACAAGAAATAATGGTTTAAAGCTAAACGGTCAACGTTGCATCACAGATCTCCGTAAAAATTATTTCAATGTTAGAGTTGTTGATCGATGGAACAAGTTACCAGCAAATGTTGTCGAAGCCAGCACAATAACTACATTTAAAAACAGACTTGACGCGCACTGTAAAGTAAATGGGTATTGATAGTGCCCTGCGAAATTCATATTTAGTCCTCCGGATCGATTAGTTGTAGTGGTAGTGGTAGTTGTAGTTAGTATATTTCATATCCTATCATTCTTCACTACGTAACTTCCATGTTCCTCTTCTTTAGGGACATGGTATCATTTTCCAACTGTTTTCTTACATGTAGTTAATAGTTAGTAGTATGTAGTTCAGCAGATA
>JACEEZ010000516.1:137500-140000 GCA_016584305.1 Chionoecetes opilio
ACTTATTTTGGAACATTTGTCCAGTAAATCCTCTTAATGTGAAAATGTATTACCTGGCACGACGTTCCTCAAAGAAGAAAAAAAGTTACAGCCACGGAATTGCAGGGAAAACTATGGCCCACTGATGGACTTCCTTATAAAAACTCCTTAAAACAGTAACTCCCCGACTTCTTTTGTAACAAGTAACCTTTAAAATCCTCTTAATGTGAAAATGCATCAGCTATAGCACGACGTTCCTAAAAGAAAAAAAGTTACAGGCACGGATTCATTGATTGTACTGCCAAAGAAGGGGAAATGTGCCAGACATCAGAGGTCATATGACAGTACAGACACGGAACTGCAGGGAAATTTATGGATCCCTGAGAGCAACGGCAAGTCTGTTGATGTTGTGACCTGAGTGACGGCAGAAAGAGGCCGTGGGATTGCTGGCCGCCGGGAGAAGATAGTTAAGAAAAGAAGAAAGAAGCTACAAGAGGCCGCGAGAGTTACTTCGTTCCTATTTAGTTACTGTTCATCACGCCATTAAGTGTTTTGCTCTTTCGTGGACGCCCTCCCGTTTTTCCTCTTCCCGGACCCCTCCAGAAGGTCGCATTCTTCGTGCATTAATCTGTTGGTAAAGACTCTAACGACGGCATAAATCTGGGGCCTCCCCTTCCCTCTTACCACTGCGCACGCACACACACACACACACACACACACACACACACACACAACACACACACACACACACACACATACACACACACACACACGCATACACACGCACACACACACACACACACACACACACCACACTCACACTCACACTCACACCACACTCACACACACACTCACACTACACAACACTACACACCACACTCACATCACACTCACACCACACTCACTACATCACACCACACACACACTCACCACACACACACACACACACACCACACACACACACACACATCACACACACACATACACACACACACACACACACATACACACACACACACACACATACACACACACACACACACAGTATAACAAAGTTTCAGCACAGTAACATGATTTCTTTTCTGTAGTTTTTGTTCTCCCTTCCTCTGAATTAAAGATTCTTGCCACTCCAATCTGCTTCTTGTCTTGAAAGGAGAAACAGATTTTGGTTCAATCATTACTTGTTTTTGTACATCACAAAGGACTGGCTTATGGACTTAAATCCATTGACCCATAACTAATACTACTCGTATTGAAAATAAATAATAAAACTCGCAATGGACTAACCTTCAGATTTCTGTGTTTTTTTTTTATAGATAATCATGAAATAGAAACAAAATATCAGTGAAAAGAAAATAAGGAACAGAACTAAATCCATCATGACTACGTAACAAACATCACCTCAAAACCCACTCATTAAACCCCGAAATGAACCCCAAAAAATGAACGGAAAACCCCAAGGTAACAGAAAAAGTAACACCACCGCCACCTCAGAACATGGAAAAGAGTAACATCGACCACTGACATAACACCACTCAACTTTTTTTTCATAATTTTTTTCTGATGGCGATAAAAAGCAGTGTGAGTTGTGGTGTGGGAATGAGTGAGGCGGTAATGATGGTGGTGGTGGTGGTGGTGGGGGTAGTGGTGGTGGTGGTGCCCTGTGACGGGGAGGTTTTGCATAATCCTCAGCAGGAAATCCTCTCTCGCTATCCTGGACAAGACGACTACATCAGTAAGTTGGATAAGCTTTGTTGGTGGCCTGGATTGACTTTGTTTTTCTGTCACCGAACTTAATATTTTTACTAATTTTTACCTCTCCTTGTGTCACTTTATTTTTGACCTGTCACTTTCTGTCATTTTACTTTATATTTCAACTAATTTTCACCTCTCTTCTTTTCTGATGTTGAGGTTTTTTTTCGTTTTTGATTCCTGTTACTTTCCTTATTCCGTTTTTTTTCCTCTACTTTATATTAGAACTAATTTTCACCTTATTATTTTCTGATGTTGAGTTTTTCTTCTTTTTATTCAAATTCATGTTACTTTTCTTATTTTCTTTTTTCTGTCATTTGACTTTAGATTTGAACTCATTTTCATCGCTCTTCATTTATGATGTTAAGGGTTTTTATTCGTTTTTTATTCCTGTTTCTTTCTATGTATTGTTTTTTCTTCTTTCCTGTTGTATCTTTTCTTTCCGTTTTTCTATCTTTAGCTTTCCTTCCATTTCATCGATTTGTTTTTTAATTCTCACTCACTTTTACATTATTTCTTCGCTTCATATCTTATTTTGTTAATGTATGGGACCTCTCTCTTTCTCTCTCTCTCTCTCTCTCTCTCTCTCTCTCTCTCTCTCTCTCTCTCTCTCTCTCTCTCTCTCTCTCTCTCTCTCTCTCTCTCTCTCTCTCTCTCTCTCGCTCAGGTGTATAGTGACAGGTGAGGCAGTTTGCTTCACCTACCTGTTTCCTCGCCGTGGGAGATGTAGAGAGACTTGTTTGGCGGTGAAAAAAATCAATCGAGCCTC
>JACEEZ010000516.1:152500-167500 GCA_016584305.1 Chionoecetes opilio
TGGTTGTATTTTTATGTGATGTTAAGAGATTTTATAGATCTCAATACACTACTGAGAAAATGACCTGTAAAGTTGGTGCGTACCTATTATGAGGGTTTGTCCAATACGTACACACCCCTGTCCGATAAGTACTCTTTCACTTATAATTCTGAATATATTAAAGCTACATGAGTCTACTCGCGCATACTTCACAGTCAGGTGTCTACGAAGACTGAGAGAATATCGAGCAAAAAGCAATAGAAAGACATTTTTTAGGTCAAAGAATAAGAAGGCAGCAACAAAGCGAATCACGTAATGTTACATCATAGAATACAGGATAGAAACACTGGAAGACGTTATGATGACTGTGAAAAAAAAGGAATATTGTGAAAATTTATATATTTAATGGTGTGACTAACTGTGCATGAGGCAACCACATCACTGTTTCCATCAGCTACAAATCATGAGACTAAATGGGATGATAAAGGATTGTATAAAGTGAATCATGATAAAAAATATAAGGAGAGGTATGAAGCAGTCCGTGATGAAGGGCTGGATCGGGCGACCTTTACACAAGGAGAAGTGAGAAATCTTCAACCTTAATTCAATGATATCTGAAATATTATTCCGGTGCTCGGGTTTCGTCTTTCATGGCGTCAGTTTTTAGTGTCTAAAGCAGGGGTTCCCAAACTCTTCAGCTCATCGACCCCCTTATAGAGTTTCAAAGTTTTCATCGACCCCCAAACATTTAAATGAAAATAACATTTATGAGAAAAATAAAAAATGTATATAAATAATGCTGGGATTAATAATGAATGTGGTGTAATATAGTAGTATTTATAGTAGTAGTAGTAGTAGTAGTAGTAGTAGTAGTAGTAGTAGTAGTAGTAGTAGTAGTAGTAGTAGTAGTAGTAGTAGTATGCTTAAAAGGGAATAAACAGTAATAGAAAAATATTTACCAGTCTTAATATAACATATCTTTTTTTGAAGTTGAAATCATTAATGTGAAGGCTGCACCGGATGGGCTCAGCCAGGGCACTGATATTAGGTTGGGGATTAGTGAGTTTTAGTCGTAGGTCGCCACACTCTTCCAGGTTCAGTCTGCCCCTCTGCTTTGTTAGAATTGCATCTGCATGACTACAAGCTGCTTCAACCATGTATGAACTTGGGAAAGCAAGTAACAATGGCTCGACCACTCCACAAAGTTGAGGGTATTTCAGCAACATTATTTTCATTGCTCCAAAAGTCACGGAGGCTTTTCCTTCTGAAAAATGTACTTGCTTCGAGATCCATAGTCACGTCAATGAATTCTTCCTGCAATTGTGAGTCAATGTCTGCATTTTGTACTTCCAAGTCAAATGGTGTAAGAATCCATTCAGGCACGGGCATTTTCTCCAGGTCTTCAAAGCGCACTTTAAGGTCTTCAATTAATTTGTCTAGGTGAGTTATGTATGTTTCTATGTCACCATCTGAAATGCTTTCACTTTCTCCTAACTGTTGTAAGTTCCAAAAATACTGAAAATCTCTGCGTGCCAATGAAGCTTTAAACAAGCTTAGTTTGCCTTGGAAGCCCAGTAGCATTGTCCTGGCCTGAATAATGGTAACATCTTTACCCTGCACACGTTTCTGTTTCTCATTAAACTTTGCATATAGGTCTGCCAAATAGAACAGAGCACTCTTACACTTTTTTAACTCGTCACATAGAGATGGTTCTACATCTGTTATAAACTGTACAGTTGAGTTGTATAAGTCTACAAATCTTTGCAAGCTGTGACCCCTAGACAGCCACCTTACCTTAGTGTGCAAGAGTAATTGGCTAAAAATTTCATCATTCTTTTCACACAGCATTGCAAACAATCGTGATTCGAGTGGCTGTGCTCTGATTTTGTTAATTGATCTGATGCACACTTTCAAGGCATCATGCAGCTCACCACTGAGTTTCTTGGCTACAAGATGTTGTCTGTGTAATACACAATGAACAGTACGTACATCAGGCACTTTTCCCTTGAGTAAAGTAGCAAGTCCTCTGTAGCGGCCAACCATTGCTGGTGCACCATCAGTAGTCACTGCAGTAATAGTACTGAGAGGTATATCGTGTTTCTCAAAATATTCCTCCAAACACTGAAAAATTGTCTCACCTTTTGAATCGGCTTTAAAATACAGACATGCCCTCGGTTTTCGAACTTAATTCGTTCCTAAAAGTTGTTCTAAAGCCGAATTGTTCTAAAACCGAAACACATTTTTCCATAAGAAACAATGTAAAATGGATTAATCCGTTCCTGACCCCAAACATAAAGACCTTTTTTTAAAAGAATGAAAATTAAACTAACCTAACCCCCCCTTTTGACTCACTCACTAACCTAATCCCACGCCTTAACCTCCTAACTAAAGCCAAATCTACATTAAATAAGTGTCCGCGATAAGGGAAGAACAGAGGCGGTGCAGGTCACAAGAGGAAGAAGAGTGAGGCGCTCGTAAACACTTGTCTCTCATCCCCCTATGAACAACATGTCATTATCCCCAAAAGTAATGATAACCTAACCCCCCCCTTTTTAGTCACTCACTAACCTAACCTAACCTAATCCCACGCTTTAACCTCCTAACTAAAGCCAAATCTGCATTAAACGAGTGTCCGCGGTAAGGCAAGACAGGCCATGCAGGTCACAAAAGGAAGAAGAGTGAGAGGCACGCCGCACGTAAACAAACACTTGTCTCTCGCCTCCCTATGAACAACATGTTCATGTTGATGAAGATGTTGATCAACATGAACATCTCCAAAAGTAATGATTTGCGACGAAAGCCCATAGAGAGAATGTTTCCTAGAATCCAATAAGATAAACAGAAACCAGACTTCCAATTGTGTACTGTAGATAACACTTTAGTCGCCAGCTGCAATAATGTCGCCAGCCGCCAAATATTACGAATTATAGCATCAATACTGATGTGTATGTGCCACTGAAGATGATACACAGTAGTTTATATCATGACTGTATAATCTACCCTGTTTCAGTGTTGTTTTATGCTTTATATCTGCAAGTATATATGATTTCAAATTTCGCTACTCGTTTTTTTTCGGGTGACGACGACGGCGGAAGGACACTCAGAACATACCTTAGTGTTGGTCGCCACTCCGGTGATATTTTATTAATTTGTTCATTTATAGCCATAATATGACATAAAATGACAGACTCTCCGGGTAGCCCCTTCTAACCTTCCTGAAATCATGGATGTAGAAATGTAAGTATTAATGCCACCACACGTCTGTAAATCGAAAAAAAAGTTGTCCTGGCGACTTTAGTGTTATCTTCGGTAGGGAGTTTCGGTCCAGGTGTAAAATAATACCAAAATAATGCACAACACAAGAAAAATGGTCAAAATCAAAGAACAGTTCGTAGCGGATGCTTACTAAGTGAGGGCCGCAGCGTGACTGACGCCAGTGACGCACACAGTTGCCGGATACCTTGTTCGGCAACCGAGTTATCGTACGGCAACCGGTGCAATTATGAGTTTGAAATTCTGTTCGTGAACCGATTTGTTCAAAAAGGGAGACGTTCGAAACCCTAGGTTTGAGTGTATATATATATATATATATATATATATATATACTGTACTTGGCAAACAAAAATTCGTCAATGATGCACTTATGACTTCGGCTGTAATACCTCACATAGGTCATGAGAAGATCTGAGCTGCCGAAAGTCGACTCATCGAGTTGTAGAGAAAACTTAGTGTGTTGAAGCTCAGATGCCAAGGTTTTTTCCACATCATCAGCCATTTCATCAATTCGCCTTTGTACAGTATTGTTACTTAATGGCAGATTTTTAAGAACAGGTTGAGAGTCTTTCTTCATGACAGTTTCAATAACCTCTTTAATTGCTGGAATAATTATTTCCTCACCAATAGTTTGCGATTTTCCTTTCTTTGCAATGATGAGGGAAATGTTGCATGATGCTTTCAAGCCTCCTTCATTATCAACATTGGCAGGTGCAAAGACTACTGTATGCAGTAGTCTTTGGCAGGTGGTTTGAAAAAAGTCTTGATATATGATCGACTTTTCATTTTTTCTTCCAGTGCCTTAAAATATTGAAGGTCTTTATTTTTGTTATCACAGTGAACCCTTTCAAGGTGGTCTTTTATCTCTGAAGGTTTCATGGCATCATTACTGAAAGTCTTTTCACATAATAGGCACATTGGCATGGTTTCATTGGTAAACGAACTAATGAATCCATATTTCAAATATTCTTGTGAATATTGTCGGCACTTCCTCTTAGCATCAGCATTGCCATTATGTCTGTTACAGGCAATATTCAATTTCTAGTCACAACACTCAGTTCATTGACGCCACTCCTTGTGTTATGCGTGTTGAGAAGGTACTGGACTCCTGTGTGTCCACTCATCAACGAGAGGGGGGAATACGCTCGCTCACTCAATACGGGAAGCGGATAGGAATATTTCACGTATGGTACGACCTTGGGACAGAGGAGGGGAGAGAGAGGGGTGTGTGTGTGGAGGGTGCGTGGGGCGGGGTACAGATCCGACGTGACGTCACAGACTAGCACCGAGCCAAGTCAAAGCCATCTCTATGTCAGGGTGACGCAGAGGCGGCTTTGGTACCACTCGCATAACGGTTGTTGGCAGCTGTTGCGTGCTGAAACTTTCCTCACCTGGCCATTCATCGACCCCCTAGCCATTCATCGACCCCCTAGCCATTCATCGACTCCCTAGCCATTTATTGACCCCCTTTCGACCCCCTGGCGATTCATCGACCCCTTGGATGGTCCCATCGACCCCTGGGGGTCGATATCGACCACTTTGGAAACCCCTGGTCTAAAGCATCAACCAAGCGCACGAGTATCTAGGGCTCACTGATCACGTAAGTCAACCTCTATCTCCTGTCTTCTCTCCTCTTTATCGCTTTATCCTTTTACTCTTGTCATCAATTACTTTATCTTACAGTGAGACTTGATCTAAAACATTCTTGAAAGAAATTTCCACGCCTTTGATTGAGTGTACTTTGAGTGTTGTCGTTTCGGGCACTCAGTGGGCGACCTGCCCCGCCTCCTGTGCCTGCCCCGCCTGCCGCGCCTGAAACATGCCCTTGACGTGGTCGTGGCAGCCCTTGACGTTGTCCTTCGGGCCCTGGAAGACCATCCGGTGGTTGGCCTGGTGGAACGCTGCGACCACGCGGTGGTGCTCACGGAGGGCTTCCAACCAGTGGCTGTTCCTCCCCGTGAACTGCTAGCGGTACTGCAGGGGAACTTTGAGGCTCCAGCTCACGGTTCTGTTCTCAGTGACCGTTTCTTGCTGTTCGGAGAACCTTGTCGGGATGTGGCGTGACATCCCACCAGGAGTGGGCTTTACTGCCTTACTCACAGCCTCGGCTTTGCTCGTCTTTGCTTCACTTTTCGGAGTAGGGACGTTGTCCTTACTCTGCGATGCTTTCATAATGCCCATCACCTCGTCATGGCATCGCTCCACGTGCCTGGAGGCGCTGCGAAGCCTCAGCCGGCCGTCCCGGTGGTCGTAGGTGACCTGCACCTCGCTGGATGCGCGGAGGCGCCCTACCAGAGAGCCTTGTCCCCCTATAATCTTAGGCCGTTGACGCCTGGGGATGTCGATGATGCGCTCGGCCACTGCCGCCTCATCGGGACGCTCCACAAGTGTGGCCTTTCCCGCAGCCTCCCGCGACGGTGTGTCCTCGACACCTGCAGGCTCGGCGTGACCTGCGTCTGCGGGTGTGGCGGGAGCGGTGGCCGCGGTGTGCATGGCATCCCACCACTTGCCACGCGTCCATCATGCTCTTCAAATCGGCGTAACAGCCGTCCACGTCGTGACCTTTGCCGCCTCGTATCGTGACGCCGCCGGTGCAATCGTCCATGTGCACGTGCACGCCGTACTGCTCCTGCAGGGCGTGCAGCATGCCGGCGGCCTCGCCCAGCAGCAGCGGACAGTACTGGGCGGGCACGCGGCACTGAACCACCTGCTTGAACACCCGCGCCGGCGCGCGCGTCTCTTTCGCTTGCCCCGAATCTTCTTCACTATAAATGTTTTCTGTTCTTTCTAAACTCTCAGGGTCAGATTGTCAAATGTTCTCTTCGGTGAAGAGTGTACTTCGTCACGTAATTGGTACCGTCAAACTGTTTTGAGCCGCGACGGATATCGTGGCATCGCGGTGAAGGTAAAGAAACGAAGACCAAACACAGACCATGGCCGTGTTTTTGTCGTCCAAGCATCGTCTTCGTACGAAGACCGTTTTTTCTCGCAATTGAAAACGGATTGGTTTCTGCGACAAAAACACAACAAGCTTGGTAGGGGCCGAAATACTAATCAGTCCAAAACATTGCAAGCAATATCACAAAGCAGTATAACACACATTTCAGCAAGTGTTATTGGAGTGTTCTTCGTAATCCAAGAAGGTGCTTGGACGACAAAAACACGGCTCATGTCTTCACCATTCCCTTCGCGGGCGCTGATCTCCTCCGTACTTTTCATCCCATTATTGGATAAGATAAAGACATTTCAGTGACTTTGCGTTACTTTTTACTTGTTTATTGACGAAATTAACCTTTGTGCGTAATAAAAAGAGTGGTTTGTAATCTCACTGGAAGACACGGGCGGGCTGGGCAGAGCGGTGCACTCGGCGTCTGGCAGGCGCGCTGGCAAATGCGGGGCGGGGCGGGGCGGGGAACACTTGTTTTCGTACTTAAGTACGTTCAGTCACAACTCACCTCCCTGGTTTTTGAGACACTAACTATTATTTCCCAACCAAGTTTCACTGATTTTTCTGAGGAAGATACATTGTTGCACAGCACAGACGTGGCATAGTACTCCCTCCAGCATACCAACCTTACCGTGACGGGACTACACGAAGGGAAAAGGCGCGGAAGGATTCAACGTTACCCTGGGTCCCCGTGTAGCGCAGAGAACTCTTCGTGTGGTCCCGTCATGGGAAGGGAAAGGTGACATTTAACAATCTGGGGCGGCATTTTGGAACACTACTAAGACCATCTTAGGGGACTAAGACCATCTTAGCGCTAGGTGGACATTTTCGGAAGCAAAGTTCGCTCCGCCCAAGACAGTGCAGCGAGTGTAAACTAAGGCAGGGTTGGGGTCGTCTTAGCCCGCAATTTTCTCCGTCACCATAACAACAATGGTTATATTATTGGTTATATATTATATATTTTAGACTGTATATAGTATATTAGGCTGTATAATACACTATGTATATATATATAGGTGTGGGCTATATATATACTATATATATAGGGGTGGGCTGGGCGGAATAGATATGATTTGCGACAGAAACGGTTAGCAGATTAATTCTAAACATATCAAAACACACCAGAAAAAAAAGTGTCGTTATTCACGATAATATCACATACTGGCTATGATATGTGTGTGTGGAGGATGAAAAGGGGGAAGGAAGAGGAGGGAGAAAAAATAATAGAAGAAAAAAAGGAGACAGACAGAGACAGAGACAGAGAGAGAGAGAGAGAGAGAGAGAGAGAGAGAGAGAGAGAGAGAGAGAGAGAGAGAGAGAGAGAGAGAGAGAGAGAGAGAGAGAGAGAGAGAGAGAGAGGAAAGAGAGAGAGAGAGAGAGAGAGAAGGGAAAGAGGAGAGAGAGAGAAGGGAAAGAGAGAGAGAGAGAGAGAGAGAGGGAAAGAAGAGAGAGGGAAGAGAGAGAGAGAGAGAGAGAGAGAGAGAGAGAGAGAGAGAGAGAGAGAGAGAGAGAGAGAGAGAGAGAGAGAGAGAGAGAGAGAGAGAGAGAGAGAGAGAGAGAAGAGAGAGAGAGGAAGAGAGAGAGAGAGAGAGAGAGAGAGAGAGAGAGAGAGAGAGAGAGAGAGAGAGAACGAGAGTAAGTATTCCCGAGAGAAGAGAGCTGGACGCAGTCGGCGTGTATAGTATTCCGCCAAATACAGACTTGTGTCGCCGCCGTATTGGTAGGTGGCACTAAGATGGTGGCTTCTTCCCTAAGGGCTAAGATACGCCGAAAATGCTTTCTTAGTAATCTTCTTGGCCCGGTATAACTAAGTCGGTCTTAGGACGCTAAGAGGGTGTAGTTTAGAGCCCCTTCCAAAATGCCGCCCCTGGCCCTCAGCCTTTTCCAAGGGGCTCTCCTCCCCTGGTGCGCTCTCTTCCTCTTCCTTCTCTATGTTCTCCTTGCCCTCAGCCTCCGCGTCAGGGCTTTACTTCTCCTCAGCCTCCGCGTCGAGGCTCTCTTTCTCCTCAGCCTCCGCGTCGAGGCTCTCTTTCTCCTCAGCCTCCGCGTCGAGGCTCTCTTTCTCCTCAGCCTCCGCGTCGAGGCTCTCTTTCTCCTCAGCCTCCGCGTCGAGGCTCTCTTTCTCCTCAGCCTCCGCGTCGAGGCTCTCTTTCTCCTCAGCCTCCGCGTCGAGGCTCTCTTTTTCCTCAGCCTCCGCGTCGAGGCTCTCTTTCTCCTCAGCCTCCGCGTCGAGGCTCTCTTTCTCCTCAGCCTCCGCGTCGAGGCTCTCTTTCTCCTCAGCCTCAGCGTCGAGGCTCTCCTTCTTGGTTACCTTCTCAGCCTCCGCGGCGGGCCTCTCCTTCTTCTCTATGTCCTTCTCCTCGGCCTCCACGTCGAGGCTCTCCTCCTCGGCCTTCTTCTCTATGTCCTTCTCCTCGGCCTCCGCGGCGGACCTCTCCTCCACGCACTGCTGCTGCACGCTGGCCTGGTCGTCCGTTAGTTCCAAGGCCGCGTCTTTCTTCTCTTCACGGCGTCGTTTCCTGCACCTGAAGAGCCTGAAGAAGGCGCGAAGGCACGCCATGCACCCAGACTTGTGCTTTGATCTCTTCTCAGTGTTCATCGCAGACTTTTCCTTCACTTCTACTATAACAGCAGACATCCTCAAGTCTTTACTTTTGTCAGAGTCGCCGGAACACCATGGGCAGCAATATTAAGTATCTTTTTTTTACTTATCTCTAATAAGGACATGTTGTATCTTCACTACTGTCCTGCTTTCTGATTGGCTATCACTATACTGTCCTGCCTTCTGATTGGCTATCACTATATTGCCTTGCCTTCTGATTGGCCAACTGTTACTGTTGGTTCAAAGATGATGAAGGAGCTTGGAGTTGAAACACTTGCCAGCAATGACTATATATACATGATAGGAAAGCTATAATATACATTTAACCCTAACTGGAACCTCAGATGTTACCCATATTGCTGGGTAACGAATGTAGGTGGCGTTGGCGACGATCGAAGAGCGTCTTCCGCATGTAAAAAAAGTAGGACACAAGTCAAAGAAATAGTTTCGTCATGAGCCCTCCCTAACCCCTCACGTGCTGTGATGTCCCTCCCTAACCCCTCACGTCCTATGATGTTTCTCTCTAACCCCTCACGTGCTGTGATGTCCCTCTCTAACCCCTCACGTGCTATGATGTTTCTCTCTAACCCCTCACGTACTGTGGTGTCCCTCTCTAACCCCTCACATACTGTGGTGTCCCTCTCTAACCCCTCACGTGCTGTGATGTCCCTCTCTAACCCCTCACGTGCTATGATGTTTCTCTCTAACCCCTCACGTGCTGTGATGTCCCTCTCTAACCCCTCATGTGCTGCGATGTCCCTCTTTAACGGTTTAACCCCTCACGTATTGTGGTGTCCCTCTCTAACCCCTCACGTACTGTGGTGTCCCTCTCTAACCCCTCACGTACTGTGATGTCCCTCTCTAACCCCTCACGTACTGTGATGTCCTTCTCTAACCCCTCACGTACTGTGATGTCCCTCTCTAACCCCTCACGTACTGTGATGTCCCTCTCTAACCCCTCACGTACTGTGATGTCCCTCTCTAACCCCTCATGTGCTGCGATGTCCCTCTTACGGTTTAACCCCTCACGTATGTGTGTCCCTCTCTAACCCCTCACGTACTGTGGTGTCCCTCTCTAACCCCTCACGTACTGTGGTGTCCCTCTCTAACCCCTCACGTACTGTGATGTCCCTCTCTAACCCCTCACGTACTGTGGTGTCCCTCTCTAACCCCTCACGTACTGTGGTGTCCCTCTCTAACCCCTCACGTGCTGTGATGTCCCTCCTAACCCCTCACGTGCTGTGATGTCCCTCTCTAACCCTCACGTACTGTGGTGTCCCTCTCTAACCCCTCACGTGCTGTGGTGTCCCTCTCTAACCCCTCACGTGCTATGATGTTCTCTCTAACCCCTCACGTGCTGTGATGTCCCTCTCTAACCCCTCACGTGCTATGATGTTTCTCTCTAACCCCTCACGTGCTGTGATGTCCCTCTCTAACCTCTCACGTGCTATGATGTTTCTCTCTAACCCCTCACGTGCTGTGGTGTCCCTCTCTAACCCCTCACGTACTGTGGTGTCTCTCTAACCCTCACGTACTGTGGTGTCCCTCTCTAACCCCTCACGTCTGTGGTGTCCCTCTCTAACCCCTCACGTGCTGTGGTGTCCCTCTCTAACCCCTCACGTACTGTGGTGTCCTCTCTAACCCCTCACGTACTGTGGTGTCCTTCTCTAACCCCTCACGTGCTGTGTGTCCCTCTCTAACCCCTCACGTACTGTGGTGTCCCTCTCTAACCCCTCACGTACTGTGGTGTCCTTCTCTAACCCCTCACGTGCTGTGATGTCCCTCTCTAACCCCTCACGTACTGTGGTCCTCTCTAACCCTCACGTGTGTGATGTCCCTCTCTAACCCCTCACGTACTGTGGTGTCCCTCTCTAACCCCTCACGTGCTGTGATGTCCCTCTCTAACCCCTCACGTACTGTGGTGTCCTTCTCTAACCCCTCACGTGCTGTGATGTCCCTCTCTAACCCCTCACGTACTGTGGTGTCCCTCTCTAACCCCTCACGTGCTGTGATGTCCCTCTCTAACCCCTCACGTACTGTGGTGTCCCTCTCTAACCCCTCACGTGCTGTGATGTCCCTCTCTAACCCCTCACGTACTGTGGTGTCCTCTCTAACCCCTCACGTACTGTGATGTCCCTCTCTAACCCCTCACGTACTGTGGTGTCCCTCTCTAACCCCTCACGTACTGTGATGTCCCTCTCTAACCCCTCACGTACTGTGGTGTCCCTCTCTAACCCCTCACGTACTGTGGTGTCCCTCTCTAACCCCTCACGTACTGTGGTGTCCCTCTCTAACACCCCATGTGCTGCGATATCCCTGCATCTTTGATGCAATTTCGTCATTGAAAATCCTACTAGTTACAGCTAATTGAAAATATCTTGTGTTTACATGTAATTTACATGTAAATTGCAATACACTGAATAAATATGTGCCACTCTTTGTTGGTTTCATTATTTATGATATATTACATTATTCAGGTATAATTGAAAGAGAAAATATATCAGGAGAAAGTAAAGAAATATAATCAATTCATGTACAAAAGTGGCTAAAACATAATCATAACCTTGTTATTGATCAACCAAGTACTGGATGATGCACGATCAGAACAGGCAACAGTGATTAATATATATAACGTCAGGCGGTGAAAACACATGCATAATGCTGTCAAGTGGTAAATGATGGCCAAATATCAGTTACATATCCAATGCGTAATTTATTGTGGAATTAATAGAAGGCTCATTACTCCCATTATTGACCACATGTAGGCCTACTAGGAAAAATATGTTAGGAAAGGTAAGCATTGGTAATAAATAACATCAGATGAGCGAAACAATGTTGATTGAACTGGCATGAGCGGGTATTTAAGATTTACAGTAGATACCCATTAAAATTGCCCCTTGTGAAATATAGTTATGCGCTACGATTATAGAGGGCGTGAAAGGCGGCCATGGCAGGTGCCAACACGTATTTTGGTCACCACTTTTCTATTGGTCGCAGCAGTCACTTTCCTATCATGTATATATTGTCATTGCTTGCCAGCCCGGCCATATAATGCATAGGGGAGCTTGGAGTTAAACCGCCTTGATAGAGATTTGTCCACTACGGCAGCCGTCCGCACACACACGCACGCACACACACACGCACACACACACACACACACGCACACACACACACACACACACACACACACACACACACACACACGCACACACATGCACACACACACACACACACACACACACACACACACACACAACACACCACACACACACACACACACACACACACACACACACTCACACACACGGAGGGGACCAGAAATATCCCCAGGTCGGACAGTCTTCAAGATGACGACTCGAGGTGTCTTGATACTCTTCTAGTCTTCTCTCCTTAAACTTCTGCAACATTCGCGGCCTTAGATCTAACTTTCTCTCTGTTGAACATCATCTCTCCTCCTCTAAACCTCATCTTCTTTTCCTCACCGAAACTCAGTTGGCTGTGAGCACTGACAGCAGACCTTTTTCTGTCTCCTCTTACTGTCTCTATTCTCATTTTCAATCCAAAGCTGGCTGTTGCGTATATGTGCGCAATGACATCACTTGCTCTCGTGCCCACGGCCTTGAATCTTCCGAATTTTCTACCATCTGGCTTCGACTTCAATGTCACTTTCTTACTAAATTTATCTGTGCTGTATATCTCTCACCTAACTCCTCTGACTATGTAAAATTCTTCGACTATTTAACATCAAAAGTGGAGCACATCTCATCTCATTTTCCTTTAGCAGAAATTTCCATTCTTGGGGACTTCAATGTTCACCACCAGCTTTGGCTATCATCTTCTTTCACTGACCAACCTGGTGAACAAGCCTACAACTTTTCTATCCTCCAAGACCTAGAGCAGCTGGTGCAGCACCCTACCCGTATTCCTGACCGCCTTGGAAACACACCCAAAATTCTTGATCTTTTCCTAACTACTAACCCCTCTGCTTACTCTGTGAAACTATTCTCTCCGTTGGGTTCCTCCGATCACAATCTTATTTCTGTAACCTGTCCTATCGCTCCGGTACCGTCTCGGGACCCACCTAAGCGGAGGTGCTTCTGGCACTTCAACTCAGCTAAGTGGGAAGACCTAAAGCAGTACTACTCTGATTTTCCATGGAATGATTACTGCTTCCATGTCAAAGACCCATCTCTTTGTGCAGAGCGCATAACTGAGGTCATAGTCTCTGGCATGGAGGCTTACATTCCACACACTTTCTCTAATCCTAGAGCCCGTCAACCTTGATTCAACTCTGCTTGTTTTCATGCTGTCCGAGATAGAGAGGTGGCTCACAAACGATACCGTAAGCATCCATCTCCTGAAACTCATGCCCTTTATATTGCTGCCCGTAATCATGCCAAATCTTTACTTCAGCTTACTAAAAACTCTTTCATTCATAGAAAATGTCAAAATCTTTCTGAATCAAATTCCTCTCGTGACTTCTGGCATCTAGCTAATAACATCTCTAACAATATTTCTTCTTCATCTTTCCCTCCTATGCTTCACCCAGATGGCTCCGCAGCTGTCTCATCTACTTCTAAAGCTGAACTCTTCTCTCAAACCTTTGCTAAAAATTCGTCTCTGGTTGATGAAGGGCTTGTTCCTCCTTCTCCTCCACCCTCTGACTATATTATGCCTGTCATTAAGATCCTTCGGAATTATGTTTTCTTTGCCCTTTCTGGCCTAGATCCTCGGAAGGCTTACGGTCCTGACGGAGTCCCTCCTATTGTTCTCAAAAACTGTGCTTCTGTGCTTGCACCTTGCCTGGTCAAACTTTTCCGTCTTTGTCTATCTACTTCCACCTTTCCTTCTTACTGGAAGTTTGCTCACATCCAACCTGTTCCTAAGAAGGGTGACCGTTCTAACCCTTCAAACTACCGTCCTATAGCTTTGACTTCCTGCCTTTCTAAAGTTTTTGAATCTATACTTAATAAGAAGATTCTTAAACATCTATCTGCTCACAATCTTCTATCTCATCGTCAGTACGGTTTCCGTATAGGGCGATCTACTGGCGATCTTCTAGCTTTCCTAACTGAATCTTGGTCATCCTCCTTTAGGGGTTTCGGTGAAACTTTTGCTGTTGCCCTTGACATCTAAAGCTTTTGATAGAGTCTGGCACAAATCTTTAATTTCCAAACTACCCTCATTCGGTTTCTATCCTTCTCTCTGTACCTTCATCTTAAGTTTCCTTTCAAACCGTTCTATTGCAGCTACTGTAGACGGACATTGTTCTTCTCCCAAATCTATCAATAGTGGTGTTCCCCAGGGTTCTGTCCTATCACCCACTCTCTTTCTATTATTCATTAATGATCTTCTAAGTCTAACTCAAAGCCCTATCCACTCCTACGCTGAGGATTCTACCCTGCATTTTTCAACGTCGTTTATTAGACGTCCAACTCAACAGGAACTAAGTGATTCACGGACAGATGCCACCGAGCGCCTAACTTCTGATCTTTCTATAATTTCTGATTGCGGAAAAGCAAACCTTGTTTTGTTCAATGCCTCAAAAACCCAATTTCTTCATCTATCTACTCGACAAAACCTACCAGATAACTATCCCCTCTTCTTCAATGACACTCAACTGTCTCCTTCTTCTACAATGAACATTCTAGGACTATCCTTTACTAAAAATCTGAACTGGAAATCTCACATCTCATCTCTTGCTAAAACAGCTTCTAAGCAGTTAGGTGTCTGTGGCGTCTGCGTCCTTTTTTTTTACCCTCCCAATTGCTTGCTCTCTACAGGGGCCTTATCCGCCCATGTATGGAGTATGTCTCACATGTTTGGGGAGGATCCACTCATATAGCTCTCCTAAACAGGGTTGAGTAGAAAGCTTTTCGTCTCATCAACTCCTCTCCTCTGACTGACTGTCTTCAATCTTTAAATCACTGCCGCAATGTTGCTTCTCTTGCTCTCTTCTACCGTTATTTTCATGCTCACTGCTCTTCTGAACTTGCTAACTGCATGCCTCCCCCCCTCCCGCGGCCTCGCTGCACAAGACTTTCTACTCATTCTCATCCCTATTCTGTCCATCTTCCTAATGCAAGAGTTAATCAGTATCTTTACTCTTTCATCCCTTTCACTGGTAAACTCTGGAACTCTCTTCCTGTTTCTATTTTTCCACTTTCCCATGACTTAAATCTTTTCAAAAGAGGAGTAA
>JACEEZ010000516.1:175000-200000 GCA_016584305.1 Chionoecetes opilio
TATTCCTGCTGTTACTACTACGTCTCCTACTACTACCACTACAACTATTCCTGCTGTTACTACTACGTCTACTATTATTACCACCATTACTACAATTACATCTCCTCCATTAACATTAAAGCTATGCCTCAAGATATAAATACGCAAGAAAAAGTATCAATCTCAGTGTTTCACCCGCAAATAATTAATATTGGTTTACTATAGATTTTCATTCTTATTGGAAATGCATTATGTCTCTTGTCCTCGCGTTCAACTGCATTATTTTCCCTCGAGAACACACTTAAGAGAACGAGATCGACGAGACCAACGAGGCAAAGGGACAAATACGAAAGCGAAATTATCCAAGACAAGACTTAATGAATGAATCAACGTTGCTAAAGATGAGACCACGAACGAGGTCGATGAGATGAGGGAGATAAGACGAGGGTAAGAACTGAAATGAGGACGAGGATGCGAGGGGGAAACAGGATGAGAAAATGAAGGAGAATTCCAAAGAGGAGGAGAAGAGCAGGAATGAACATTACTATGAAGAGAAGGGAAAGGAAGGAAGAGAAAGATAAGGAAGGAAGGAAGGAAGGGAGGAAGGAAGAGGAAGAGAAGGAAGAAAGGAAGAGGAGGAGAAGGAAGGAAGGAAGGAAGGAAGGAAGGAAGGAAGGAAGGAAGAGAAGGAAGGAAGAAGGAAGGAAGGAAGGAGGAAGGAAGAGAAGGAAGGAAGGAAGGAAGAAGAGAAGGAAGGAAGGAAGGAAGAAGAAGAAGAAGAAGAAAGAAAGAAAAAAGAAAGAAGAAGGAAAGGAGAAGAAAGAAAGAAAGAAAGAAAGAAAGAAAGAAGAAAGAAAGAAGAAAAGAAAGAAAGAGAAGAAAGAAAGAAGAAGAAGGAGGAAGAAGGAAGGAAGGAAGGAAGGAAGGAAGGAAGGAAGGAAGGAAGGAAGGAAGGAAGGAAGGAAGGATGGAAGAAAAAAATGTAGGTCCCACTATTAAACGGCAAAAAAACATACAGGAACAGGAATACTTAAGACAAAATACGAAAACTGTTGAAAAGCGGAGAGTATTTAACAAGGATGAGTAAGCGATCGAGGCTTTTATGAAGAGAAGGAAAATAAAGGAAGAGGAAGAGAAAACAACGTCCCAAAATAAACGGGAAAAAACAGAAACAGAAATACTTAACAGATAGAATACGAAAACGGGAAAAGCGAAGGGAGGAAGAGGAAGAAAAAACTGAACGTCCCACTATTAAAATGGCATAAAAACAAATAGGAAGAGGAATTAACAGACAGAATACGAAAACTATTGAAAAGCGAAGAGAAGAGTATCTAACAGGGATGAGTAAGTGGTTCAGGCTTTTACCCTTCGATGTCTAAACGCCCTAAACGTCCACGAAGCCCCCAGTAAAGTTGAGAATCTGAGTAATAGCAAGGTAAGGAATGAGTGAGTCCCTTCCCGCCCTCGCCCTCCCTTCCCGGCTTCTGCCTTGCTTCCGCCTGCGTGCCGTGATGAAAGGCTCTGCTTTGTACTCGCGTCTTCTCACGAGACAGCTCTGAAAAATTTTGCCTCTGCATTTTTTTTCCTCTTACTGCAGAATGTGACTACCTGGTTCTTTTTCTTCTTCTTCTTCTATTCTTCTTCTTCTTCTTCTTCTTCGTGTAGGTCTCACGGCTTCTTGTAGTCTTCTTCTTCTCCTCCTCCTCCTCCTCCTCCTCCTCCTCCTCCTCCTCCTCCTCCTCCTTTAGGTAGGAAATTGCGTGAGGATTCTGCAGGAGGAACCTCTATCGATCCTCATCAGGGAGAGTTAGAGAAGTTTATGTGGAAACGAGAAGTGTGTTAGCCATCAAATGGTTTTTTCTGCTTCCCTGCTTTCTCTCTCTCTCTCTCTCTCTCTCTCTCTCTCTCTCTCTCTCTCTCTCTCTCTCTCTCTCTCTCTCTCTCTCTCTCTCTCTCTCTCTCTCTCTCTCTCTCTCTCTCTGTTCAGCAATTTCCTCCAAGGTTATTATATTTTATTCGATAACGTGAAAATTACTTTGTGCTGAGTGTGAAAAGAAAGCTCACACACACACACACCACACACACACACACACACACACACACACACACACATTTACTCAAAAGAAGAAAAAACGAACTGTAAGAAAAAGGATAAATGAAGTGAGTTATTAATAAGCCTTTGCATTCCTTGTTGGTCTTGCGAATTTCAAATAGTCTGGAAGTGTTTTCTTTGCCTGATTCCCTGAAAGTTTTTTTTGTCCTGCGAGAAAAGTCAGAAAACACGGGAGATGTTTTGTTTGTTCTTCGGGGGTGTGTGTGAAGGGGTTCTCTCGCTCCGGCAGCTGAGTAGCGGGAGGCATATTCGCTCTCTGGAATAGTATGTGGTATGGAGATGTCGAGCCAATCACCGTTGTCCAAGCTCGTGACGTCACATGGCGGTGGAGCGTAAGTGATCGCTGGGCTATACTCTGATGTTATATTTAATATTAGACTTATTAAATTGTTATTTATTAAGATTAGACTTATTATATTTAAATTTCAAAAGAAAAAAAACAGATACTAGTTAAGGACAGTGTCTTCACAGCAAGGCGGCGGGCGGCGCAATGACCGGTCTACTCGCAAACTTGCGCCGCCTACTTTCCAAAAAAAAAAAAAATCACCACTATATACCATAAATATTGTATGAATGGAATAAATTTGACCCTGAAAAACAGCCAAAATGCATATTTTAACACCTTCCAAGGCGTGGGCCTCCGGGGGCCTCGGCGCCCCGGACCCCGGCCTATCAAGCAGCGCCTCGCTTCGCCGGCTTTCAATCAATCTCCATCTCCTACTGTTTTCATTCCAACTCTTACTTTAAAAGAAAATGAAAACACTGTAAGGATATGCATAAATTTCCATATTTTTCATTTTTTCCTTGTCTTTGAATCATCAACTCAATACGATAGAAGATTAAGAAACGTGTTGAGGGAGAATATTAGAACACCATAATACATTGCGTTCTATTCTATTCCCTTCTATTCAGTCTTGCATTGGGTGGGGGAACACTATACAATTTCCATCTGAGTATACAATTGTTTATTTATCACACAAAGAACACAATGCCTCTACGCTCCGTACATACATACATACATACATACATACATAACATAACATACATTCCTTTACCTTCAAGTTTACACACTCCCTTCCGTGTAAAGGCATTGTGGTTCCCTCACAAAAATATTCATAAAAAAATTGGTCACTTAATCAACTCTAGAAGCCTCCTTTGAGCGCGTACAGGTGACACACGTGCTACCTGGAAAGGGAACACACACACACACACACACACACACACACACACCACACACACACACACACACACACAACACAACACACACACACACACACACACACACACACATAGTTAGTTAGTTTAGTTATGACTACAAGCAAACATAATCACATTCATAATTAAGATTACAGTAAAAATACAATGGTACCTATCATTATAAAATAACAACTAGTTGTAGCCAAGAAGGTTAATCTTACTCGAAACAAACCTAACAACTATAATTCTGAACAAAACCATTACATTATTGGGTAGATTAGCAAGCACATAATTCTCCGAAACAAACTTTAACAACTACACAACTAATCACAACGCCGCAATTATATCATAAACAATTGCACTAACTCATTACTAAAATGCAAAACAAATCATCCAAGTGTTAAATGTGTAATTATCTTTCAATATTGATCACAGGTTCGTAGATTGTAATGAAGTAGACACACATACACACACACACACACACACACACACACACACACATACACACACACACACACACACACACACACACACACACACATAAACACAAACACACACACACACACGTACGTTTTTGCCATTGTCATTTAATTTTCATACTAATCCATTTAAACAGTGTGATTACTGGGGATAAATTTGGGTCCCTCAGTTTAGGCATTTAATCTCTAAAGCTTGAAAATAATTAGATATTTGAATGCATATCATATCAATGCTAAGAAATAAGAAGATCCATCAAGTCTGTAGATGAAAAAAAATCCTTCTTTGTGTAAGTGAACGTGGAAAGAATTTTATGATTACCGTTCAGATTTAATTTAAGCTTGTTTTTTCCTATTTTCAGTTTTGCTAATAATCAAGCATAATTGAATTTACGAGGACTGGCATTATGCACACACACAACACACACACACACACACACACACACACACACACACACACACACACTGGACATACCACCACCATTACCACCACCACCCATTCACACCTAAAAACCGGATTCCTTGCCACGACTTATTAGCGTTCGGTAAATCGCGTATCCGGAACCACATTATCCGAACTTCCACTTCATTCCAATTCTACGAACACTAAAACGGAACAAAGAAATACAAGAAAATCAAAAAACCTCATTTCATTTCACTTGTTTCAAACGCTAGTCAACATAAAACTTCTATACAGCAACTAGAAGCTAAAGTTTTCTTGTATATGAGCAAGTATGAAGACAAAAACAAGAAGCAAGGATGGAATAAAAAGTAGATACAAACAAAGACAATGCATAATGAACCAGTATAAACACAAACAAGACACATAAATGGAAGCAAAAGTAAATCAAAACAAGGACAAAGAAGACAATGACGGCCGCAAAGTAAATAAAAACAAGGACAAAGAAGACAATGACGGCCGCAAAAGTAAATAAAAACAAGGACAAAGAAGACAATGACGGCCGCACAAGTAAATAAAAACAAGGACAAAGAAGACAATGACGGCCGCACAAGTAAATAAAAACAAGGACAAAGAAGACAATGACGGCCGCACAAGTAAATAAAAACAAGGAACAAAGAAGACAATGACGGCCGTACAAGTAAATAAAAACAAGGACAAAGAAGACAATGACGGCCGCCAAGTAAGTAAACAGACAAGAGACAATGACGGCCGCAAAATAAATAAAAACAAGGACAAAGAAGACAATGACGGCCGCACAAGTAAATTAAAACGTAGACAAGAGACAATGACGGAAGCAAAAGTAAATAAAAACAAGGACAAGGAAGACAATGACGGCCGCACAAGTAAATAAAAACAATGACAAAGAAGACAATGACGGCCGCACAAGTAAATTAAAACGTAGACAATGCATAATGAACGAAGCGAGATGACGGAGGGCGCAGCAAGAGAACAGATATGAAGCCAACAATTTCCATGGCCATATGAGAAGTCGAGGAGCCAGAAGAGCCACGTTAATTACTATGCTCAGAAACTTGTGTGCTGCGTCCAACAGGCAGGAGTTAGGCTCGCAGGGTAATGGCAGAAAGTTTGTGCGTTCAGGATAATAAAACCGTGAACTGGGTGTGCTTGGCGGCGGGGTAACTGCAGCCCGAGGAATGAAGACAGCACGAGTGATAAGAAAGATAAACGAGATAGAGTTTAATGGTGGTGAAGCAACTGAAAATGTGCTGAAGTTTGTGCATTACTGAGTTGTAAGGAATTGTGAGTAAGTAGGTGGGAGAAATTTTAAAATTGGATACTTTTCATTGACAACACAAAACGAGTTATAAGTCAGATAGAAGAGAAGTAAGCTAATGGTGGTGAAACGACTGAAAATGTGCTGAAGTTTGTGTATTACTTAGAACGAATTGTGAGTTATTAAGAGTGGAAAATTAAAATTGGTTACGTTTGGTTGGATTAAAAGTGTTAATCGTTGGGAGTGAAATGGAGAATGTATTGGTATGGTTTGTTTTTCAATGGACGTTACTGAGTTGTAAGGAATTGTGAGTAAGTAGGTGTGGAAAAAGTTAATGATAATTGGTAACGATTGATTGGATTAATTAGTGTCTCATGGCAGTTAAATTGGAATTATGTACTGTTTGAAGGTTTGTTTTTCAATGGACATTACTGAGTTGTAAGGAAGTGTGAGAAAGTAGGTGTGAAAGTTTATAATCAGTTAAGTTTGCTTGGATTAAAAGTGTTTCTCGTGGAAGTAAATGGAGAATGTCAGGACAATATTTTCCTTATTTCCTTTTATTTAGCTTTATAACTTCTTTTATTTTCGTGAATTCATTATTTTTATCCATTGATATTTTCTCTTTCGGTTAAGTTTGCTTGGATTAAAAGTGTTTCTCGTGGGAGTAAATGGAGAATGTAAGGACAATATTTTCCTTATTTCCTTTTATTTAGCTTTATAACTTTTTTTATTTTCGTGAATTCATTATTTTTATCCATTGATATTTTCTCTTTCGGTTAAGTTTGCTTGGATTAAAAGTGTTTCTCGTGGGAGTAAATGGAGAATGTCAGACAATATTCCTTATTTCCTTTTTTTAGCTTTATAACTTCTTTTATTTCGTGAATTCATTATTTTTATCCATGATATTTTCTCTTTCGGTTTAAGTTTGCTTGGATTAAAAGTGTTGCTCGTGGAAGTAATGGAGAAGTAAGGACAATATTCTTATTTCCTTTTATTTAGCTTTATAACTTCTTTTATTTTCGTGAATTCATTATTTTTATCCATTGATATTTTCTCTTTCGGTTAAGTTTGCTTGGATTAAAAGTGTTTCTCGTGGAAGTAAATGGAGAATGTAAGGACAATATTTTCCTTATTTCCTTTTATTTAGCTTTATAACTTCTTTTATTTTCGTGAATTCATTATTTTTATCCATTGATATTTTCTCTTTTCCTTCTCATTCCTTCAGTTCACCTTCCTTCCTTCCTTTCCTTTATTAACCTCATTCTATTTTTTTCCATATATTCTTTTGCATCATTTTCCTTTCTTTGTTTTCCTTATAGTATTAAGGTTTGTTTTTCAATGATCATAATAACAATGGAGCTAAATATTATGAAACGATCGCATTTATATATATTTTCTAGCTTAACTAATTATTGTAATGCATCAAGTGACGTGTTGGAAATCTAGTTCGTTTATGATCTGTCAGGAGTTGAATTTTTTTTTTTTAGGAATGTTTTATACTGCAAGGGAAAAAAGTATAAGCTAATAGATAGATTATTGCAACAAAAAACGCGAATTACTTATTTTTAATCATCAACTTGTCAACAACGATGCTTCAAAAACACATGGAACTAATAATCTTTTTGTTCTCAATTTTATCGAATATTACATCTTTGAAACCCGATACTCGCACAGCTTCTCTCTCTCTCTCTCTCTCTCTCTCTCTCTCTCTCTCCTCCTCTCTCTCTCTCTCTCTCTCTCTCTCTGCTTCTCTCTCTCTCTCTCTCTCTCTCTCTCTCTCTCTCTCTCTCTCTCTCTCTCTCTCTCTCTCTCTCTCTCTCTTCTCGCTCGCTCCTCTCTCTCTCTCTCTTCTCTCTCTCTCTCTCTCTCTCTCTCTCTCTCTCTCTCTCTCTCTTCCTACTGTTTTGAAAAGTTTTAAGAGCAAAACAAGTAAGTAGTTTCATCTCGTTTTTTCTCAGTTTCTAAAGTTTACACTCCTCGATACGACCGCGATACACGACGTCTACAAGTCGATGTTTGTTTCCCAGAGTCTCTTTAACCTTTAAAGTTACGATCACTTAGGTTGGAGCATATAAAAGTTCAGTAGCGGGGTGCAGCGGCCTTAAACTTACCCCTGAACTAACTTTATAACGACTGATTTTCTTTATGATACCTACACATTTTTATTTATTCACATTAAAACTCGTACTTTAAGTCTCGTGCCTCCTCCCATCTATTGCAAAATTAGTGTTGTATTTCATGGTTATAGTTACGCTTTTCGTTATTAGCTATTTTTCTAGTTTATCTCGAAATTATTTTATATTTACTGTTATATTTACTCGAGACTCTGGCTGTCTTTCTTGTCTTACCATCCACATTTAATCTACAAATTTCTTACAACATATAATATTCCATACTTTTTTCGTCATTTTCTTTACTATAAAATTAAATACATTTTTTTCTTTAAGACTTTCATATCTTTTGTTTTGTTTTAGATTTACATACTTTTTTGTCTTGCCTTACCATCAATATTTGGCTTTTAATTTCGTACAACCTATATTCCATACTTTTTTCAGCATTTCTTTACTAGACATACAGCCCCTACACTGCCTCCCTCCCTCCCCTCCCCTCCCAAGGCTTATAAGCTTTTATGACTCTAAACTTAATACTTCACCAAATTTCGGCACTTCTTTAAATTCGAACATTTCCTTTGCAAGAGTTCTTAAACTTTTTTTTACTTTCAAACCCCGATTGGATTGGCCTGCGTGTCCCCGTACTCGCTTCACCAAACTCTCGAAATCGACCTTATATCCAATTTTATTAGGTGACGGGATGCCTTCAAAACATTTCAACGGTTTGATTCTTCTTTATATATGGATTGCCACGAAGAGGTAAGATTTTATGATACACATTTACCGAAAACTGGCTAATAACATAACTTTAAAACACCAAACCCTCGAAATCGTCCTTATATCGTTTTATTAGGTGACGGGATGCCTTCAAAACATGTCAACACCTAGATTCTACCTTATATGGATTGCCACAACAGGTTATAAACAACTAGATTTCCTACACGTCACTTAAAACATTACAATTCTTATCAAAGTAAAAAACATACATGAAAGATTTCGTTATACATGTCTACCAAAAACAGGCTAATGACAAAAACTAACATCTGATTTAAAACATAACTTAAAATCGAGTCTCAAACCCATAGCCATTGGTTCTCATATCCCAAACCCATAGCCATTGGTTCTCATATCCCAAACCCATAGCCATAGGTTCTCATATCCCAAACCCATAGCCATTGGTTCTCATATCCCAAACCCATAGCCATTGGTTCTCATATCCCAAACCCATAGCCATTGGTTCTCATATCCCAAACCCACAGCCATAGGTTCTCATATCCAAACCCATAGCCATAGTATTCATATCCAAACCCATAGCCATAGGTTTCATATCCAAACCCATAGCCATTGGTTCTCATATCCCAAACCCATAGCCATTGGTTCTCATATCCCAAACCCACAGCCATAGGTTCCCATATCCCAAAACCATAGCCATAGGTTCTCATATCCCAAACCCATAGCCAATGGTTCTCATATCCCAAACCCATAGCCATAGGTTCTCATATCCCAAACCCATAGCCAATGGTTCTCATATCCCAAACCCATAGCCAATGGTTCTCATATCCCAAACCCACAGCCATAGGTTCTCATATCCCAAACCCACAGCCATAGGTTCTCATATCCCAAACCCATAGCCATTGGTTCTCATATCCCAAAACCAAGCCATAGGTTCTCATATCCAAACCCATAGCCATGGTTCTCATATCCCAAAACCATAGCCATGGTTTCATATCCCAAACCCATAGCCATAGGTTCCCCATATNACTTATACTACTAATACTCTACTACTCATATACTAGTCCACCTACTACTACTATTCTCACTTCTACGCTACTACCAATAATAATAATACACCACTTACATCTCCCACCAATAACTTCATCTACTACTACTAATACAACTATTCCTGCTGTTACTACTACGTCTCCTACTACTACCACTACAACTATTCTGCTGTTACTACTACGTCTACTATTATTACCACCATACTACAATTACATCTCCTCCATTAACATTAAACTATGCCTCAAGATATAAATACGCAAGAAAAAGTATCAATCTCAGTGTTTCACCCGCAAATAATTAATATTGGTTTACTATAGATTTTCATTCTTATTGGAATGCATTATGTCTCTTGTCCTCGCGTTCAACTGCATTATTTTCCCTCGAGAACACACTTAAGAGACGAGATCGCACGAGACCAACGAGCAAAGGGACAAATACGAAAGCGAAATTATCCAAGACAGACTTAATGAATGAATCAAACGTTGCTAAAGATGAGACCACGAAGAGGTCGGAGATGAGATAAGAGAGGAGAACTGAATGAGGACGAGGATGAAGGAAACGATGAAAATGAAGGAAATTCAAGAGGAGAGAGGCAGGAATGAACGATGTATAAAGATGAGAGGAGAAGCGAAGATAGAGGAGGAGAAGAGCAGGAGAATGAAATGAGGAGAAGATGAAGGGGAAAAGGATGAGGAAGAAGAAGGGATAAGAAGAGAGAGAGGAAGGAAGGAGAGGAAGGAAGGGAGAAGAAGAAAGGAAAGAGGAAGGAAGAGGAAGGGGAGAAGGAAGGAAGGAAGGAAGAAGGAAGGAAGAGAAGAAGTGAAAGGAAGGAAGGAAGAAGAAGGAAAAGGAAGAGAAGAAAGAAAGAAAGAAAGAAAGAAAGAAAGAAAGAAAGAAAGAAAAAAGAAAGAAAGAAAGAAAGAAAGAAAGAAAGAAAGAAGAAAGAAAGAAAGAAGAAAGAAAGAAGAAAAGGAGGAAGGAAGAAGAAGGAAGTAAGGAAGGAAGGAGGAGGAGGGAAGAAAAAAATGTAGGTCCCACTATTAAACGGCAAAAAAACATACAGGAACAGGAATACTTAAGACCAAAATACGAAAACTGTGAAAAGCGAAGAGTATTAACAAGGATGAGTAAGCGATCGAGGCTTTTATGAAGAGAAGGAAAATAAAGGAAGAGGAAGAGAAAACAACGTCCCAAAATAAACGGGAAAAAACAGAAACAGGAATACTTAACAGACAGAATACGAAAACGGGAAAAGCGAAGGGAGGAAGAGGAAGAAAAAACTGAACGTCCCACTATTAAAATGGCATAAAAACAAATAGGAAGAGGAATTAACAGACAGAATACGAAAACTATTGAAAAGCGAAGAGAAGAGTATCTAACAGGGATGAGTAAGTGGTTCAGGCTTTTACCCTTCGATGTCTAAACGCCCTAAACGTCCACGAAGCCCCCAGTAAGGTTGAGAATCTGAGTAATAGCAAGGTAAGGAATGAGTGAGTCCCTTCCCGCCCTCGCCCTCCCTTCCCGGCTTCTGCCTTGCTTCCGCCTGCGTGCCGTGATGAAAGGCTCTGCTTTGTACTCGCGTCTTCTCACGAGACAGCTCTGAAAAATTTTGCCTCTGCATTTTTTTCCCTCTTACTGCAGAATGTGACTACCTGGTTCTTTTTCTTCTTCTTCTTCTATTCTTCTTCTTCTTCTTCTTCTTCTTTTTTCCTGTGGGTTGGTTTTGTAGCCCTTTTCTTCTTCCCCTCCCCTCCCCCTCCTCCTCCTCCCCCCTTCCCCCCCTCCTCCTCCTCCTCCTTTTTGTGGAAAATTTGCGTGAGGATTCTGCGGGAGGAACCTCTATCGTCCTCTCGGGGAGAGTTAGAGAATTTAGTGGAAACGAGAATTTGTGTTACCATAAAAAGGGTTTTTTCTGCTTCCTCTTTCTCTCTCTCTCCCTCTCTCTTCTCTCTCTCCTCTCCTCTCTCTCTCTTCTCCCCTTTTCCTTCTCTCTCTCTCTTTTTCTCTCTCCTTCTCTCTCTCTCTCTTGTTCAGCAATTTTCCTCCAAGGATTATATTTTTATTCGATAACGTAAAAATTACTTTGTGCTGATGTGAAAAAAAGAAAAAAACCACCCCCAAACACCACACACACCCCCCAACACCCCAACCACACACACACAACACCCCACCACATTTACTCAAAAGAAAAAAACGAACTGAAGAAAAAGGATAAATAAAGTGAGTTTTTAAATAAGCCTTTGCTTCCTTTTTGGGGCTTGCGAATTTCAAATATCGGGAAGTTTTTTCTTTGCCTGTTTCCCCTAAAATTTTTTTTTGTCCTGCGAAAAAAGTCCAAAAACACGGGAGAGTTTTTTTTGTTTCTTCGGGGTGTGTGTAAAGGGGTTCCCGCCCCGGGCGCTGAGTAGCGGGGCCCTATTCGCCCCTGGAATGGGTTGGGGGTTTGAGATGCCCACCAATCACCGTTGTCCCACCGTGCGTCAAGGGCGGGGGAGCAATGATGCTGGCTATACTCTGATGTTATATTTAATATTAGACTTATTAAATTGTTTTTTTATTAAAATTAGACTTATTTATTTAAATTCAAAAAAAAAAACAGATACTAGTTAAGGACAGTGTCTTCAAGCAAGGGGGGCGGGCGGCGCAATGACCGGTCTACTCGCAAACTTGCGCCGCCTACTTTCCAAAAAAAAAAAAAAATCACCACTATATACCATAAATATTGTATGAATGGAATAAATTTGACCCTGAAAAACAGCCAAAATGCATATTTTACACCTTCCAAGGCGTGGGCCTCCGGGGGCCTCGGCGCCCCGGACCTCCGGCCTATCAACAGCGCCTCGCTTCCGCCGCTTTCAATCAATCTCCATCTCCTACTGTTTTCATTCCAACTCTTACTTTAAAAGAAATGAAAACACTGTAAGGATATGCATAAAATTTCCATATTTTTTCATTTTTTTTCCTTGTCTTTGAATCATCAACTCAATACGATAGAAGAATTAAGAAACGTTGTTGATGGAGAATATAGAACCCATAATACATTGCGTTCTATTCTATTCCCTTCTATTCAGTCTTGCATTGGTGGGGGAACACTATACAATTTCCATCTGAGTATACAATTGTTTATTTATCACACAAAGAACACAATGCCTCTACCCCGTACATACATACATACATAACTACATACATACATACCATACATAACATAACATACATTCCTTTACCTTCAAGTTTACACACTCCCTTCCGTGTAAAGGCATTGTGGGTCCCTCACAAAAATATTCATAAAAAAAATGGTCACTTAATCAACTCTAGAAGCCTCTTTGAGCGCGTACAGGTGACACACGTGCTACCTGGAAAGGGAACACACACACACACACACACACAACACACACACACAACACACACCACACACATACACATACACATACACATACACATACACACATACACACACACCACACGCACACACACACAAACACACACACACACACATACACATACACATACACATACACATACACACACACCACACGCACACGCACACGCACACGCACACACACACACACCACACCAACACACACACAAACACACACACACACACGTACGTTTTTGCCATTGTCATTTAATTTTCATACTAATCCATTTAACAGTGTGATTACCGGGGATAAATTTGGGTCCCTCAGTTTAGACATTTAATCTCTAAAGCTTGAAAATAATTAGATATTTGAATGCATATCATATCAATGCTAAGAATAAAAAGATCCATCAAGTCTGTAGATGAAAAAAATCCTTCTTTGTGTAAGTGAACGTGGAAAAAATTTTATGATTAACCGTTCAGATTTAATTTAAGCTTGTTTTTTCCTATTTTCAGTTTTGCTAATAACAAGCATAATTGAATTTACGGGGAAACTGGCATTATCACACACACACCACACACACACCACACACACACCACACACACCCCCACACACACACACAACACACACACAACCACACACTGGACATACACCACCATTACACCCCACACCCATTCCCCCAAAACCGGATTCCTTGCCACGACTTATTAGCGTTTCGGTAAATCGCGTATCCGGAACCACATTTCCGAACTTCCCTTCATTCCAATTCTACGAACACTAAAACGGAACAAAGAAATACAAGAAATCAAAAAACCTCATTTCATTTCACTTGTTTCAACGCTAGTCAACATAAAACTTCTATACAGCAACTAGAAGCAAAAGTTTTCTTGTATATGAGCAAGTATGAAGACAAAACAAGAAGAAAAGGATGGAATAAAAGTAGATACAAACAAAGACAATGCATAATGAACCAGTATAAACACAAAAAAGACACATAAATGAAGCAAAAGTAAATAAACAAGGACAAAGGAAGACAATGACGGCCGCACAAGTAAATAAAAACAAGGAAAAGAAGACCAAGCTGAGCCGCACAAGTAATAAAAACAAAGGACAAAGAGACCAAGACGGCCGCAAAAGTAAATAAAAACAAGGACAAAGAAAAACAAAGACGGAAACACAAGTAAATAAAAACAAGAACAAAGACAATGATGGCCGCAAATAAAATAAAAACAAGGGTAAAAAAGACAATGACGGCCGCAAAATAAATAAAAACAAGGACAAGAAAACAATGACGGCCGCAAAATAAAAAAAACATGGACAAAGAAGACAATGACGGCCGCAAAAGTAAATTAAAACGTGACATGCTAATGAAAGAAACGAGATGAGGATGCGCAGCAAGAAACAATATAAGCCAAAAATTTCCAGGCCATATAGAAGCGAGGGCCAGAAAGCCACGTTAATTACATGCTCAGAAAACTTGTGTGCTGCGTCCACAGGCAGGATTAGGCCTCGCAGGGTAATGGCAGAAAATTTGTGCTTTCAGGATAATAAACCGTGAACTGGGTGTGCTTGGCGGCGGGGTAACTTGCGCCCGAGGAATGAAGACAGCACGAGTGATAAGAAAGATAAACGAATAGAGTTTAATGGTGGTTTAAGCAACTGAAAAAGTGCTGAGTTTGTGCATTACTGAGTTGTAAGGGAAATTGTGAGTAAGTAGGTGGGAGAAATTTTAAAATTGGATACTTTTCATTGACAACACAAAACGAGTTTATAATCAGATAGAAGAGAAGTAAGCTAATGGTGGTGAAACGACTGAAAATGTGCTGAAGTTTGTGTATTACTTAGAACGAATTGTGAGTTATTAAGAGTGGAAAATTAAAATTGGTTACGTTTGGTTGGATTAAAAGTGTTAATCGTTGGGAGTGAAATGGAGAATGTATTGGTATGGTTTGTTTTTTCAATGGACGTTACTGAGTTGTAAGGAATTGTGAGTAAGTAGTGTGTGGAAAAGTTAATGATAATTGGTAACGATTGATTGATTAATTAGTGGTCTCATGGCAGTTAAATTGGAGAATGTACTGTTTGAAGGTTTGTTTTTCAATGGACATTACTGAGTTGTAAGGAAGTGTGAGAAAGTAGGTGTGAAAGTTTATAAACGGTTAAGTTTGCTTGAATTAAAAGTGTTTCTCGTGGGAGTAAATGGAGAATGTAAGGACAATATTTTCCTTATTTCCTTTTATTTAGCTTTATAACTTCTTTTATTTTCGTGAATTCATTATTTTTATCCATTGATATTTTCTCTTTTCCTTCTCATTCCTTCAGTTTTCACCTCCTTCCTTCCTTTTCCTTTATTAACCTCATTCTATTTTTTTCCATATATTCTTTTGCATCATTTTCCTTTCTTTGTTTTCCTTATAGTATTAAGGTTTGTTTTTCAATGATCATAATAACAATGGAGCTAAATATTCTGAAACGATCGCATTTATATATATTTTCTAGCTTAACTAATTATTGTAATGCATCAAGTGACGTGTTGGAAATCTAGTTCGTTTATGATCTGTCAGGAGTTGAATTTTTTTTTTTAGGAATGTTTTATAATGCAAGGGAAAAAATTATAAGCTAATAGATAGATTATTGCAACGAAAAACGCGAATTACTTATTTTTAATCATCAACTTGTCAACAACGATGCTTCAAAAACACATGGAACTAATAATCTTTTTGTTCTCATTTTATCGAATATTACATCTTTGAAACCCGATACTCGCACAGCTTCTCTCTCTCTCTCTCCTCTCTCTCTCTCTCTCTCTCTCTCTCTTCCTCTCTCTCCTCTCTCTCTCTCTCCTCTCGCTTTCCTCTCATCTCTCTTCTTCTCTCTCATCTCTCTCCTCTCTCTCTCTCTCTCTCTCTCTCATCTCCTCTCTCTCTCTCCTCTCTCTACTCTCGGCTCTCTCTCTCTCTCTCATCTCTCTCCTCTCTCTCTCTCTCGCTCTCCTCTCTCTCTCTCCTCTTCCTACTGTTTTTGAAAAGTTTTAAGAGCAAACAAGTAAGTAGTTTCATCTCGTTTTTTCTCAGTTTCTAAAGTTTACACTCCTCGATACGACCGCGATACACGACGTCTACAAGTCGATGTTGTTTCCAGAGTTCTCTTTAACCTTTAAAGTTACGATCCTTAGTTAGCATATAAAGTTCAGTAGCGGGGTGCAGCGGCTTAAACTTACCCCTGAACTAACTTTATAACGACTGATTTTCTTTATGAGACCTACATATTTTTATTTATTCACATTAAACTCGTACTTTAAGTCTCGTGCCTCCTCCCATCTAGTACAAAATTAGTGTTGTATTTCATGGTTATAGTTACGCTTTTCGTTATTAGCTATTTTTCTAGTTTATCTCGAAATATTTTATATTTACTGTTATATTTACTCGAAACTCTGGCTGTCTTTCTTGTCTTACCATCCACATTTAATCTACAAATTTCTTACAACATATAATATTCCATACTTTTTTCGTCATTTTCTTTACTATAAAATTAAATACATTTTTTTCTTTAAGACTTTCATATCTTTTGTTTTGTTTTAGATTTACATACTTTTTTGTCTTGCCTTACCATCAATATTTGGCTTTTAATTTCTTACAACCTATATTCTATACTTTTTTCAGCATTTCTTTACTAGAAGTACAGCCCCTACACTGCCCCCCCCCCCTCCCCTCCCAAGGCTTATAAGCTTTTATGACTCTAAACTTAATACTTCACCAAATTTCGCACTTCTTTAAATTCGAACATTTCCTTTGCAAGAGTTCTTAAACTTTTTTTACTTTCAAACCCGATTGGATTGGCCTGCGTGTCCCCGTACTCGCTTCGCAAACTCTCGAAATCGACCTTATATCCAATTTTATTAGGTGACGGGATGCCTTCAAAACATTTCAAGGGTTTGATTCTTCTTTATATATGGATTGCCACGAAGAGGTAGATTTTATGATACACATTTACCGAAAACTGGCTAATAACATAACTTTAAAACACCGAACCCTCGAAATCGTCCTTATATCGTTTTATTAGGTGACGGGGATGCCTTCAAACATGTCCCAACACCTAGATTCTACCTTATATGGATTGCCAACAACCAGGGTTAAAAAACAAATAGATTTCCCACACGTCACTTAAAACATTACAATTCTTTATCAAAGTAAAAAAACATACATGAAAGATTTCGTTATACATGTCTACCAAAAAACAGGCTAATGACAAAAACTGACATCTGATTTAAAACATAACTTAAAATCGATTCTCAACCCATAGCCTTGGGTCTTCTCATACCCAAACGCATAGCATTAGTTTCGTCATATACCAACCCATAGCCATAGGTTCTCAATCCACAACCCTAGCCATTGTTTCTCATAATCCCAAACCCGTAGCCTTGGTCTCATATCCCAAACCCATAGCATTGGTTCTCATACTCCCAAACCCACAGCCATAGGTTCCCATATCCCAAAACCACGATAGCCAGAGTATTTCATATCTCAAACCCATAGCCATGTATTTCATATCTCAAACCATAGACCAATGGTTCTCATATCCAACCCCTAGCCATAGTGGTTCTCATATCCAAAAAACCCACGCCATCGGTTCCCATATCCAAAAACCATAGCCATAGGTTCTCATATCCAAACCCATAGCCATGGTATCTCCTTCCCCACAACCATAGCCATAGTCTCTATCTCCCAAACCATCCAAATGGTTTCTCATATACCAAGCCCATAGCCATGGTTCTCATATCCCAAACCCACAGCCATAGTTTGTCCTCATATCCCAAACCCACAGCCAAGGTTCCATATCCCAAACCTAGCCATTGTTCTCATATCCCAAACCATAGCCCTATGTTTCTCATATCCAAACCCATAGCCCATAGTTCTCATATCCCAAACCTAGCCATTGGTTCTCATATCCCGACCCTAGCCATAGGTTCTCTCTCCCAAACCACAGCCTAGGTCTCATACCCAACCCATAGCCAATGTTCTCATATCCCAACCCACAGCCATAGGTTTCCCATATCCCACACCCTATAGCCAATGGTATCTCATATCCCAAACCCCAGCCATAGGTTCCCATATCCCAAACCCATGAGCCAATGTTCTCCTTTCCCCAAACCCATCATCCATAGGTTCTCATATCCCAACCACAGCCATGGTTCTCATATCCAAACCTAGCCAATTGTTCTCATATTCCCAAAACCCACAGCCTAGGTTCTCATATCCCAAACCCACAGCCATAGGTTTCTCATATCCCAAACCCAGCCCTGGTTCTCATATCCCAAACCCACAGCCATAGGTTCCCATATCCCAAACCCATAGCCAATGGTTCTCATATCCCAAACCCATAGACAATGGTTTTCTCATATCCCAACCCACGAGCCATAGGTCTCATATCCCAAACCCATGCCATAGGTTCTCCTATCCCAACCCACAGCATAGGTTCTCATATCCCTAACCCCAAAGCATAGGTTTCCCATATCCCAAACCCATAGCCAATGGTTCCTCATTCCCGAACCCACAGCCATAGTTCCCTAACCCAACCCCTAGGCCATGGTTCTCCATATCCCAAACCATAGCCCAATGGTTCTCATATCCCAAACCCACAGCCTCGGTTCCCATGTCCGCAAACCATAGCCATATGTTCTCATATCCCAAACCCATACCGATGGTTCTCATATCCCAAACCCTGCCAATGGTTCTCATATCCCACACCCATAGCCATGGTTCTCATATCCCAACCCATAGCGAAATGGTTCTCAATCCCAAACGCCATAGCCATGGTTCTCATATCCCAAACCCATAGCCAATGGTTTCTCATATCCAACCATAGCCATAGGTTCGATCATATCCCAACCCATAGCCAATGGTTCTCATAGCCCAAGACCCATAGCCATTGGTTCTCATATCCAAGACCCATAGCACATTGGTTCTCATATCCCCGACCCCATAGCCATATGTTCTCATATACCAAACCCCAGCCATAGGTTCGTCATATCCGCAAACCCGCTAGCATAGGTTCTCATTCCCAAACCCATAGCCATGGTTCTCATATCCCAAACCCATCGCCATAGTTCTCATTCCACACCCATAGCCTAGGTTCCATATCCCCAAACCCATAGCCATAGTCTCATAGGACCTTCTCAGCAGCCTGGAGCCCACAGCAACGAATAACTGCCTCTACTGCCTCCATACCTTCGTGTTCTTACATTCTTTCACATCTCAACTCACGCACCTTCCCTTTGACAACCTTCCGTGACCGTCTATGTGAAATACGTGCCATGTTACTCGAATGTACCCTAACTTATATACCGTCCCACCCATTTGTTATTGTGTATGAGCTTTCTCTGCGCTGTAAGACATCATGGGAAAATCTGACGTTAAACAGAAAGAAGAAGAAGAATGGAAAGACAGAAGCCCTTACTTATAAATTCTTGGTCTGCAGTATCACATTACGTTCTATAGATGCTGAGTGATAGGTATTAGGAGAGGGGGATAGGAGGGGATAGGAGGGCATAAGGTACTGTGATAGGGTACAGTATGGGTTCTCAAATTGTAAGTTAAGTGTGATGTACGATTATTAATGCCAGTAAAGGTGTTTCAAATTTCTTAGGTGTTAAGTTATGGTTGGTGTTAGTGGTGTGTGGGGGGGGGGGAAGTGTTGTGTGTGTGTGTGTGTGTGTGTGTTGTGTGTGTGTGTGTGTGTGTTTGTGTGTGTTTATGTGTGATAGAGAGAGAGAGAGAGAGAGAGAGAGTAGAGAGAGACAGAGAGAGGCGAGAGAGAGGAGAGGAGAGAGGACGAGAGAGCGAGAAAGAGAGAGAGAGAGAGAAGAGAGAGAAGAGCGAGAGAGAGAGAATTTGCCACCTATCCAAACCTATTTGCTGACACCAAACAACAACACTGAGAAACACAAAATATAATAAAATAAATACATATCTATTATAACCAGAAATATATAGGAGTGAAAAAAGAATGTCATTTCAGTGATAATGAACCAACATACTTAAATACACTCAAAAGAACAACACTGCTTTTTGTATGTAATTTATCTATGTAAGTGTAATTTGCGATGATAATGAGCCTTTTTTCGGAGGGTAAAGGGTATAACGACCTCTTTTATTCACAAGGTAATTAAGAGGTGACAGAACGAGCCATCAGGAAACAACAGGGAACAAAAAGTTTAATTTTTAGTTTGTGTTTTTTCACCTTTAATGTTTTTGTTTCCATTTCAATTTTATTTCAGTTTCCATTTATGATGTAAATGTGAAGGAAATGATGGTGTGTGTGTGTGTGTGTGTGTGTGTGTGTGTGTGTGTGTGTGTGTGTGTGTGTGTGTGTGTGTGTGTGTGTGGTGTGACAACTTTCTCGTCTGGAAAGTAATATAAGTTTCATTAAGTTTGATAGGATCTAAGAAAAATAGATCTCAAAGTTGTGACAAATTCTCTTCCAACACACACACACACACACACACACACCAACACACACACACACACCACACACACACACACACACATCACACCTACCCACCCCTAACACACACACACCACAACACGCACACACCACGCCACACACACACACACCACACATACACACACACACACACACACTACACACACACAACCTACACACACACACACACACACACACCCCTACACACACTTACACACACACAACACACACCACACACCCCCTACACACAACCTACCACCACCTACACACACACTACAACACACACAGGCACACACCTACACACACCTAACACACCTACACACCCCAACACACACACACACACCACACACACACACCCCTACCACCCACACACACACCAACAACACACACCACACCTACACACACCTACCCACACACCACACACACACACCACACACACACCACACACACACCTACACACCCACTACCCACACCTACACACACACACACACACACACAACCACCACACACACACACAACACACACACATGCCCTACACTCCACACCCACACACACACACACACACCCACCACCCCAAATTCATCTTTTCACATTTCCATCAGATTAAGTCAGTGTTTTTCGGGTTGTACTAAAGAAAAGTTTAATCCTTTAGTCCTCCTTGTCCCATAAATAACGTTCAGAAGCTTCGCGTAGGTGACGGGCACTCTGACAACCTGCCAGAAATTCCTTTAGATAATCTAATCCAAATTTGGGTGAAACCTTTTGAGTGGAAGAGATCAACTTCTTGTAAACTGATAGGGAATGGGTGAATGGGTGAGGAGGAGGAGGATGAGGAGGGAGGGAGGAGGAGGAGGAGGGGAGGAGGAGGAGGTAGGAGGAGGGAGGTGGAGGAGGGAGGGGAGGAGAGAGGAGGCGGAAGGAGTAGGAGGAGGAGAAGGAGGGAGAGGAGGAGGAGAAGGAGGAGGAGAGGAAGGAGGAGGGAGGAGGAGGATTACATACGATTACATATAAATACCATACCCGGGGAGACCTATTGTCCATACTAGGGTATCTCTGCACTACATAGCTACAAACTATCAACTACTTGTAAGAAAACAGTGAAATGATACCATGTCCCTAAATGATATAGGAACATAGGTAATTTCATGTGCAGAATGATAGGATATGAAACATACTAACTACAACTACCACTACCACTACAACTAATCGATACGGGACTAGATATGATTCGCACTATCAATACCTCATTTACTTTATACAGTGCGCGTCAGTCTGTTTTTGATGTAGTTAGTTGTGCTGTCTCCGACAACGTTTGCTGGTAACCTTGTTTCCCTCGATCAACGACTCTAGACATTGAAATACTTTTTTACGGAGATTCGGTGATGCACGTTGACCGTTTAGTTTACACATTATTTTCTTGTTGTCACTTTGAGTTGAAAGCTCTAATAAGTTTCTCTTGATTATGACATCAAATCCTTTTAGGATCTTAAAGGTTTCTATCAGTCCCCACGATTCTTCGATCCTGTAACGGAAACACATATTAAGTTTCCGAGTCTCTCTTCATAAGATGAATTTCGCAGAGATGGAATTTTGTTTGGTTGCTCTTTTTTGCACTGATTCCATTTGGCTTTATCTTTTACGAAAACGGGCGACCAGATTGAACGGCATCTTCCAAGTGCGTCCTAACCAAGGACGTGTATAATTGTGTCATTACTTTCGTAGTTTTATGTTCAAAGTTGCTTTAATAATAAAGCCCAACATCATATTTGCCTTTTACTTGGCAGCTAGTGCAATGGCGGAAACTGGTTTTCAGATTATTACTGATAGAGGACACCTAAATCCTTTTCCTGCTGTACTTCAGTAACGATTTTATTTGCATTTGATAGTTTATATTTGAGTTCTCGTTGCCTATATCATTACTTTAACATTTATCGGAATTGAATTTAATAGCCCATTTATCACATCAATCTGATAGTTTGTCGAGAATCACTTTGTAATGCGTTCCGCAGTTTTTCTCTAGTATATGCTTTACCGCCTAATTTTGGTGTCATCTGCAAATTTCGATATTTTAGATACAGTCCGCAGTCCAGATCGTTGTATATATCAGAAAAAGAGTAGTGACCCAAGTCCGAGCCCTGAGGGCACCCCACTAGTAACCTAAGCAATCATGCCTCGACATTTATTACTACCACGTTGTGTACGATTTGAAAGCCAATCGCAATCCATAACATATTTGCTCTCCTAAGCCATGTGCCTTAGCTATGGTCAACAGTCGCTTATGGGAACTGTAATCGCAGGCTTTCTGAAAATCAAGGTATATTAACATCGCGGGAATTAAGCGTCCCAGTTTGAATAAATGACATTAAAAAAATGACAATTTGATATTTAATTGACATCAAAAAAAAATTTCCAGTAATGGTTTGTTAAGCGGATCTCTTATTTCACATCCTGCTGGGAAGTTTAGTATTGGTTATTTCAATCGAGAAAGACACTATTTTATCCCGCATATTTTTCTCAAATAGTTTAACAATCACAGACGTTAGACTATTGGCGATAATTACTTGCGAGGCTTCTTGCTCCCTTTCTTGAATATCGGTGTTAAACATTAGCCAATTTTCCACCATACTAGGAATTTTTGTCCATTAGCGATTTATTGGAATAATCTTTAATGGGCGAAAGTTGACTTGAACATTCGGCGAAGTAAACGCGGCGAATTTCGTCCACCCCCACGGATTTTGCTGGTGTCGATGTTTCTGCAAATACTTTGATATTTTCGTCTACTGTTATCTCTCCTATTTCCAATCTATCACTTTCGAGTCCCGCATCATGGTTACTGGTTTCTGGTAATGGAGCTTTCGTCTTCTGATAAATACCCGCCTTAACTGTATTCATTGAGTACGAGCGACCATGCTCTTATTATCATTTACCAATATGTTATTCTTATCTTTCAGTGCCCAATACGTGTTTTGGACGTTTTTCTTTACTTCGACGTATTTGAAAGAGACCTTTTTGGGGGGGGTTTGGGATTTGGATTCCTTTGCAATTTTTTTTTCTTCATACTCGCGCTTTTACGTCTTTATTAATCCTTTGCAGGCGACGTTTGACGTCTTGTATTCTCTAGAATCGCAGTCCGCATTTGATCGCTTATCAACTTTATAACGCTCGGCGCTTTCTGCCATGATATTGTTGCATCTCATTAGTCATCCAACTGGTTTTTTTTATATTATTCAGACGTTTTCTTACCTGGGAACTGTTTTTCAACCACCGATCGAGTTGTATTTGTGAATAACAATTTACACAGGTTTTTCAGCGTTATTACCGTTTATAGGTCCACCCAATCACTTCCGCTTAGTACCCTTCTGATCTTCGTGAAGATCTGCTTTATTATAATTTGGACTAATAACCGATTTTTCTGTGATGTCTACTTGCAATTTATGCCGCATCTGATTAACCTGTGATACTGTTTGCAAATTTCATCTATATCGCAGTAATTATCCAATCAATGTCGGTAGTGAAAACTACATCTAGGATACTATTATCCCTTGTAGTGCTCACGGACCACCTGATTTAAATCTACTTCGTTTACCATATCAAGCAATCGCGTACCTTCTCTATCAGCCAAATTAGCATTCCAGTTTATACGAGGTATGTTTAAAATCTCCCACATATCATTGTGTCGTATTAATTGTTTGACAACTGACTTTATCTCGTCCATAGAGGAGGCCATCGACTTCCGCATTATATTTGGGAGGTACGGATATATTGTCCCAAGAGTTAAGCAAGTTTACCGTTTAGCTTAATCTTTTTGCCGTAGACTGAGTCATAGTGAGTCTTTATTTACTTTTATCGATTTCGATTGCTTGCAAATTATCTTTTAATTTAAAGAATGACACCTCCCACCGCTTTTATGCGTACGACAATTTAGTATGGTCTTATAGCCTGGAATTGCTATTTACAGCAAATAAATGTTTATCTTTTGTGTTGGACCGCCACACTCTCAGTGGATACTAACATTCTGGCGTTTCGGCAAACAACGTATGCTATTAGTTCGTTACGCCTTTAAAATAATGCTTCTGGCATTTTGTATATAGTAATTTTCAGTTCTTTAATAGTTTTGGTAACCTTGAGTGAGGATTTAACCTGGCAGGGTTGCTGGATCCACGGTACCAGGGCGCTTGATTAAGTTCCTTTGGTTAGTATTTGTCAGAACGGAACGTGACCCAGCGCTGCTGTGGGGTAAGAAAGGGTTAAAGGTGACTGCTGCTCTGCGCTCCCGTCGCGTTTTTGATCTGTAGAAAACTTTAATCATTTGCATACGCCTTATCGTGGCATGGCCAACGGTGCTGAGGTGAGTGGAGGAGGCAGTAGATGAGGAGGGGGAGGAGGGAAGTAGTGGAGGAGGAGTAGGAAGGAGGGAGGAGTAGTAGGAGAGGAGAGGAGGAGGATATAGCGATGACGAGGACGCAAGGAAAACAATTAATTTAGTTTATAAAGAAAATATGAGAGAAAAAACATCATATAATCTGAAAGAAGAGAAAAAAGTGAAGATTCACCGAATAAAAATTGACGCAATTATTCGAAAAAATCTAGAAATCGTAAACCTATTTAACCTAAAATTTCCCCTCAAATAAGATAACTAATAAATTAAAAATAAGCAAATAATATAAATTAAAACTGCCCTCAGACACAATATTCCACACTATCAAATGAATTCTAAAACCACAGCAAAACACACCAATGGAAATCCTTATGAAACGGCAACAAATTCAAATAACATAAAACTAAGTCACGTTGTCTAAAAGAT